>JARHVA010000038.1:1580000-2180000 GCA_037957365.1 Torreya grandis
CATGAGGTCGTTGTGATCTAGGCAACACTTCAGGTGATAATTTAGGTGATGATTCTACCCCAATTGGTGGCAAAACTTTCGGGAGTCATAAATTTTGAACCATAGAACGTGGTGAGATGGCACAAGCTTTTCTCAGTGGGTTTTGACCCCTGAAAACCCAATGGAAGTTCCCCAAATTTTAATTTTAGTAGTGCAGTCTAAAAATAGTAATTTTTTAATTTTGTATTGTTATAATTCATGAAAGTCGAATCATTTCATCTCCCCCAAGATTGGTGAACTTCCACATCCTCCTTCTAACTTCAAAATAGGTATAAATAAATATGTAGCTCTAAAATGAAATTAGGTATCTCTTTCCATAGATAGGCATATGTTGTATCTATAATTTTGAGCAATAAGACATCTCTTCTCAGAGATAGCATTATTATTTGTATGTTGAAATATTCTTCAACCAATAATTTCAAGTTTTGGATCAATTTGTCCCAAATATCTAGCCAAAATCATAGGTATACCTCTAAAACTCATGTTTACATTCTCAAAAAATGCTTGACAAAGTCGAGAGTCTATGTTTTGTAGAAAAGTTTTTCCAATAAAGCTTGTTATATCAATCAATATGTTATTTATGTGGTGTATCTCTTAGAAATTTTTAAGTCTTGTTCCTTATAATTAAGTAAAATCTATGATTAGGATTTGAAGTTGTGAATGAACAGCTAAGGCACCAATATTGAATTCTACAACTCCAGTTCATGCAAGTAATAGTTTTTTGAATGCTCTTAGAATATTGCATATTAAGAAGCTTGATTCATGGCACCAATAATAAATGATTTTGTTTTTTTTTTTAATTCCTTGAGTTATCATGCATAATGGTAAATTATTTTAACCTTGATGATAATGTGTCATAATTATATCCAATATTTTTTTGTTTAGAACCTAAGGTTCTAGATTTCATATTCAGTACTATATCATCATCTATGAGAGACCCATTATATTTCATGATACTTATGAAATGTATCACTTTATTTATATCTTGTTCATCTTAATACTCATTATTCCTTGGTGTTTGTCTATCAAAATATCTACTTCCCAAAAAATATATTTCATTAGTTGCCATAATTTGGCCAAATTTTCACCTAGATATGATTTCCCACTCATGTTCCATTGTGTTTTGTTGAACTAGAGCACTATCATCATGTTCATAATCATTATGATTTTTAACATCTTATATAAGTCATTTTCTTGACATTCCAAGGATTATAGTTGAATGTCTCCCAATTTGATTTTATTACGTTATAATTTATTTGGAGGCCATTGATGTCATGAGATTAATGATATTTCCTTCATCCATATCCATCACTAAAATTACAAATACAACTTCAATTTCATCATAATCAAATTGCATATGGACATAGTTTGTTTTAAATATTGTCATTAATGTGAAAGGTCTAGAATTGGTGATAAAGGCCCCATTGCATTTAATGGTGTTTTTAATATTCATATATTGGGTAATGTGTGTTAATATTTATTTAATATTAATGAATATATTTTTGGTTGCATATAAGTCAAAAGAGGGCCCATGGAGAAGTCAAAGAGTCATGGGGTAAAGATAAAAGAGGAATGGGATGAATTTTCTCATGAAGAGTCATCTTAAGGAATTTCAAGAGTCACCATGTGAAGACAAAAGAGGTTATGGCACATTTTTCCATGAAGGGACACTTTGAGGAATACAAAAAGTCACAAAGATAAAGACAAAATAGAAAATGATGCATTTGCATATGAAGGGTCACCATGTGACCTTTCAAGTGCAAGAATACGAAGGGTCATGCAAGTTTGGTGCCATTTTCCATGAGGAATAAAGGGTCACAAAGGGTGAATGCCAAAGGTCATTTGAAAAGCTATAAATAAAGGATTAAGAAGCCATTTGTAATATGAAAAAGAGTGCATGGTTCATTTTTTTTTATATAATAAAAGAGGAGAAAAAAGGAGATATTGTAGATTTCTATCATTTGTTAAGTAAGCAACATTGAGAGATAGTTGTCTTTTATATACAAGAGGGGTTGGTGCTCCTATGGGCTAGTGCTCACAAATCTTTGCAAGGGGTATTCCTTTCATTGTGAGTAACTATAATTGACATTTCATGTTGTTTTAATGCCATGTCTCTTTCAACACCACTTTCAATTATTATATTTACACTCATATTCCTAAATGAGTTATCAATATATTCGTTGCAATTCTTATATCAAGGACATTATAAATTGAATCTCAATATTTTTATGAATCGCTTTACCTTTTGGTCAATTAATTTTTTTAGTTTTTATAGTAGTTAATGGTCAATATATATAAACTAATATACTTATCCATATAAATAAATTGAGAGATATTATTATTGAGGTACTTATATTATATTAAATTTATGATATTATTAGAATAGGCACCTCAAGAATGATATCTTTTAGTATCCGCTATGTTGGGTGAATATTTTGTCACCATCTAATTGATGGGCAAAATAGGTGTTTCCACCACAACATAGGGAGATTTATCGGCCAAATGTGCAGGTAAACCACATCAAAAGGGGACAAATATCTCCTCTCATCAAAGGGAGGTTCCCTATAACTATGAGGTGCTATATACTATATATATAAGCTGAAAATAACACTCAGTAGTAGGACAACACCATCTATCTCTCTTTTTTTAGAGATGATGTTTACAGATAAAGGAGAAATCTTGGTGAAATGATAGAAGGCACTTCTCTTCTTTTAGAAGTGGTCTATAGCAAATAGTAAGAATTCTTTCTAGTAGTGATAAGGAAATGTAACAGGGCAAATAACCAGCAGAATGAGGTGTAGCACAAAGTCTTCACCTCAACTTCCAAAGAGTGAAATATATGAAGGACAATGAGGTCATAAATTCATTCCAAGATCTTTTACATAGAAATAGAAAAACAAACACGCTAAATAAAAATGTGGCAGCACAAAGTCTCTCCACAATAAGCTTTAGAACACCTTCCTGATTACTTCCACTAATTTTGATTGTTAAATTAAATGTACAATAATGAATTCAAAAAATAGACATAAGAATAATTTCTTTAACAACACAAGCTATTCCAACACAAAGTCTGAAAGGCCACTTGCTTTCTCATTCAAATAAATAAATATGATTAGCAATCTGAGCTCAAAGTCTCAAGAAATGCCTTTCAATTTGAGTAGAGTTTTGCTTCTATAACAGAGAGATCTCATTTTCATAAAATAAGAGATTACAATATATATAACTCCCAAAAATACTTGGGTGCTTTGTTTCATGGAATGGCCCATGTTGCATTCAATGCCTTGAATGCATTTTTAGTTCTATTCAGGGGCCATGCTAGAACAGGGCATCAACCTTAACTGTGGTGTGTTAATTCTTCTCAAATGTCTCCTCCAAATTATGGACCACTTGGTCCTCTTCCTAATATTTGCATAGCTATCCACTTTGCCTTTACTCGATCTAGAAAAATAGGCTGCGCTATTGAGTGCTCACGCTCTCTAATGTCCACCTGGTGGACTATTTCACATACTAGAAATAACTCCTGCATAGATATTTCTAGATTTTGGACTGTTTCACCTACTATAAATAACTCGTGCACAGATATTTATGGATTTTGGACTACTTCACCTACTATAAATAACTCTTGCATAGATATTTATGGATTTTCTACATCGTTCCCTTTTTCCTCGCCACGTCTTGTCCCTCCTTGGCGATCTAAGCTCTAAAGCTATCTTCTCACTTTATGTTGGCTCCTTCAGCTTCTTCTTTGGCTAGTCATTGAGTTTGTTTTTAGGTCCATGTCATAATTGAAAAATAACAGATATTTTATTACCCTAAATTTGACGTCTACAGGGATGTCATTGGTCACCGATCGCTTGAACCACTTTGAACCTTAAACATTTGAACCTTTTGGTTCAAGGTTCAATGGTTTAATGGTTCATTCTTTGCTCTTCAAATCTTTTATTCTTATAAGTCTCTCAAACTTTATTGAACTCAATGAACCTTTGAACATTGAACTCTTTTGGTTCAAGGTTCAACGGTTTAATTATTTAATCTTTCTTCTTTGAAATCTTCTTTTGTTTAAGTCCTTTAAAGCCATTTGAACTTTTCAAAGTGGTTGAACATTGAACTTGTTGAAGTCTTCAAACTCGTTGAAGCACTTAACTCTTTTTGAACCTTTGAACTCGTTAAACCTTTGAACCTTGCTGAAGTGGGGTTCAATGGTTCAATGGTTCATTATACTTGTTTGAAGCCTACTAATGAACCTTTTGGTTAAACCTCGACGTTGAACCAACCTTGAAATTGCTTAAGTGTTTGGAAGTTATTTCTTTATGAGAGTCCACCTATTGAAGTTGTTGAAATCATTGAACTTGTGAGTCCCTTGACTGAAAATGCTTGAATAATTAAAGAACTTGAGTGATCAAAACATTTTTTGAGAATGGAAGAGAGAATTTTGGCCTGCAGGATGAAAATAGTTGATATGTTGTCCCAAAAACAAGTGGCAAATTTTGGGAACAACAGCTAGCTCCAGTTGGGGAACTTCCATCGATTGTAAAATCAATCAAAGGGAGTAGAATCCAAAATCTCCAGTGCCTTCATGTATGCCATTGGGATATGGATTCATGCTACCCAAAAATAAAGGTGCCAAAAAGAAATGAAAATAAACAACACAAAACAAAACTAAGGACTATACAAATATACAAATGTACAAATGGACTTATCTGATACTTCAAGAATTGAAGTGCTTCAGATAGTGCCCACTGTGAGGCAATTAAAATAGCATTCCATCTTGATAAACTAGAAAGAAACCATTTTCTCCCTAGAATTAGTGATGGGCGAATGGAACTCTCCACCAAGATACACATTTTTTGTGCACTCCTTTTGGTTTTCTCTTCTAGCCCCATGGCAAGATGTGGTCCCCGATCTAAAAACCATAAATCCTTGCTCTCTTGGCAAAGAGTTTCTTTTCCTAAATTTGGCACATAGTAGTATGGTCCACTACAGTAGCTTGTTTCTCTTATGGTCTAGTGAAGCACATGATTTTATTATTAGCATCAAACACCTACCAATGGTTAGCTTTATCAGGCACACTTGGTTGAAAGACCAATTTGATAGTGTACCTCTGATCTTCAAAATATTTATGAAGAACCAAGAGGGTCGTAGAGATAGCCAATGAATTTACAGGACTATGAAGCTCTCTAGGCACTACAAATATATTGAAAGCATCAAAAAAATTTATACAGTCCCATACCAAATTGAAATAATGGTACAATATTTTGTTCTTGGTTCGACACAGGTTCTTCACCTGACAAACCATAAGTTTAGCATCTCCTTTAGCATGAAGAAGTTTAACACCTCTGTCTTGAGTTTCCTTCAACTTGAGTAATAGAGATTCATACTCGGTAGTGTTATTGGTGTTGTTGAACTGCAATTTGTATGAAGAAGGAAAAATATCTCCTTTAAGAGATATTAGAATAATCTTGGCTCTAACATTGATAGAAGAGTAGTTGCCATCAAATTCTAGAATCCATACGGCACTAAAAATTGCTCCTTTCTCATATTTTCCTTCATTTGGAGGGGAGGGTCCTTCTGCACCTACGTTGTGATTTATTAATTCTTCTGTTGTCTTGTTTGAATCAATTCTTGGATTGTCACCTACAAGACTTTCATCTAATGAAACATGAACATCCTTTGTGGTCAAGAAAAAGTTACCCATTCCTAAAGACTCAAACAAAATTTGAGCTTCAAGGGCTGATGTTTGGGTGACAATATATTTTGCTTCTTTCTCAAGAAGCAACTTCTACATGATGCCTTTGACAAGGATCCTCACCTCAGACAAGTCCATGCTCAATTCTCCACCAATGTCCTTGAAAAAATTTCACCTAAGAAGAATGTCATAGGAGGCTGGGACATTGGCCACTAGGACTATCTTCTTAATTCTCTTATCTAAGAATGGCGCAAATGCAAACTAGGCATCTTTGATTTGTCCCAGCAAAGGTACTTATTTGTTCTCCATGGAGAAACATCTCCCAAATGTCTTGGTCAGTGTGAGACCAAGGGATTCAGCCACTTTGGTAGGCATGACATTATTAGATGCACCTAAGTCTATGATGAAGTTGTTTAGCTAGTGTCCATTTATCAATAGGGAAACATAAAATGGTTTTATTTTCCTAGGGCTAGCTGGAGGAGTAATGATAAGGTTATTCCAGATGGATGTGTTCTTGGGGGGACCAGGAGTTACTTTCAAAATTTCTTGTCCTACAGAGATGGATTTATCCTTCAAACATTCCACTAATCTATCCAACTGCTCAAGATTGGATTACAAAAATTCAAACTCAGTCATTTTAATTTTGGTCTTCTTGACATGGTCAACTATGTCAAATAACTGAAATGGACTAGGAATAGAGGAAGGAAGTTCATCCTTCAAGTTTTTAGGGGGGTATTGGTCTGTGAATTTGAATTTGAAGATAAAAGAATGCTTGATGTACTTACCTTTTTAGTGATCACTAGGTCCTTTGATTGAAAAGGCAGAGTGGTTCCCCACTTAGCAATTGAAATTGCTAGTTGAGAATGCTCCTCTATTTTTTTATTATCAGCTTGTTGGGCTGACTAGTTCTGGGACCAGGTTAATACAGCATATGATCCATCAAGTACTTCACTTTTACTTCTAGGTTCATCCTAGTAATTTAGGACACCAATTTTAGAGTCGCCAGCTGATTCTTCTTGGTCCTTTATGAAGAGATTAGCGTCACTTTTTGGGTTCAACTCAGGCTAGAAGGAAAAATTAGATTTTGTTTTTAGATATCTAATTGTTGAGTTGGTTGGTGCTACCTCAATGGAAAGCTTCTCCAATGGGGGAAGAAGGTGATTTGGTTGCCCTTGATTTCTGGTAGCATTGTCTTAGTATGAGTGGTTGGGAAATGTGCTCATTGGTATATCTCAGTATGAAGGAGAGGCAGACATCCCTTGTGCTATTTGATTTTTTAGAGCTAGCAACTCATTTTCCAACTTTTGCACCATTAGATTAGTGGTGCCTATAGATAGATATTCAGAGGTTGAAGAATATTTACCTCTATTAGGATCTTTCCTTATCTTCCCCTCCAAGATGAGATTATCGTCTACCTCAGTGGCCAAATTATGTGCTATAACAAGGTCTATGTGGCCAGCACATCCCATTATAAAACTCAATTTAGGCAACTAAGATTTGATGAAGAAGCATTTAAGATTCTCAGTTGTTGGTTGAGCAATGGTAAGAATCCTATTCTTCAACTTGTCAAATTTGGCAATGAATTCCCTCATAGGTTCATGAGGTTCTTTCTTCATTTGTGTGAGCTAGGCTAGCAAAGCATGTGTATCTTATACATTTTTGAACTTGGCTTCAAATTTGGATTTGAGGGTGTTCTAGTCAGTCATAGTCTGGGCCTGCAAATGATAGAACTAGTCTGCAGCATTGCCTTACAATGTTTCCACAAAAAGCCTGACTACCACATCCTCATACTCCACACCTATTACACCACAAGTTATGTTGAAGGCTATAATATGTTTATTAGGATGCACTCTCCCATCACCAAAGAACTTGGGGAAATTCTTCCTGGAATTGTGAGGTAGCTCATGTAGAGGTGGAGTTAGATTGAGTGGACCAAAAGAGTTGCCCCAAGGGCCTTGAGCCACCATTATATGACTATGGAAAAGGGGAATAACAAATCTGGGTGGAGTATGTATAGGCAAAGCTCTTCTAGTAGAGGAAAAAGAAGCTCTACCTTGTATTGGTGACTTGGTGTTAGTAGGAGGAAGACTCCTAGTTTGTTGAAGGTGAGGTTGTGGAGGAAACAAATCAAAATTACTCTACTACACCAACTCAAAAATAGGGTCAACAACACCTTTGAATCTCTAGTTTCTCATATACCATGGAGCTACAAGATTGTAATAGTAAAAATAGAAAGGAATTGGCACTACTTCATTTGAAGCTTGAGGCTTCAAACTGTGAGTTCTTTCCAGTTGGCATGGAACTACTAGAGAATTGACTTTTGAAATGAAATGTTCAATCTCTAGCGTCTCTAGTTTCACAGCTAAGAGTATATAATGGAAATAGATAAGGCTATAATGATAATAGATAAGACACAAGTGATGCTTCAATCTAAATCTTGAGGCTTCAAATTGCATAAAACTATTGTGTCCCCAGTGGAGTCACCAAAAACTGTTGGCATAAAGTTGGTAGTGTTCTTTCCTACTTCACGTCATTCCCCAATGATATGAAATGCTTTAATTTGAATAGACTGGAAAAGGACTAAAAATGCTCATCGATCCCTAGCAGTCACCAAAAACTATTGGGTGAATATTTTGTCACCAACTAACTGATGGGCAAAATAGGTGTTTCCACCATAGCATAGGGAGATTTATCAGCCAAATGTGTAGGTCGACCACATCAAAAGGGGACAAATCTCTCCTCTCATCAATGAGAGGTTCCCTATAACTATGAGGTGCTATATACTATATATATAAGCTAAAAATAACACTCAGGGGTAGGACAAAACCATCCATCTCTCTTTTTTTAGAGATGATGTTCATAAACAAAGGAGAAATCCTGGTAAAATGATAGAAGGCACTTCTCTTCTTTCAAAAGTGGTCTACAACAAACAACAAGAATTCTTTTTGGTAGTGATAAGTAAATTTAATAGGGTGAAATAACTAGTAGAATGAGGTGTAGCACAAAGTCTCCACCTCAACTACCAAAGAGTGAAATATATGAAGGAAAATGGGGGCACAAAGTTGTCCCAAGATCCTTTACATAGAAATAGAAAAACAAACAAGCTAAAGACAATTGTGGCAGCACAAAGTCTCTCCACAGTAAGCTTTAGGACACCTTCTTGATTACTTCCACTAGTTCTGCTTGTTAAATTAAATGGATAAGAATGCATTCAAGAAATAGACATAAGAACAATTTCTTCAACAACACAAGCTATTCCAGCACAAAGTCTGAAAGGTCACTTGCTTTCTCATTCAAATAAATAAATATGATTAACAATCTGAGCTCAAAGTCTCAGGAAATGCCTTTCAATTTGGGCAAAGTTTTGCTTCTATAATAGAGAGATCTCCTTTGCATAAAATAAGAGATTACAATATATAGTGTTCCCAAAAAGACTTGGGTGCTCTGTTTCATGGAATGGCCCATGATGCATTTAATGCTTTGAATGCATTTTTAGTTCTATCTTGGGGCCATGCTGGAATAGGGCATCGGTCTTAACTGTGGTGTGTTAATTCTTCTCAAATGTCTCCTCCAAAGTATGGGCCGCCTAGTCCTCTTCTCGATATTTATGCAACTGTCCACTTTGCCTTTACTCAATCTAGAAAAATAGGCCGTGCTATTGAGTGCTTGTGCTCTATGATGTCCACTTCGTGGACTATTTCACCTACTAGAAATAACTCATGTGCAAATATTTCTAGATTTTGGACTATTTCACCTACTAGAAATAACTCCTATGCAGATATTTCTAGATTTTAGACTATTTCACCTACTAGAAATAACTCTTGCATAGATATTTCTAGATTTTCTACATCGTTCCCTCTTTCCTCACCATGTCTTGTCCTTCCTTGGTGATCTGAGCTCTCAAGCTATCTTCTCACTTTCTATTGGTTCCTTTAGCTTCTTCTTTAGCTAGTCACTGAGTTTGTTTTCAGGTCTATGCCATATTTGAAAAACAATAGATATTTTATTACCCTAAATTTGACATCCATAGGGATGTCACTGGTTGCTGGTCACTTGAACCACTTTGAACCTTGAACCTTTAAACCTTTTGGTTCAAGGTTCAATGGTTCATTCGTTGCTCTTTGAATCCTTTATTCTTCTAAGTCTCTCAAACTTTATTGAACTCGTTGAACCTTTGAACTTTGAACTCTTTTGGTTCAAGATCCAACGGTTCAACGGTTTAATCTTTCTTTTTTGAAGTCCTCTTTCATTTAAGTCCTTTAAATCCGTTTGAACTTTTCAAAGCAGTTGAACTTTGAACTTGCTGAAGTCTTCGAGCTCATTGAAGAGCTTAACTCTTTTAAACCTTTAAACTCATTGAACCTTTAAACCTTGTTGAAGTGGGGTTCAATGGTTCATTCCATTTTTTTGAAACCTGCCGATGGACTTTTTGGTTAAACCTCGATGTTGAACCAACCTTGAAATTGCCTAAGTGTTTGGAAGTTGTTCCTTTATGAGAGTTCACTTATTGAAGTTGTTGAACCCATTGAACCTGTGAGTCCTTTGACTGAAAATGCTTGAATAATTGAAGAACTTGAGTGCTTAGAACATTTTTTGAGAAGGGAAGAGATAATTTTGGCCTGTAGGACCAAAATAGTTGATATGTTGTCCCAAAAACAAGTGACAGATTTTGGGAACAATAGCTAGCTCCAGTTGGGGAACTTCCATTGATTGTAAAAATAATCGAAGGGATTAGAATCCAAAATCTCTAGTGCCTTCATGTATGCCATTGGGCTACAAATTCATGCTACCCAAAAATAAAGGTGCCAAAAAGAAATAAAAATAAACAACACAAAATAAAACTAAAGACTATACAAATATACAAATGTACAACTAGACTTATTTGATACTTCAAGAATTGAAGTGCTTTAGATAAAGCCCACTATGAGGCAATGAAATGGCATTCCATCTTGATAAACCAAGAAGAAACCATTTTCTCTCTATAATTGTTGATGGGTGAATGGAACTCTCCACCAAGAATCACATTTTTTGTGCACTCCTTTTGGTTCTCTATTCTTGCCCCATGGCAAGACATGGTCCCCAATCTGAAAACCATAAATCCTTGCTCTCTTGGTGAAGAGTTTGTTTTCCTGACTTTGGAACGTAGCAGTATGGTCCACTACCATAGCTTGTTGCTTTTTTGGTCTAGTGAAGCACATGATTTGATTGTCAGCATCAAACACCTACCAATGGTTAGCTTTATCAGGGACACTTGGTTAAAAGACCAATTTTATAGTGTACCTCTACTCTTCAAAGTCTTTATGAGGAACCAAGAAGGTCGTATAGACAACCAATGAATCTGCATGACTATGAAGCTCTCTAGGCACTGCAGATATATTGAAAGCATCAAAACTTTCAATATAGTCCCATACCAGATTATGATAATGGCACAATCTTTTATTCTTAGTTTGACATAGGTTCCTCACCTGACAAACCATCAATTCAGCATCTCCTTTAGCATGAAGAAGTTTAACACCTCTATTTTGAGCTGCCTTCAACCCAAGTAATAGAGATTCATACTCGATAGTGTTGTTGGTGTTGTTGAACTACAACTTGTATGAAGAAGGAAAAATATATCCTTGAGGAGATATTAGAACAATCCCTGCTCTAACACTAGTAGAAGAGTAGCTGCCATCAAATTCTAGAATCCATATGCCACCAAAAACTATCTTTTCTCAGATTTTCTTTCATTTGGAGGGAAGGGTCCTTTTACACCTACGTTGTGCTTTATTAATTATTTTGTTTTCTTATTTGAATCAATTCCTGGATATCCACCTATAGGACTTTCATCTACTGAAACATGAACATCCTCTGTGGTAAAAAAAAGTTACCCATTCCTGAAGACTCAAATAGAATTTGAGCTTCAGGGGCCAATATTTGGGTGACAATATATTTTGCTTCTTTCTCAAGAAGTAGCCTCTGCATGATGCCTTTGATATGGATCCTCACCTCAGATAGGTCCATGCTCAATTCTCCACCAATGTCCTTGTAAAAATTTTATCCAAAAAGAATGTCGTAAGAGGCTGAGACATCGGCCACTAGGAATGTCATCTTAATTCTCTTATTTAGGAATGCCACAAATGAAAACTAGGCATCTTTGATTTATCCCAGCAAAGGTACTTATTTGTTCTCCATGGAGAAACATCTCCCAAATGTCTTGGTCAGTGTGAGACCAAGGGATTCAGCCACTTTGGCAGGGATTACATTGTCAAATGCACCTGAGTCTATGATGTAGCTATTTAGCTAGTATACATTATCAATAGGGAAATATAAAATGGTTCTATTTTCCCAGGGGCAGTTGGAAGAGTAATGACAAGGTTATTCTAGATGGATGTGTTCTTGGGGGGACTAGGAGTTACTTTTAGAATTTCTTGTCTTTTAGGGATGGCTTTATCCTTCACACATTCCACTAATCTATCCAATTGCTCAGGATTGGATTACAGGAATTCAAACTCATTCATTTGAATTTTGGTCTTCTTGACATGGTCGACTATGTCAAATGACTGAAATAGACTAGGAACAGAGGAAGGAAGTTCATCCTTCTAGTTTTTAGGGGGGTACTAGTCTATAAATTTGAAGTTGAAGATGAAGGAATGCTTAATGTACTTACTTTTTTAGCGATCACTGAGTCCTTTGATTAAAAACATAGAGTAGTTCCCTGCTTAGTAATTGAAATTATTGGTTGAGAATGCTCCTCTATTTTTTTCTTATCAGCTTACTGGGCTGACTAGTTCTGGGACTGGGTGAATATAGTGTATGATCCATCAAGTGCTTCACCTTTACTTATGGGTTCATCTTGATAATTCAATAAACCAATGTTAGATTCACCAGCTGATTCTTCTTGGTCCTCTATGAAGAGATTAGCATCATTTTTTGGGTTCAACTCAAGTTGGAAGGAAAAATCAAATTCTACTTTGAGATATCCAACTGCAGAGTTGGTTAGCGCTACCTCAATGGAAAGCTTCACTTGTGGGGGAGGAAGGCTATTTGGTTTCCCTTGATTTCTGGCAGCATTTTATTGGTATGACTAGTTGAGAAATGTCTTCCTTGGTATATCTGGGTATGAAGGAGAGGTAGACATCCCTTGTGTTATTTACTTTTTTAGAACTAGCAACTCATTTGCCAACTTCTACACCATTGGATCAGTGGTGCCTGTAGATGGATATTCAGAGGTTGAAGAAGATTTACCTCTATTATGATATCTCCTTATCTTCCCCACCAAGATGAGATCATCTTCCACCTCAGTGGCCAAATCTTACATTGCAGCAAGGTCTATGTGGCCAGCACATCTCAGTAGAAAACTCACTTCAGGCAGCTAAGAGTTGATGAAGAATCATTTGAGATTCTTAGCTATTGGCTGAGCAATGGTAGGAATCTTGTTCCTCAACTTGTCAAATTTGGCAATGAATTCCCTCATAGGTTCATGAGGCTCTTTCTTCATTTATGTGAGCCAGGATATCAAAGCATGCACATCTTCTGTAGATTTGAATTTGGCTTCAAATTAGGCTTTTAGGGTATTCCAATCAGTCATAGTCTAGGCTACAGCCTTATTGCCACGTCCTCATACTCCACACCTATTATGCTACAGGCTATGTTGAAGGCTACAATATGTTCATTAGGATGAACTCTCTCATCACCAAAGAACTTGGGAAAATTTTTCCTGGAACTATGATGTAGCTCATGTAGAGGTGGAGTTAGATTGAGTGGACCAAGAGAGTTACCTCAGGGGCCTTGAACTGCCATTATATGACTATGGAAAGGGGGAATAACAAATTTGGGTAGAGTATGTATAGGCAAAGCTCTGCTAGCAGAGGAAAAAGAAGCTCTACCTTGTATTGGTGACTTGGTGTTGGTAGGAGGAAGACTCCTAGTTCGTTGAAGGTGAGGTTATGGAGGAAACAAATCAAAATTTCTCTACTACACCAACTCAAAAATAGGGTCAACAACACCTTTGGATCTCTAGTTTCTTGTATACTATGGAGCTACCATATTGTAATAGTAAAAATAGAAAAGAACTGGCACTGATTCAATTTGAAGCTTTTGGCTTCAAACTATGGGTTCTTTCCAGTATGCATGGAGCTACCAAAGAATTGAATTTTAAAATGAAATGCTTAATCTCCAGCATCTCTAGTTTCACAGCTTAGAGTATATAATAGAAATGGATAAGGCTATAATGATAATGGATAAAACACAAGTGATGCTTCAATCTAAAGCTTGAGGCTTCAAATTGCACAAAATTATTGTGTCCCCAGCAGAGTCACCAAAAATTGTTGGCATGAAGCTAGCAGTGTTCTTTCCTACTTCACATCGTTCTCCAGTGATATGAAATGTCTCAATTTGAATAGACTGGAAAAGGACTGGAAATGCTCGTTGATCCCCAACAGAGTCACCAAAAACTGTTGGGTAAATATTTTGTCACCAACTAACTGATGGACAAAATAGGTGTTTCCACCATATCATAGAGAGATTTATCAGCCAAATGTGCAGGTCAACCACATCAAAATGAGACAAATCTCTTCTCTCATCAAGGGGAGGTTCCTTATAACTATGAGGTGATATATACTAAATATGTGTGTGTGTGTGTGTATATATATATGTATATGTGTGTGTGTATATATATATATATATGTATAAGCTAAAAATAACACTCAAGGGTAGGACAACACCATCTATCTCTCTTTTTTAGAGATGATGTTCACATACAAAGGAGAAATCTTAGTGAAATGATAGAAGACACTTCTCTTCTTTCAAAAGTGGTTTACAACAAACAACAGGAATTATTTTTGGTAGTGACAAGTAAATGTAATAGGGTACAATAATCAGTAGAATGAGGTGTAGCACAAAGTCTCCACCTCAACTACCAAAGAGTGAAATATATGAAGGATAATTAGGGCATAAAGTCATCCCAAGATCCTTTATATAGAAATAGAAAAACAAACACGCTAAAGACAATTGTGGCAGCACAAAATCTCTGCACAGTTGGCTTTAGGACACCTTCCTAATTACTTCCACTAGTTCTACTTATTAAATTAAATGGACAAGAATGCATTCAAGAAACATACATAAGAATAATTTTCTCAACAACATAAGCTATTCAGCATAAAGTCTAAAAGGTCACTTGCTTTCTCATTCAAATAAAGAAATATGATTAACAATCTGAGCTCAAAGTCTCAGGAAATGCCTTTCAATTTTGGGCAGAGTTTTGCTTTTATAACAAAGAGATATCCTTTACATAAAATAAGAGATTACAATTTATAGCACTCCCAGAAAGACTTGGGAACTTTGTTTCATGGAATGGCCCATGCTACATTCAATGCCTTGAATACATTTTCAGTGTTATCCAGGGGCCATGCTGGAATAGGGCATCGGCCTTCACTATGGTGTGTTAATTCTTCTCAAATATCTCCTCTAAAGTATGGGCTGCCTGGTCCTCTTCTCAATATTTGTGTAGTTATCCACTTCATCTTTACTCAATTTAGAAAAATAGGCCACACTATTGAGTGCTAGCACTCTCTAATGTCCACCTGGTGGACTGTTTCACCTACTAGAAATAACTCTTGCATAGATATTTTTGGATTTTATACTATTTCACCTACTAGAAATAACTCTTGCATAGATATATCTAGATTTTGGATTGTTTCACCTACTAGAAATAACTCTTGCATAGATATTTCTAGATTTTCTACATTATTCTCTCTTTCCTCGCCATGTCTTGTCCTTCCTTGGTGATCTGAGCTCTCGGGCTATCTTCTCACTTTCTATTGGCTCATTCGGCTTCTTCTTTGGCTAGTTGTTGAGTTTATTTTTAGGTCTGTGCCATATTTTAAAAACAATAGATATTTTATTATCCTAAATTTGACGTCTGTGGGGATGTCACTAGTTGTTGGTCGCTTGAACCACTTTGAACCTTGAACCTTTGAACCTTTTGGTTCAAGGTTCAATGGTTCATTATTTGCTCTTCGAATCCTTTGTTCTTCTAAGACTCTCAAAATTTATTGAACTCATTGAACCTTTTAACTTTTAACTCTTTTGGTTCAAGGTTTAATGGTTCAACAGTTCAATCTTTCTTTTTCGAAGTCTTCTTTCGTTTAAGTCCTTTAAAGCCGTTTGAACTTTTCAAAGTGGTTGACTTTGAACTTGCTAAAGTCTTCAAACTCATTGAAGTGCTTAACTCTTTTGAAACCTTTGAACTCATTGAACCTTTGAACCTTGTTGAAGCAGGGTTCAATGGTTCATTCCATTTGTTTGAAGCTTGCCGATGGACCTTTTGGTTGAACCTCGATGTTGAACCAACCTTGAAATTACCTAAGTGTTTGGAAGTTGTTCCTTTATGAGAGTCCACCTGTTGAAGTTTTTGAATTCATTGAACCTATGAGTCTCTTGACTAAAAATGCTTGAATAATTAAAGAACTTGAGTGCTTAGAACATTTTTTGAAAAGGAAAGAGAGAATTTTGGCATGCAGGACCAAAATAGTTGATATGTTGTCCCAAAAACAAGTGATGGATTTTGGGAACAACACACTACATATATTTATCTAAGATATATTTTCTAGTAACATCCACAAGTATTTTGTGTGTGTGTGTGTGTGTGTGTGTGTGTGTATTTATGTTTGTATGGATGTCTATATGTATATATATGTGTATATATGTACACACACACACAACACATTAAATGATAACAAACTAAGTATTTTTAAACCATCCAAATGTGGAATATATATAGAATAACATGAAAAATAAAGAATCATTTAATATTTATCAAAAAGTGCCATACACAAAGTTGTTTTCCTTTCTTCATCTTTTCATAGCAGTCATATGTCAATGGTAGAAATATTATTTTTCCTTCCAAGGACTTTACATGGGATATAGCCATAAATGTTAACCATGTTCTTTCATTTTGTCTTATACCAATTGTGGTTATTGAAAGACTCAAACCTTATGATTTATGTATTGTTAATTCCCAAGCCAACCATAAGAATAGTTTGTTTGTACATCCCTTTTGTATTGGTTTAATGAATTTTTATGTGGAGCTTCATCTTCAAATGGTATTCCCATTAACTATCAAACTTGACCATAACATATGTTGGTGGTTCTAGTGGGACATTTCCAGGTTTGTATATTATACTTCAAACATACCCTAGAGCTCCATTATAAGACCTAATTCTATCAAAAGGTTTGAAATTAACATGACACTTGCATCCTTAGAAATTAGTAACTCCATACCAAGTTCATAATTTTGAGCTCCTAATGGTGCATTTACATTATTTACCTTGGTTTTAATGCTACATGAAATAGGTTGTTTCAATGAATATAATTTTATTTTGTTGTGATTATGCACATTATTAGTAGTGGTGATAAAATGAATATGATTGTCATATTCTTCATTAGTGGCTCTATCTATTCTAACATTAGTTCTTGTCATCAGTAACTTCTAATCATCAATTATCAGATTTGCATTTATCATATTTTTGGAAATCTAACGAAACTTTTGTTGGTCCTCTCTTTCTCCTTTTTATCTAAATATCTTATCCAAAGTAACAACTATTTTGAATTTTTTCCATAATATTATTACACATCTTTTATTATTATATGATGTTTTATCACTAACATGAGGTAGTTGTGATCTAGGCAACACTTCAGGTGATAATTTAGGTGATGGTTCTACCCCAATTAGTGGAAAAACTTTTAGGATTCATAACTTTTGAACCATAGAATGTGATGAGATGGCACAAGCTTTTCTCAGTGGGTTTTGACCCCTGAAAACCCAATGGAAGTTCCCCAAATTTTAATTTTAGTAGTGCAGTTTAAAAATAGTAATTTCTTGAATTTTATGTTGTTATAATTCATGGAATTCAAATCATTTCATCTCACTCAAGATTGGTGAGCTTTCATGCCCTCCTTCTACCTTCAAAATAGGTATAAATAAATATGTAGCTCTAAAATGAAATTAGGCATCTCTTTCCATAGATAGGCATATGTTGTATCTATAATTTTGAGCAATAAGACATCTCTTCTCAGAGATAGCATTATTATTTATACATTATTGAAATATTCTTCAACCAATAGTTTCAAGTTTTGGATCAATTTATCCCAAATATATAGCCAAAATCATAGGTATACCTCTAAAACTCATGTTTACATTCTCAAAAAATGCTTGACAAAATCGAGAGTCTGTGTTTTTTAGAAAAGTTTTTCCAATGAAGCTTGTTTCATCAATCAATATGTTATTTATGTGGTGTATCTCTTCTTGGAAATTTTGAAGTCTTTTTCCTTATAATTTAGTAAAATCTATGATTAGGATTTGAAGTTGTGAATGAATGGCTAAGGCACCAATATTGAATTATACAACTCCAGTTCATGTAAGTAATAGTTTTTTGAATGCTCTTAGAATATTGCATATTAAGAAGATCAATATATGGCACCAATAATAAATGATTTTTTTTTTTTTGTTCCTCATAATGGTAAATTATTTTGACCTTGATGATAATGTGTCATAATTATATCCAATGTTTTTTTGTTTAGAACCTAAGGTTCCAAAGTTCATATTCAGTACTATATCATCATCTATGAGAGATCCATTATATTTCATGATACTTATGAAATGTATCACTTTATTTATATATTGTTCATCTTAATACTCGTTATTCCATGGTGTTTGTCTATCAAAATCTCTTCTTCCCAAAAAATATATTTCATTAGTTTCCATAATTTGGCCAAATTTTCACCTAGATATGATTTCCCACTCATGTTCCATTGTGTTTTGTTGAACTAGAGCACTATCATCATGTTCATAATCATTATGATTTTTAACATCTTATATAAGTCATTTTATTGACATTCTAAGGATTATAGTTGAATGGTTCCCAATTTGATTTTGTTACATTATAATTTATTTAGAGGCCATTGATGTCATGAGATTAATGATATTTCCTTCATCCATATCCGTCATTGAAATTGAAAATACAACTTCAATTTCATCAAAATCAAACTGCATATGGACATAGTTTGTTGGAAATATTGTCATTGATGTGAAAGGTCTAGCATTGATGATAAGGGCCCCATTGCATTTAATGGTGTTTTTAATATTCATATCTTGGCTAATGTGTTATAATATTTTTTTAATATTAGTGAATGTATTTTTAGTTGCATATAAGTCAAAAGAGGGCCCATAGAGAAGTCAAAGAGTCACGGGGTAAAGACAAAAGAGGAATGGAATGTATTTTCTCATGAAGAGTCATCTTGAGGAATTTCAAGAGTCACCATGTGAAGACAAAAGAGGTTATGGCACATTTTTACATGAAGGGACACTTTGAGGAACACAAAAAGTCACCAAGATAAAGACAAAAGAGGAAAAGATGCATTTGTATATGAAGGGTCACCATGTGACTTTTCAAATGCAATGATATGAAGGGTCATTCAAGTTTGGTTCCATATTCCATGAGAATTAAAGGGTCATAAATGGTGAATGCCAAAGGTCATTTGGAAAGCTATAAATAAAGGCTTAAGAAGCCATTTTTAATATGCAATAAAGTTCATATTTCATATTTTTTATATATAATAAAAGAGGAGAGAAAATTAAGAGATATTGTAGAGTTCTATCATTTTTTGAGTAAGCAACACTGAGAGATAGTTGTGTTTTATACACAAGAGGGGTTGGTGCTCCTATGGGTTGGTGCTTACAAATATTTGTAAGGGGTTGGTGCTCCTATAGGTTGGTACTCACAAATAGTTATTGTGTTAGTACTCAACAAAAGGGTTAGTGCTCTTGCAAGTTATTGCTTACAATCTTTATAATTTGAGTTGGTACTCATTCATATACTTGAGATTGTTCTCCATGGCTTTTTCCACTTTGGGTTTTCACATAAAAATATGGTGTCTTTGTCTCTCTCTTGTGTGATGCATGTTATTGTTTCAATTTTATTGCATATCTTGAATGTGTGATTAAATGGTTAAAGAAAAAAAAATCATATTAAGTAAAATATATATAATATAAGATCACATGAAGGTTTTTATACAAATAAGGTACCTTTATTTGATGGAACAAATTATGATTTTTAGAGCATAAGGATGAGGACTTATTTGATGGATCTTGGATTCAATAGTTGGCAAGCAGTGGTGGAGGAATATGAAGAGCCACAGACACTTGTAACTACTCTGATGGAAAAGAAGGCAAGTAAAAATAATGCTAAAGCTTTAAATGTTACTTTATCTTATTTGTGTGAATTAAAATTTATTAAAGTTATGCAATGTAAATCTACTCATAAAACTTGGGTAAATCTTGAGAATATTTACAAAGGTGATGGAAAGGTTCATCAAGCTAAGCTTTAGACTATTAAAAATTTGTTTGAGAGTTTGAATATGGAAGAGGAAGAAAATATATAAAGTTACCTTTTATGAGTTGATTAAATAGTTAATCAGATTGAAAGTCTTGGAGAAAAGTTAGAAGAATCAATTGTGGTACAAAAAGTTTTGAGATCTCTACCATTGAGATATGATGCAAAAGTTTTGGCAATTAAAGAGATGAAGAATTTAGCCAAGCTAAATATGGATGAGATACATCGTATTCTTATGGCATATGAGATGTGGACTGAATAAGAGAAACCCTCAAAGAATGAGAAGGCTAAGATTCAAGAATCAAGCGATAGCTTTAGTGATGATGAAGATGACAACAGAGCTATATTCATCCATAAGCCAAAAAGGGCATAGGTAAATATCAAATAAAATTACCTTTTAAATTTTTTAATTGTGGAAATATTAAAAAATTTGCAACTAAGTGCCCAGATAAGGGTAATGGTGATAATGAATAAGGAAAGTCTACATACAAGAAGAATTTCAAAGAAAAATTCAAGAAGGGATTTGAGAAAAAGAGTTTGTATTATAAAGATCCTAGCTCAGTCGAAGATAGTGGAGTTAGTGATTTAGAAGAAGAAGAGATTATATTCATGGCTATAAATGAAGATGCCTCCACAAGCAAAAGTACAAATGATCAAAAAGAAGAACAAGATGAAGCCAAAGTGAATCTAGAAGGAGAACTCATTTGTGCCTTAGAAGAGTTCAAAGCTCTTGAGAAGAATAATCAAAGATTAAAGCTCCAGATCAAGAAAAATGAAAAGGAGTCAAAGGAAACAATTGAAGATCTACAATCACACTTTGAAAAAGCCAAGAAGAATGAAAAATATCTAACAACATAGTTACAAAAAGTAAGTGAAGAATGTGAAAGGTATGTTATTGAAATTACTTCTTTAAAAGCAGATATTGAGAAAACAAATAAAGCAATCAATGATAGAGTAGTCAATGATTCAAAATTTGAGAATAGCACTAATATGTTGAATAAAATATTAGAAAGCCAAAGATCAATGTCAAATAAGATAGGTATCAGATTTAAAAAAGAGAAAGGGGAGGCCACAGACAAGGTTAACATAGAAACAGGAAAGAGTTATGTTGAAGCTCTTATAAAAGAGAAAATAAAAAGGGAAGAAGTTAAGAATATAGATGACATCTCAAATAAATAAGGATGAAAGGAAAAGAGATACAAAATGTAATTAAGTCAGAGATACATAAACAAATCCTATTTTTTAAAGAAAAAATTAGAAGCTTTCAGACATTTCAAAGCATTAGTTGAGAATAAAACTAATTTGAATATTAAGTTCCTAAGATCATATTGATGAGGAAAATTCATATTAGATCAGTTCATTTATTGTTGTGAAAACTATGGAATAAATAGACATTATTTAGCAACCAAAACTCCATAGTAAAATGGAGTAGTCAAATGGAGAAATAGAACAGTTCAGGAGATGGTGAGGACAATGTTAAATGAATCCAAGATACCAGATGAATATTGGAGAGAGGCAGTTGCTACAGCAATTCATATTCAGAATAGATAATTATTGAGAGTCAATAGTGATAAGACTCCTTATGATCCATGGAAAGACAAAACAACAATAGTTTATTATTTTAGAGTTTTTGGTAGCAAATGCTTTATAAAGAGAACCAATGAAAAATTGGGTAAGTTTGAATCTAGAGTAAATGAAGGTATATTTCTTATTTATTCTTGAAAAAGTAAATCTTATAAATGTTATAACAAAAGAACCAAGAAAATAGTTGAAAGTGTAAGTGTCAGGATAAAAGAAGATGGAGCATAAAGAATTAGTGATCTAATAGACATTCTTAAAATCATTGAATAGGAAGATTTGTAAGAATCAGATGAAGATGAGAAGGAGAAAAAGGACACAAAAATCCCATCCAAATATGTCTAGAGAAATCATAATG
Organism: Torreya grandis; assembly: GCA_037957365.1. Classification (NCBI taxonomy): domain Eukaryota; kingdom Viridiplantae; phylum Streptophyta; class Pinopsida; order Cupressales; family Taxaceae; genus Torreya; species Torreya grandis. Next base: position 1,602,034 of record JARHVA010000038.1, read on the forward strand.
AAAGTGACATCATCAAGGACATAAATGAAGGAATTCACACCAAAATAATGATGGTAAGTGAATTTGAGCAAGTTAATTTCTCTTTGTTATCCAAAATTTAGCCTAAAACTTTTTTAGAAGATAGACATGATAAGCATTGGGTTAAGGCAATGGATGAAGAATTAAATCAGATAGAAAAGAATGATACCTAGGAATTAGTGCCTAGACCAAAATATCACAATGTGATAGGAATAAAATGGGTTTACAAAAATAAGTTGAATGAAAATGGAGAAGTGACCAAGAATAAAGTAAGATTAGTATGTAAAAAATATGCTCAAATTGATGGAATAGATTTTGAAGAAACTTTTGCATGAGTGGCAAGGCTAGATGCTATTAGAATGTTTCTTGCATATACAATGTTTAAAAATTTCAAAGCATTTCAGATGGATGTTAAATCTACCTTCTTAAATGGGAATCTAGAAGAAGAGGTATACATTGAGCAGCCTGAGGGATTTATTCTCTCAAATATTAGTAGCCATGTATACAGATTGAAAAAACCACTGTATAGATTGAAACAAGCTCCAAGAGCTTGGTATTCAAGGCTTGATAAGCACATGTAGGATAAAATTTTCAAGAGAGGATTTATTGACAGTAATCTCTACATCAAAATAGAAGGTGAGAATCAATTGATTATTTTAGTATATGTTGATGACATCATTTTTGGAGGAAACATTGAAAAGATGACAAAAGAATTTTTTGAAAATATGCAAAAATAATTTGAGAGGTCTATGCTTGAAGAATTTTCATTCTCTTAGGATTGAAAATATTTCAGTTAGATAAAGGAATTTTCATATCTCAAAGTAAATATGCCAAGGAAATGTTGAAGAAATTCTATTTTGAAGATTGTGCACCACTTGGCACACCAATGAGTATAGAAAATAAGGTGAGAAAGGATGAAGATTCACCTATTGTAGATCAATATTTGTATAGATCTATGATTGGTAGTCTTTTATATTTTGTAGCATCGAGGCCAGACATCATGCATGCATTAGGTATGGTTGCAATATGCTACGCCCCTAACCTATCACATGTATGAGGATAGTATTAGCTAAATTATGGCTTAATTATCCCTCTTTGATGTTATATTATATTTTTATATGCTTTGTTTTGATTAGTAGGTCAGCCTATGGAGTAACCATGGCCTAGATAAACTATATATAGGAGGTAGTGGGTAATTATTTATCATCATATTGTGAATTCTGCTCTTACTAAAGCTTGTCGATGTTGCCCCCTCGAAGTGGATTATATATTATCATATATTTAGATATATTTCAGTCATATTTGGATATAATTCTGCTATTATACTTAATTCTTTAAGTAATTTCATTACAAGTGGTATCAGAGCTGCGATTTGGGCAATCTTGTGGGTGAAACACTAAATTTTAAAAAATTTAAATATATAAAAAATGGTTAAGAATTTATCTTAAAAAAATTTAATGGAGGTGAAAAATAATCAAATTAAGCTTTCATTAAAATTTTAGATCATTTGGATCTGTTTTACAAAAGTTATTGCTATTTTATTATTTTTCATAAAATTGCTCTATAGTGCACAATTCAAAGAAATTTTTTGAGTTATTTACATTTTTGGAAAGCTTAGAAAAATTTGGCTATGGTATTTTCTTTGTATATTTTGATTTGAGGCTGACATAATTCCAAAATCACTTGGTAAAAGTTGGGTCAAAAGTGCCAATAAGGGTCGACATCGTAAAACCCTTTTATGGCAGGTCCACAAACTCGAGGCCGAGGAAAGGGTGTTGAAACTCCAGGTAAAACTCCTAAAAAATAATAGATGGAGTTAGAAAGGGGATTTACTAGACCCTTTATACTAGGGTTTTTTGACATAGATCACAAAGTGAGCCAACTTGACTATAATGTGCAAGGCATTCAGAGTGAGGTGCAAGACATACAATCTAATATGCAATCCATACAAGATAATTTGGGAGATATCATGATGGCTTTGAACATTAATTAGTAAAATCATCAAGCTAACTCTATTTCACAAACCCACCAGGGTGGTTCTCCTAACCAGTCTACTTTAAATCTAACTCCATGGCCATAGAGGAACCTATTACCAAAGGTGTATATGTGCAAATTTGATGGAAAATATCCACTCTATTGGACCAGCCAAATGGAGAGTTTTTTTGACCTACATCAGATTCTAGGTGGATAGAAGGTTACCATGGCATCCTTGTATCTTGAACCTAATCAACTCATTTGGTATTGATGGTTGTGTGCTCAAAAGAAAAAGATGACTCTCAATGTCACCTAGTCAATTTTTATAGAGGAGTTATAATTACACTATGGCAATAGTGTGATAGAGAATTAATTCAACTAACTAGAAAAATTGTGACAAATTGGCTCCGTCAAGGATTATATTCATCATTTTCAAAACCTATCCTTACGTGTGGAGACAATTTTTGAAGTAAACTTGAATGACCTATTTTTGGGTGGACTCAAAGACCACATTCACCATGAGGTACTATGTTTAATCCACTTAAGATTTTTGCTTTTAGTATCATGGCACATAGATTTGAGGAAAAATTCATAGCCAACAAGAAGCAAGCATTCACTCACTTCAGATATTTTAGCATATGATCACCAACATTTCCTCCACCTACTAGATTGACCCCTCAACAAATTGAAGAGAAGCATGCAAAAGGATTATGTTTCAATTGTGACAAAAAGTGGAGTAAAGGACATAGATGTGTTGAGAATATGTTATTCTACATTGAGGGACCAAACTAAGATGAAGAAGCAGATGATGCCTCTAATGATGATGAGGAAGATATAGAGGAGGTACCTGAAAATTCCCAAACTACAATCTCTTGTCATGCACTTGCAAGTATTAGCACTCCACAAACTCTTAAGGTGGTGGGTTTCCTCAAGAAACAAAAGGTGATCATGTTGATTGATTCAAGGAGCACACATTTCTTTATAAACCATAAGTTGGCCACTTGATTGAACTGTTTCATCTACCCATCACTAGAATTTTATGTATTGATTGTAGATGGTGGTATAATTAATTGTTCAGGCAAATGCCATAGTATTAAGCTTACTATGGGTGGGTATAATCTCGACTCTCCTATATTTTCTATTCCCATGGGTAACATAGACATTGTTTTGGAGTCCAATGGCTCACAACCTTAGGTACCATTGAGATGAACTTCCAAGAACTATTCATGCACTTTCATTTTGAAGAGAAGAAAATTGAACTACGTGGATTACATGCAAAATCTCCACAATTGATTACTTCACATCAGATGACCAAGATGCTAAAAAAGGGGGTAGAGGGAATTATTTCATGATTTTTCTCCATAGAAGTTCAACCCCCATAGGTATCTACACATCCTAATCTATAGAAAATTCTTGAGGACCACTCATCTATTTTTGGGGCCATACCAAAAGGACTACCACCAAAAGAGAACATGATCATGCCATTCAACTTATTCCAAGTAGTCAACCACCAAATATCAGACTATATAAATATCCATATGCATAAAAGAGTGAAATTGAAAATATGTTCCATGAGATGCTGGAGACAAGGATCATCAATCATAGCCAAAGTGCATATTCATCACTAGTGGTCATGGTGTGGAAGAAGGATGACACATGGAGGATGTGCCCAGATTATAGGGAACTCAGCAAGTACACCATAAAATATAAGTTTCCTATTCCATTAATTGATGATTTACTTGATGAGTTACATGGTGCTAATTATTTCACAAAATTGGATCTTCGCTCGGGGTACCATCAAATTAGAATCAAGGATGAAGATGTTCATAAAATTGTTTTTAGAACACATGAGGACCATTATGAGTTTTTGGTAATGCCCTTTGGTCTTACAAATGAACCATCTACTTTTCAGAGCTTGATGAACACTATTTTTAGGCCTTTTTTAAAGAAGTTTGTGCTAGTTTTCTTTGATGACATATTGATTTATAGTCAGACATGGGAAGCACATCTGCAACATGTGAAACAAATGTTGATAGTTTTGGAGAAGCACCAACTTTATGTGAAGCCATCCAAATGTGATTTTGGAGTACAGGAGGTAGAGTACCTCAGCCACATTGTTTCCCATGAAGGTGTCAAAGTTGATCCCCAGAAAATCAAAGCGATAATGGAATGGCCCATGCCAAAAACTCTCAAAACCCTTCAAGGGTTCCTTGGACTAACAAGTTACTATAGAATATTTGTGAAAGGTTATGGAAGCATATCAACTCCACTCACTGCATTGCTAAAGAAGGATGGTTTCCATTAGAATGATGATGCCACTAAAGCATTTGAGAAACTAAAAGTAACTATGTGCACCACTCCAGTTTTGGCTACTCCAGACTTCTCACAAACATTCATTGTTGAACGTGATGCTTTTGGGTCTAGTTAGGGGGTAGTAATAATGTAGGAAGGAAGACCCATTGCATTTTAGAGTCATCAATTCAAAGGTAAGAATCTAAAAAAACCTATTTATGAGAAATAAATGATGGCTACTCTTCATGCAGTTAAATAATGGAGGCCTTATCTGATGGGTAGACACTTTAAGGTGAAAATGGATCATGATAGACTCAAATACTTTTTGGAGTAAAGATTATCATTTGAGGAACAACAAAAATGGGTAACCAAAATGTTGGGGTATGATTTTGAAATCATCTACAAGAAGGGTAAAGATAATGTAGTAGAAGATGCACTATCATGAGATGCATCCATAGAAGCATTACTTTGTGCAATGTCCATGTTGAAAGTAGATTGGGTGGATGAAGCTAGGTTAGAATGGGAGCAAGACAAGGATACATAGGTTCTGATTTAGAATCTCTAGCAAGGTAATTTAGCCTCTAAAAAATTTGATTGGAAAGGTAATGTCCTATGGTATAAGGGTATATTATACTTGTGCAAAAATTAAGAGCTTAAGCATAAGATTCTTGCAGAGTTGTAGGCATCTCCAATTGGGGGACACTTAGGGTTCTTGAAAACTTATCATAGAATTAAAAAAGAATTATTTTGGGAATGACTCAAGGGAGATGTACAAACATTTGTGGAAAAATGCTTGATATGCCAATAGAATAAAGGTGAAATAGTTAAGACCCTAAGTCTATTACAACCATTATCAATTCCTAGTCAAAGGTGGGAGGAGGTTTCCATGGATTTTATCACTGGGTTGCCTTATTCTGAAGGCAAGAATGTTATCTTGGTCATTGTAGATAGGCTTAAAAAATATGCCCATTTTTGTGCTCTCTCACACCCATTTTCAGCAAGTATAGTAGCAACTACTTTTATGGAAGCAGTTCTCAAATTACATGGAACCCCAAAAATAATTGTAAGTGATCATGATCCTATTTTCACTAGTAATTTTTGGACTAAACTATTTTCTTGTTTGGGTACTCAGCTAGCTCATAGCTCATCTTACCATCCCCAATCTGATGGACAAACTGAAGTGATTAACAAATGTTTAGAGGGGTATCTCCATTGTTTTGTATCAAATAAACAAGAACATTAAGTTAAATGGCTACCACTTATAGAATGGTGGTATAACACATCTTTCCATACCTCTTCTAAAATGTCTCCATTTCTAGCACTATATGGTTACCATCCACCTTCCATTACTTCTTCATTAAAGGTGCACACCAAGGTTCGAGATGTGGAAGAGCAAATTCAACATCAACAAGAGGTTTTGGCTAGTTTGAGAGATAATTTGGCCTTGGCACAAAATAGAATGAAGCAACAAGCAGATCAACACCATAGTGAGAAAAAATTTCAAGTGGGTGACTGGGTATTTGGTCATTTATAGCCTTACAAGTAGATGTCCTTGAAGCAACAGAAAAAGGACAACAAACTTGCTCCTAAGTATTATGGCCGTTATCAGGTTCTACAAAAAATTGTAAGTGTGGATTACAAGCTCGAGTTACCTCATTCATCTCACATACACCCAGTATTTCAAATTTCTTATTTGAAGAAGGTCATTGGATAGAAAGTTTTAGCCCAGACAGAGCTCCCAAAACTAGATGAAGAAGGATGAGTCATTTTTGAACCAGAGAAGATCCTCTAAACACATACTAAGAGGTTGAGAACCATAGAGATTAGAGAATATTTGATCAAATGGAAAAATTAGAGCAGTGAAGATGCAACTTGGGAAGGTGAAGATTTTTTGCAACAACATCTAGAGTTGTTCAACATTGAGGACAACATTGGTTTTAAGGGGAAGGGCATGCTACACCCCTAACCTATCACATGTATGAGGATAGTATTAGCCAACTTGTGGCTTTTTTATCCCTCTTTGATGTTATATTACATTTATCTATGCTTTCTTTTGATTAGTAGGTCGGCTTATCGAGTAACCATGGCCTAGATAGACTATATATAAGAGGTAGTGGGTAATTATTTATCATCATATTATGAATTCTACTCTTATTGAACCTTGTGGAGGTTGCCCCCTCAAAGTGGCTTATCTATTATCATATATTTGGATATATTTTAGTCATATTTGGATCTAATTATGCTATTATACTTTATTCTTGGAGTAATTTCATTACAACCTTTGGGTTATCCATAGATACTTGGGCTCCAACTACATGTTTTAACTCCTTTTATTTATTTCATTGGTCCTCCTAAGTCTTAACTTTATCTGTGTATGCTTACTCATTAACTACTTATTTTTCTTGCTCATCTTTGGGATGTTATTTAGCCTAAGCCCTAGATTTTGCCTCTTCTTCATCCTTCTCGTATTGTGCAACCTACACTTCTTGTTATTGTTTTTGTGCTTTCAATGGTAAATTTTAGTGTTTGCCCTTAATTAATTCATGAAATTCTTGGTTTTAGAAATTGGCATTTGGCTATTTTTAAGGGGTGGTGAATAGAGTGGATTTGCCTAAATTATCTGGGTGTAAGTTAGTTCTCCGGATCAACTCACCTAATATTTAAAATAAATTTCATATATATAAATATAACTTTCCACTCCATCAAAAGTCAATATGATCTTATTCATCATTATATGTAAAAAAACATATGCCCATATACTCATAATGGCAATTTTAGTAGCAGGAAAGGGATGTAGGAAGTGTCATGTGATGGTGCCAAATGATAGCATGCTTTAAAGTGATACCAAAGATATCAATTTTTCAAATGATAAAAATGTTACTGAATGACAACAATGTTGTCTCCTAATAGTAATTATGTTGAACGATGTCAACACTATTGAACAATAGCAACACTGTCAAATGACAACAATGCTATCATTTAATAATCTTTGTCATTAAATAGCAATGGTGTTGAACAATAGCATTACTACCAAGTGACAACATTTTTGTTAGTTGGAAACATTTCTATAAAATGATAGCAATATTATTATTTGACAACATTAATTTCAAATGAAAACATTATTTTCATTCGATAATATTACTATCAGATGATAACATTGTTGTCATTTAAAAGATTTGTGAAAGGTTATGGCAGCATAGCAGCTCCACTCACTACATTGCTAAATAAGGATTCTTTCCATTGGAATGATTATTCCACCAAAGCATTTGAAAAAATAAAAGTAACTATGTGCACCACTCCAGTTTTGGCTACTCCAGACTTCTCACAAACATTCATTGTTGAACGTGATGCTTTTGGGTCTCGTTAGGGGGTAGTAATAATGTAGGAAGGAAGACCCATTGAATTTTAAAATCATCAATTCAAAGTTAAAAATCAACAAAAACCTATCTATGAGAAAGAAATGATGGCTATTCTTCATGCAGTTAAACAATGGATGCCTTATCTGATGGGTAGACACTTTAAGGTGAAAACAGATCATGATAGTCTCCAATACTTTTTGGAGCAAAGATTATCATCTGAGAAACAACAAAAATGGGTAACCAAAATGTTGGGGTATGATTTTGAAATCATATACAATAAGGGTAAATATAATGTAGTAGCAGATGCACTATCCAGACAGGATGCATCCACAGAAGCATTACTTTGTGCAATGTCCATGTTGCAAGCAGATTGGGTGGATGAAGCTAGGTTAGAATGGGAGCAAGACAAGGATACACAGGTTCTAATTCAAAAACTCCAGCAAGGTAATTTATCCTCTAACAAATTTGAATGGAAAGGTAATGTCTTATGGTATAAGGGTAGGTTATACTTGTGCAAAAATTCAAAGCTTAAGCATAAGATTCTTGCAGAGTTGCATGCATCTCCAATTGGGGGACACTCAGGGTTCTTGAAAACTTATCATAGAATTAAGAAAGAATTATTTTGGAAAGGACTCAAGGTATATGTACAAAATTTTGTGGAAGAATGCTTGATATGCCAACAGAATAAAGGTGAAACAATTAAGACCCCAGGTTTGTTACAACTATTAACAATTCCTAGTCAAAGGTGGGAGGAGGTTTCCATGGATTTCATCACTAGGTTACCTTATTCTGAAGGTAAGAATGTTATTTTGGTCATTGTGGATAGGCTTACAAAATATTCCCATTTTTGTGCTCTCTCACACCCATTTTGAGCAAGTACAGTAGTGGCTATTTTTTTGGAAGTAGTTCTCAAATTACATGGAACCCCAAAAATAATTGTAAGTGATCGTGATCCTATTTTCACTAGTAATTTCTAGACTAAACTATTTTCTTGTTTGGGTACTCAGATAGCTCATAGCTCATCTTACCACCCCCAATCTAATGGACAAACTGAAGTGGTTAACAAATGTTAATAGGGGTATCTCCATTTGTTTGTATTAGATAAATAAGAACATTGGGTTAAATGGATACCACTTGCATAATGGTGGTATAACACATCTTTCCATACCTCTTTTAAAATGTCTCCATTTCTATCACTATATGGTTACCATCCACCTTCCATCACTTCTTCATTAAAGGTGCACAAGAAGTTTTGAGATGTGGAAGAGCACATTCAACATCAACAAGAGGTTTTGGCTAGTTTGAGAGAGGATTTGGCCTTGGCACAAAACAGGATGAAGCAACAAGTAGATCAACATCATAATGAGTGAAATTTTGAGGTGACTGACTAGGTATTTTTTCATGTGCACCCTTACAATCAGATGTCCTTGAAGTAACATAAAAAGGACAAAAAACTTGCTCCTAAGTATTATGGCCCTTATCAGGTTCTACAAAAAATTGGAAGTGTGGCTTACAATCTCTAGTTACCTCATTCATCTCACATAACCCAGTATTTCATGTTTCCTATTTGAAGAAGGTCATTGGATAGAAAATTTCTACCTAGACAGAGCTCCTAGAACTAGATGAAGAAGGATGAGTCATTTTGGAACCAGAGAAGATCCTCCAAACATGTACTAAGAGGTTGAGAACCAGAGATATTAAGGAATATTTGATCAAGTGGAAAAACCAGAGCAATGAAGATGTAACTTGGGAAGGTGAAGATTTTTTGCAACAACATCCAAAGTTGTTCAACATTGAGGACAACATTGGTTTGAAGGGGAAGGGCATGTTACACCCCTAACCTATCACATGTATGAGGATAGTATTAGCCGACTTGTGGCTTACTTATCCCTATTTGATGTTATATTACATTTATCTATGCTTTCTTTTGATTAGTAGGTCGGCTTATGGAGTAACCATGGCCTAAATAGACTATTTATAGGAGATAGTGGGTAATTATTTATCATCATATTGTGAATTCTACTCTTATTAAAGCTTGTGGAGGTTTCCCCCTCGAAGTGGCTTATCTATTATCATATATTTGGATATATTTCAGTCATATTTGGATATAATTCTGCTATTATACTTAATTCTTGAAGTAATTTCAATACACAATATATCAATCAACTCTAAAAGATATTCATGTTCAATTGGTGAAAAGAATATTTAGATATACCAAGGGGACATTAGATTATGGATTGTAGTATCCCACAAATAGAGATTTCACTTTGGTTGCTTATATAGATTCAAATTGGGCAAGTTGCTTGGATGATATAAAGAGTACAAGTGGAGGAGCTTTCTTCCTTGGTGATAGCTTAGTATCATGGCTAAGCAAAAAGCAAAATTTAGTACCACTTTCTATAACTAAAACAGAATATATTGTAGCAGTATTGTGTTGTACTCAAGTACTTTGGATGAAACAAACTTTAAAATATATCATGGTAAAATATGATGAACCTATTTATATTATTTGTGATAACACAAGTGCTACTAATATTTCAAAGAATCCCGTGATGCATTCCATAACAAAACATACTCCCATTAGAATCACTTCTTAAGAGAGAAGGTTATAGATCAACAAGTTAAGATGGAATATATCAATACTACAAAGTAGATTTCATATATTTTCATAAAGGCACTACCAAAAGACACATTTGAGTATCTATGAGAGAATCTGGGAGTAATTTATTTTACTTCCTACCATTGAGGATCAATATTAGTTGAGTGGGAGCTAAGTGTTAGCTCTAGGTAGGCCTTTTGCCATTGATGTCAAAGGGGGAGAAGAATAGAAATACGTACAGGTATAGGTATAGATGAAAAAATAGGTATAAGGAATAGTTATAGGTTACTACATTAAGAGGGAATTATTGTATGTTTTTTAGATGGTATTATGTGCAAGTTGACATGTGCAGTATAAATTTTAGGATGTGACAATTTCAGTTTGAGGTTGTCATCAATGATAAAGGGGGAGATTATTTGAAATATTATCATTGATGTCAAAGGTCTAGTATTAGTGATAAAGGCCCCATTATATTTAATGGTGTTTTTAATATTCATATCTTGGATAATTTGTGTTAATATTTATTTAATATTCATGAATATATTTTTGGTTGCATATAAGTCAAAAGAGGGCCCATGGATAATTCAAAGAGTCACGGGGTAAAGGCAAAAGAGAAATCAAACACATTTTCTCATGAAGAGTCATCTTGAGGAATTTCAAGAGTCACCATGTGAAGACAAAAGAGGGTATGGTGCATTTTTCCATGAAGGGACACTTTGAAGAATATGAAAAGTCACCAAGATAAAGATAAAAGAGGAAAGGATGCATTTGCTTATGAAAGGTCATGCAAGTTTGGCACCATTTTATATGAGGATTGAAGGGTCAAAAAGGGTGAATGCCAAAGGTCATTTGGAAAGATATAAATAAAGGCTTGAGAATCTATTTGTAATATTCAAGAGTGTGCATGGTTCATATTTTTTGATATAAGAAAAAAGGAGAGAAAAGCAAGAGATATTGTAGAGTTCTATCATTTGTTGAGTAAGCAACATTGAGAGATAGTTGTGTTTTATAATCAATAGGGGTTGGTACTCCTATGGGCTGGTCCTCAAAAATATTTGCAAGGGGTTAGTGTTCTTTTGGGTTGGTGCTCACAAATAGTTGTGTTGGTACTCGGCAAGGGTTGGTGCTCCTACAAGTTGGTGCTTCCAAAATTTGTAATTTGAGTTGGTGTTCATTCATATACTTAAGATTGTTCTCTATGGTTTTTCCCACTTTAGGTCTCCACATAAAAATATGGTGTCTCTCTCTCTCTCTTATGTGGTGTATGTTATTGTTTCAGTTTTATTACATATCTTAAATGTGTGATTAAGTGGTTAAAGGAAAAAATCAGATTAAGTAAAATATATAATATACTGATTCACCCCCCCCTCTTAGTATATTTCATGTTTAATATAGTTTAGTTGGTTAAATACATTTTCATGAGTCAGGTAGAAGTTCACTAAGATCATTTTCATGAATCCGAACATCTGAATAGAATTAGTCATGTTATATTTTATATTTAAGTACCTTATATACTTGATCTCTATTGATATTAAAGTTTTAATTTTTTCCACATGTTGGAGAGTTTTCACTGATGTCATGGTGATGTCATGGAGGTGTCCTAATGAGTGGATGAATTCCTTTGATAGCCCAAGTAACAATGATAAAGTGTGCAATGTGCTTATTCTAGTGTGTTTTATGTTGGCTTGGTTGATCTTTAGTTTTGGCATGTTTAGAGATGTTAAGGGATAAGTTTGGTGATTAGACTTTGTGAAAGAGGTCTTTAAGATGTTATTTATGTTTTTAGAGATTATGTGTATAAGTGGAATTCATCTAGTATTCTATAGTTTTCATCTAGATAGTTTGGGTCTAGTGGCAAAAAATCTGAGTAGGTAGTTTGATGATGTCACCATTGCCACATGAGAATGAGTCAAGGGGAGATGGTCATATGGTTGTGATCACATTATTCCTTATTTTTATATGTTATATATAAATTCATGCATTAAAGTTTGGCCAAATATATGAGGGTGTAAAATTGGCTTCTAAGACAAAATTCACTTTTTCCCATACTTCACCAAATTTGTAATGTGGATAGGAAAAACAAAGTGAGAATTTTGATGGTTTTATATATTACACATGTGAAAATATCAATAAAATATTATCATATATATTTATTCAATTTTAATCATAGTTGATTTTTTCTAAATTCTAGATCATGCACTGAAATGCAGTAAAAGTTATGCTTGCTCAAAGTTGGCCTCTCAGGCAAGTTTTGACATAGTTGTCTCTATAACAGAAGTTTTTGAGAAGGAATTTTAATGGCATTATATATCACATGCATGAGGTATTCAAGAGTAATGTATCACATGGTTGGATTCTCCTATGTGAGGAGATCATCTGGTCTAAATTTGAGCTCATGCATTAAAGTGAAAAAAATTATTAAGGTTCTAAAATGGCTACTCAGGGATATTGAAAGGGTCCCCATAGTCATTTTTGCAAGAGTTAAAGCTCAAGCAAGATCAACGATGCATGTTGCTCCAAGAATTTAGGAAGAAATGAGATGAGGATAGGTGCATGATATTTAATGACCAATAAAAAGTAAATTTAAATGATCTAATGATGAGCGGGCATTCATACAGATTAATTGAATGGTGAGCATTGATCATTAAAGACCTAGTTGATCCATAGAGATAAATGAAGTGTGTGGATCAATAACTCAAGGATGTATGAGATGTGGTAAAAGTGAAAGAGGTTTAATTTTTAAACATTGATTCTTATGTGTTAAGGATCAATCAATATTGTTGGAGCGTATTTGATCTAAAGCTGAGAGGACACAAGATGCAAGCATTATGTTCGAAGGTTAATTGTGATTGTTTCCATTTGAATATTTGAATTTACTAAAGGAAATACCAATGTCTATTATTTGGGACATATCTTTTGATAGAATATGAATTTATTATTGTAGTAAAAAGGAAAGTGGTAGAAGAATCCAAGGTGCATCTGGATATATGGATTTGAAGATCTAAAATTATGTATAGACAAAGTTATTGAATTCCAAAATTGATTGTATTTATGTATATGTTTTTCAAGTGACCCATGAAGGATATTAGAGCGTATGTAGGTGTTGTTCTAATGTTTCATGGTGAATTAGATATTGGGGAGTATTTTAGACTCCATGGGGATGTTTTGTGAATATTTTAGAGGTGTTCTAAATATACCTTAAGTATGAACAATGCTTAAGAAGTTGATTGTATATTTGTTAATGGCATTTATGTGTATAAGGTCTCTATTTGAGTTGTTTTATCATATACAGAGCTGAGCTAAGATGACTATGATCTTTTGAGGATGCATTAGGGGACATAAGGAGTGCACCTATGTATTTGAAAGTGGTCATGTGTTCTTATTTTGTTTAATAGTGTGCTAAGTGGGTGAATAGGTCTCTATGAGAGTTATGAGAGCTACAAGGGCATTATTAAAAGGTGTAGCTACTTAAGTGTGACCTATGTGAGATGCCTTAAGGGTAAAGGCATGTTTTTTGGCTGAAAGATAAATAATGTGATCTTAATTAATTAATGATTATTTCATATATAGTAGAACCAAATGTGTTGGGTTTTAGACTAGTAAGAGTGAGTCTGAAGAGAGATTTGTGAGAGGCTTATGTGTGTGGTTTGTTGAGTGAAGGATAAGTAGTGTGCACGTTGGTGGAGTTAATGAGTATAATAGTTGGTTGATTATATGTATGACCTTTAGGTTATGTCCCTAATGTCAAGATAGTGCTCTTTCAATTTGTGGATATGTGAAGAAGTTTGAGTGTATACATGTGTACAGTTTGAGTGAAGAAGGAAAGTGTTTGAGAGAGAGTTTGTGAAGTTGACAGAGAATCAAGAGGTCCATCATTAGGTGTTGAAGACATCAGCTCTAAGGTGGAAGTGTTCTTTCTAATGATAGTCTAAATTACTTGATCTTAATTAGGGGTAGTTGTTCCTTATGAAATAGGGTTTCACTAAAGACCTTTGATCAAGACTTGATCAAGGTTGTAGATCAGAAGGACATGGCTGAAGGTTCTTAATCAAAATAACTTAATAAATCTCTTACTTTTGATCATATTATAGGATAGTATTCCATGTTTTTATAGTCTTTAGAGTGGTTTTTATTTCCCAAGAGGGTTTCCCACATAGATCTTGTGTTGTGTATGTGATCTTGCATTATGTTTATAGTTCACTACTACGAATGATTTGTATGCTTCATAAATGCTTGTGTTGAATGCTTAAGTATTTTTCAAGGGTTTTTAAATTGAATTGGATTATTTGGAATCATTGATTGACCCCCCCTCAATGGATTTTACTTCTAATAATTGGTATTAGATCAATGTCCTTTGGTAAAAGCTTGACAGCTTGAATGTGATCCAAGGTACAATGGTTAGTTAGAATGTGCAAGGTGGTTTCTCTACTAAGCAAGCATTGATGTTTAATGGATCCAATTATGATTTTTGGAGTGCTAGGATAAATACATACATTATGTTCCTAGGGTTTGATGTATGGCAATCTATTTTGGATGGTTATGTTGCTCCTATTATTCCTCCATCTAGTGTTACAGACAAGAAGATGTTTGAGAACAAATTTAAGGCAATGAATGCCATCACTTATGGTCATATAGAAATTTAGTTCACCAATGTAATTCATTACACATTTGCCAAGAAAATATGGGATAAATTAAAGACTATTTTTGAAGGAGATTCAAAGGTTAAGCTTGCTAAGTTGTAGAATCATAGAAGGCAATTTGAAAGTCTCAAGATAAATGAATAAGATATTGTGGCATCCTTTCTACATAAATGTCATGATGTTATAAACATCATCAAAGGTCTTGGAGGGAATCTTGAATAGACTATTGTTGTTTAAAATGTATTAAGGTCTCTATCTCCCAAGTTTGATCCAAAAGTATTTGATATAGAAGAGAGTCATGATCTTACTCAGTTGAAGATGGATCAATTGCATGACACCCTTACTGCCTATGAGATGATAAAGAATGATATACCTCCAAAGAAGGAAGAAGCTTTCAAGACTAAAATACAAAAAAATAAGAAGTTTCAAGGTAAGAAACTTAAAGAGGATGACATTCTTGATATAGATGAGGATGAACTAATTGCTTTTATTTCAAGGAAATTGAGAATAGGATGAGGAAAGTATGAAGATAAGCTACCCCTCAAATGCTTCAATTGTGGTGAGATAGGGCATTTTGCTAATAAGTGCCCTCATAAGTATAAGAAGGATGATGGTGAAGAGCATGATCAAGTTCATGATGATGGTAAGATATCTTTCAAGTCTGATAAAAGCAAAAAAGGATTTAGAAGGTTTGATAACAAGAAGTAATTCAAGGACAACATGAGTATATACACCAATGAAGATTGTAGCTCATCAAAAGAGAGTGAAGATAGTGTCTCAGAATATGATCATGAATATGATGGTTCTACTAAATATGAAGCTCTATTCATGGCTGAGGAAGGAAGTTATTTACATCAAAAGGTGTTTACTTGGAGTGATTTATATGATTATGAAGATGAGGTTGACTATGAGACTACATTGACTAATGCTCATGAAGAACTGAAGATTGAGAAGAAGATCAATAATAATATGAAATCTAAACTCAAGGAATTTGAGTAGTAATTCAATGTGTTTGAGGAAATAATGGATGAATATGCCAAGGAGCATGAAGATATGGTCAAACATCTATATTTTCAATTGAAAGTCCTATCTTAAAGCCTAAAAGCTAAAGAAGATGAATGTGCAAGATATGTAATTCAAAATAATTTTTTAAAATCTAATTTATAAAAGGTGTCTAGTAAGGTAATGTCATTTGTGATATTTGAAAAGAGATTAAATGATCTAGACAACATTTTGAATGATCAAAAACATGCAAGTGATAAGATTGGTCTTGGATACAAAGAAGAACTAGAGACTATAACTCAAGACAAGATGAAGACTAATGTGAACAAGGACAATCAGCCTTTGAAGACAAATTATTAGACAAGGAATGAAGGTGTTAGTAGATTGAATACAAAATTGATCAAACAACCAAATGCCATGTGGTATGAAAATTTTAATGGTTACTAATATAATTGTAATAAAATTGGGCATAGAGCTAGATAATGTAGAAGACCTATTAATAATGAATTTGCTTTGAACTATGATGGGGGTCATAATTCAAAAGGTGTAAGCAAGGTTGAGTGTCTCAACTATCATGATGTATGACACTTTGTAAAAACAATTCCATTCAAGGTAAGACAAGATGAGTTTCCTTCAAGAGATATTGAGTGCTACAGTTTTTATAAACTAGGACACATTACAAGATATTGTCCAAATCTAGAAATGTAAAAAGTGCTTTTTGAAAAAAGTATGGTATGTTTGAATTGTGAATAAAGAAGTCATATTTTTATATTCTGCAAGTAAAGGCCTATACGATATAATAGTTTTTATCAGGATCCTAGAGTATAAGAAAGAAGATAAGTTAATACATGGATACCAAAGGTGGTAATAATGAGTCATGATGAGACTACAGATCTAATTAATCTATTTGCTATTTTGGAAAATTCTTATGAATTTGAAGAGTCTCAAGAGATCTCATTGTCTTCTCATGTTGATAATGAAGAGACTAAGCTCAAGGAGAAGACCAAGGTGTTGGTTAAAGCTAGTTCTGAGTTATGTATGGATCCAAGTGAATATCCTATTGTTGTTAAACAATTAACTAGTGATGAGGATCTAAGATGCAAGGAATATTCTTTAGATGAAAAGGTATGTCATGAATCTATGTTGTCTCCATGTATTGATAATCCAATCATAGAAGAAAAGGAGAATGTTGTAGTAGTTGAGGAAGTTATTTCTCTAAAGCCAAAGAAGAAGAGGAATATGACGAGCTATATTAGATTTAGAACATTGAGTTCTAGTGGGTGTCTCTATCTATGCTTCATAAGAGACTCCTTTCAAGTGGAGAAGTAAGTGTTGAAATAGTCTGCAAGGTCGAATTGAAGGTTCCCAAATGGTAAAGGTGGATTTATTATTTATCAAGGTAATATTTATACATATAAATGTCTATTTACCTTATTCTATCATGATCCATGTGGTTTTGTGATCTAAAGGTATGTTAAATTCTTTTTGGAGATTATTGTTTGCTCTCAGGTTTCCTAATTTGTGCTTAAGAACTTGTAGGTCCTAAAATGGGTTATAATAATTCAAGATTACCAATGGTGTGAAATCTCAAATCTTGGTCCATAAGTATGTAATGGTTATCTCCAACTGTACAAGAATTTTTAGAGGTGTGCATTGACCAGAAGGAGGTTTATTGACCTTGTTATTTTTGAGATTTTAAGGTTTTAGAATTTGATATAAAAGTGGTTTGATTTATGATTTGAGTTCTATGGCTTACTAATATGTTTAATGGGCCAAATGGGTGGTAAAATAAAGCTTCACATTGAATTGAAGGTTTATGATTCTTAACTTATTCTTGTTTATGTCAATATGGAGGGTTAATTGGCTAGTAGATTTGTGAAAGAAATATGTTGCAGAGGATGATCCTAATGATGGAAATTGGTGTGCTTGAGGTGGAATATGAGAGTACTCTAGATATGATGTTGTAGGATAGGAATGTGTGTCTACTGAAAGTTGTGGGTTTTGAAAGATTCAAGTAGGGCTACAAGAGAACTAAACAAGTCTAATAAGAAGAGTGCTTTTGTTTAGTTTCTCCAAAAGATAAAAGCATGAATATTTTAAGGTGAGTTATAAATATGGTTTAAATCATGATTCCTAATTGATGAATAGTATTTTACTTTGTTGGTGGTCATGGAAGTGTCTTGAGAAAGAAGGCCGGTAAGCTTGCATGGTGGTTCTTAATGGTGTGCGAAGATCTGAATATGCTCAAATGGTGAAATGGATCATAAATTTTAGGGGGAGTCCCTCTAATATTTTTTTGGTAAGTTCCATAAATTTTTAGTGTTTTGTATGTTATTTGTTCATTAGTTGTAGTGCTTAGTTGAAGAGAGTGTTGACATGGAGCAACAAGAAGTTATCAAGACAAGCATAAGTTATGCTCAAGGTAAGGGAGAGTTTGTATCATATTTATAAGATGGTCCTTTCCATTTTTATATTACTTTTAGGTCCTTAAGATCAATTTATTCCCACTTTGTCATTGTGTCAAAGAGGGAGAAAGTTCCTATTCTAGGAGTGCTTGAAGAGAGAGAAGGTGAATTGTATATTGTTATATATGATGTTTATTGACTTCAATGACAAATGGGGATATTTTTGGAGAATTTTAATTGATGTCATAGTTATGTCATGGAGGTGTCTTGGTGAGTTTATGAAGTGCTTTGATAGCCTAAGTAATAATGACAAAGTGTGCAATGTGCTTGTTTTAGTGTGCTTTATGTTGGCTTGGTTGAACTTTAGTTTTAACATGTTTAGAGATGTTCAAGGATAAGTTTAGTGATTGGAGTTTGTGAAATAGGTCCCTAATATTTTATATATTATTTCATAGCTTATTTTCATAATTGGAATTCATCTGGTAGTCCATAATTTTCATCTACATAGTTTGGGTCTAGTGGCAGAAAATTTGAGTAGGCAGTTTGATGATGTCACCATTACCACATGGGAATGAGTCAAGGGGATATATTAATATGGTTGTGATCACATTATTACCTATTTTTTATGCACTATATCTCAATTCATGCATCAAATTTTATTTAAATATATGAGGGTGCAAAGTTGGCCTCTAAGATAGAATTCATTGTTTTCCCATACTTCGCCAAATTTGTAATATGGCTAGAAAGAGACAAGTGAGCATTTTTATGGTGTTATATCTTACACGTGTAAAGGTTTCAATAAAATATTATCATATTGGTTTATTTATTTTTCAGCATATTTTATTTTTGATAAATTCTAGATTATTTGCTAAAGCACGACAAAAGTTATGTTTGCTCAAAGTCGGCCTCTCAAGCAAGTTTTGACATAGTTGACTCTATGACATAAGTTTTTGAAAAGTCACTTTAATGGAATTATAAATTGTATGCATGAGGGTTTATATAGTAGTGTGTCACATGGTTGGATTATAATATGTGAGTAGATAATTTGGTCTAAATTTTAGATCATGCATCAAAACATATAAAAAAATTATTAAGGTTCAAAAATGGCTACTCAAGCATATTGAAATGGTCCCCATAGTCATTTTTTCAAGAGTTAAAGATCAATCAAGATCAATAGTTCATGTTGCTCTAAGAAGTCAAAAAGCATCAAGATGAGGACAATTTCATGATGTTTAACAACTAAGCAAAGGTACAGGATAAGGATCCAATGATTATCGATCATTCATATATATTGATCGAAGGGTGAGCATTGATCATTAAAGACCTAGTTGATCCACAAAGATTGATAGAGCGTATAGAGTCAACATTTCAAGGATGCATGAGATGTGGTCAAAGTTACATAATTTTAATGATTAAACATTGGTGTCTATGTGTTAAATATTGATCAAGATTGATGGAGTATATTTGATCTAAAGTTAAGAGGACACGAGATGCAAGTATTATGTTTGAAGTTTAACTATGACCATTGCCATTTGAATATTTGAATTTGTTAAGGGAAATACCAGTGTCTAGTTTTTGGGCCATATCTTTTGATAGAAGATGAATTTGCTATTTTAGTAAAAAACAAAGTGGTAGAGAACTCCAAGCTGCATCTAGCTATATTTATTTGAAGATATAAAAGTGTGTATAGACAAAGTTGAGTTCCAAAGTTGATTATGTTTCTATATATGTTTTTTAAGTGACCTGAGAAGCATATTTTAGCTTATGTAGATGTTGTTTCAATGTTTCATGGTGAATTGGATATTAGAGAGTACTATAGACTCCATGGATATGTTTTATGAGTATTTTGGAGGTGTGTTCAATCTATCTTAAGTATGAACAATGCTTAAGAAGTTAACTATATGTTTGTTAAAGGTGTTCCTATGTATAAATTCTACATTTGAGTTATTTGAGAATATGCATAGGTGATCTATGATGACTTTGGTCTTTTGAAGATGTCTTAGGGAACATAAGGAGTGGACCTATGTATTTGGAAGTGGTCTTGTGTTCTTATTTTGTTTGATAGTGTGATAAGTGGGTGAATAGGTCTCCATGAGACCCATAAGAGCTATAAGAGCCTTATTAAAATGTGTAATTGATTAAGTGTGACCTATGTGAGATGCCTTAAGGGTGAAGGCATGTTTTGTGGCTGATAAAGAAATATTGTGATCTTTATTAATTCATGATTGCTCTATATGTAGTAGAACCAAATGTGTTGGGTTCTAGACTAGTAAGAGTGATACTGAGGAGAGATTTTTGAGAGGCTTATGTGTGTGGTTTTTAGAGTGAAAGATAGGTAGTGTGCCTATTGGTTGAGTTAATGAGCATAATAGTTGGTTAACTATAGGTCATGTTCCTAATGTTAAGATAATGTTCTTGTAATTTGTGGATATGTGAAGAGGTTTGAGTGTACAGATGTGGATAGTTTGAGTAAAGAAGGAAAGTGTATGTAATAAAAAATGCATCATGTCCATAAATCAATCTTGGATCAAATGGGATAGAGCACACTTGCACTTTTTATTGGGGGGCATATAATTTTTAAGCAGGAGCATGACCAATGTGAGGATCTACTAGACCCAATTAGGGGATCACTTGTCACAACACATCATGCAAGATAAGGTTCCAAAGATTATAGTCTAACACAATCACATAAAAACCCTAAAATATTCCTATGATTTAATATTTCACTAATCTAATAAAAATAAAATTAAATCTAATCTAGTGCATGCCAAAGCTTGTGGCACAAAGTGGGGGTTATAAATAAAATAAATAAACAACTAAACTAAACATGTATAGAAGATATATACTCACATCAATGTATATGGAATCCTAATACATGGAAGAGAAGAATATATATGCTCTATCTATTTACTCTTACAAAGGAGGAATAACCTTGGCCAAGGTGCTTCACAAGAGATTGTCATGGTATGTAAGGATAACTAAGATAAATCAGGTCTAGGCTATAAAACCTATCCAAGCATCCAAAATACTTATCTGTAAGACGAGATTAGAGATACAAAGAAAGTATTGAACCCTAAATCCTTATTCCCCAATTATAATTATCAATAAGCAAATGTTTGTTTGCACTTATTCACTTAATTCTTTGCTCTTATCAAATGGTGGTAAATGACCTTGTATATATAGTAGTATCTTACCCTAAAAATTTTCAAGAATGTTGGCTATGCTAAGTTAACCCAGTCAACCTAGCACATTTTTGGGGCTAACTCTCTAAGTTTTTTCTAGGTTATCCAAGAGGAAAACAAACCAAAAGAGAGAAAAGGTCCCTAAACTATACTAGGTCGACCTAACACAACTAATTAGTCAAAAGGGTGCCAAGGTAAGAAATGAAGGATAAAATATATAAGGTGATGGGAATAGGTAGAACTAAGAATAATAAGATTGGTTTTAATGGTTTCAATAGGATAGAGTGTGGATGGCAAGTGGTAAAAGGAGTGATAATCTTATGAAGCATCGATGGTCTACCCAACCCTTTCCTAGTGCACTCCTTAAGGCATGCACTCAGAGAGATTGAGACTCAATCAATTTTCACAAGATAAAAAGTGTTAGTAATCAATTAAAATTTAAAATTATTATGTGTATACATATGCCCCAGCCAAGCTCATCATGTGTCACATAAGTGCAACACAGAATGGTGCTTCAGAAGAAAACATGATAACACACAATGTTGATGCTAAGTATGGTGTAGTAAGTAGAAAATAAGATAATTGAAAGAAATATATTGAGAAACAAATACCTTTAACTTACCTTAGTGACATATATAAATAAGTATATTGTAATAAATGAAGGTGTCCAATGTAGAGTACACTAGGTGACCTTGAAGAAGTTAGTGCAAAAAAAAAGCCAAAAATCAAAAAAATTGGAAGATAAGCATATGATAGTGGAAAATAATCTCTATGTGATCACAATTCTAATGCATTTTATGGTTTATAAAATGTATGAGTAGAAACAAAGGTAGAGGAAAAAAAAGGAATCTGCCTGAAAATAAATGAAATAATTGAGTTGTTAAAAAAAGTGTTGTTAAATAGGGAAAAAGAGAATTCATTTTGAATTTTGAATTTTGAAAGAGATAAAATAGATATCTAAGACAAAACATAGATAGGATGGCAAGGGAATGACATGATAGATGAGGAAGACACCCAGAGGTGGTAGCAAGTGCATTACAGGTATGCAACTATAGATCTCAAACTAGTTTTTAAAATTTATAATGAATTAAGTGAATTTTTGATAAAATTTGTTTTTAAGCATTTATATATGTCAAAATTGAACAAGTTTAGGTTTTAAGGGTAGAAAATAGGAAGTTGAGAAATGGGTTGGAAGGATTTAGGTGAAAAAGGACTAAAATGCACATTTTGGGTTAAATGTACTAGGTTGGCACACAAAACATACTAGGTCAACCTAGTAGGTTGAAATAGGTTAAAATCCATATGGTTGACTTAGTAGGTATGGGTCAATCTAGTGTAATCTGTAGGCTGAAAAGTTAAAATGGAATAAGTAACTAGTCTATAAGGGCCAAAATGAAAACTTAAAACTAAGGAGGGGAAAATAAGAGGGTTAACTTGAAATTTAAAGTCAACTATGACAAAAATAGGGAAATTTTGGTCAAACTAATTTGACCAAGGAACTAAAAATAAGCACATAAAAGTGTGAAAAAAGCTAAAAGAGGGCTAGAATGGCCCAAAATAACCAAAGGAGGGCAAGAGGGACTAAGCAAGCTAGAAATAGGATAAAATGAATAAAATAAGTAAGGTAATAGCAATTAGGCTTATTTTTTAAAAATTAAAAATTGTAAAAATGATGTGTAAATAATGTATTGTGATTATATATGACACGGATTAACTAATACATCCTTTGTTATTTTTTGGTTGCAAAAATGATTGATATTCTAGAGGTTGGTGGACATGTCTTAGTTTTCAAGATTTGTTAGATAGATTAACTGATAGAGATTAAGCTAGAGTGATAGACATGGTGTAAGAAGTATATCTAAGATGTGTAGCATTCCCCTCAGTGCTGACCTATAAGTCATGTTCTTGGGATGATAGGAATGCTTGAATAACACCTTTAGATGGGAGGTGGATGAGGATGTGATAGAGGTGGGTATCACACTAAAGGATGTCCATTCCATCCTCAGGCTACCCATAGTAAGAGCACTAGTGACCACAGGGATACTAGATAGCTTAGAGGAGAGGAGAGCCTTAGCTATGTGGGCTACAAGATCAGAGATGATATTGAAAATATGGAGAGTCAATATGGATGATGTGTATATATCACAAATTTTAGATCCCTAAAAGGTAGTGATAGGCCTTGTGATATAATGAGTGCTCTGTTACAAGTCAAATGGCAAGGTACCACTATTCATGGTAACCTTAAGTAGGATGATATTAGAGGAGGGAGTATTGTATGATATAGGTTCTATCATTTGGGTCCAGCTTGTTCATGATCTATTTGAGATATTGGTCAGAGGGAAAAAGACTATAGGACCGATCATACTACTAATAGCATGGATATATGAGAGATTCCCCGTGTATCAACCAATTAGGTTGCCCTATGTGTTCAATGATGGATTAACACAAGTACAAAGATGGTGGGAGGACTAAATAGCATAGGACATGCCACATGTGCTGGTGCTATAGTCGATGAGATGTGTAGACATCATATGGTAGCCATATGGTCACATAACAGTTACATGGGTAAGTTGGGACATAGTTACACCAGCACTAGAGAGGAAAGAGATTATTAGACACTATATGTGGTGTAGAGTGCCACATCTGGTGGCATTAGTACTAGGATAGATGGGCCTACCTAATTTAATGGCATTGATATTAATGCTTGACTAGTGGGCTCAACATGTGAGGGAGCCACGAGGGAAGAGGGAACTCAAACCACTAATAGTGACGCTGACATTGAGGCCATATCAAGAGTGACCATGGATTGGTTAGGCATGATGAGTGGTAGATGAGGAGATAAAGGAGGTAGAGATACTAGATGTACCACTATCAACCCCATAGTAAGATGAGTAATAACCATCAAAGACATGGTAATGACAAAGATAAGAGAGAGTGGAGACTATAGACATCTTGAATGATCCCATAGATGAGCTAGATCAGATGTTACAGAGACCACTCAGATGGAGGCTAAGAAGGACATGAGCCATGATAGCTAGGTTTGAATTGAAGAGGTGACCTACAGAGGAGGTATTAAGTGTAGACACCTAAATCTGGCCACTAATAATCTCCAATCAGGCTTTTGGCTAATTTCCACCCAAAATACACAATTTGGCCTAAAAACACTAAAACACACTAAATGATGTAAAAATGACATATTCAAGTGGTAGTTTTGGCTAAGGTATCATTAAATGGGGCAATACATTTTATGGGCCAACTAACTTTGATTAGATCATTTTGAGTCAAAATGCTAATTTTACACCTAGGTGCTCTAGATTACTCTTTCCTATCAAATCTCTTGCACAAGACACATCCATTTATTATTTATTGTTAGTAACATCCTAAATGGGAATAAGGTTCCAACACATCTGACATTAACTTCTAATTTTAATCCAGCTAAATTTTGGACCAATAACAAGGCATTCTGATCAATTTGAACAATTTGTGCACAAAGTGCTTAAACATGCTTAAGAGCTAATTAATCCAAGTTAGAGCCTAATTAAGAATTCCATGGAAACTTGTTTAATA
Organism: Torreya grandis; assembly: GCA_037957365.1. Taxonomy (NCBI): domain Eukaryota; kingdom Viridiplantae; phylum Streptophyta; class Pinopsida; order Cupressales; family Taxaceae; genus Torreya; species Torreya grandis. Next base: position 1,627,072 of record JARHVA010000038.1, read on the forward strand.
CTTGTTTTTACAAATGAATATTTAATATTTGTATCATCAAGTGACCTCAGTTCTTGGGAAGACATCCCTAGGCCATAAATGCCACAAATATTAGGATTCATGCCCTCCATGCCTCATCAATACCTTCCATGATGCCCTCCATGCATCTTAATTTTCCCTTCTTCCAATGTTATGATGAGGATAATTATAAACTTAATTCAAAAAATTGAATTAATCCTCAACCACACATCTCAATCTTAGGATCGATGGTTCAAGTAAAGGAATTCTTGTGTTTTATTCCTTACTTTTTAGTTGTGTTTATCATTTTTTTTGTTACCAAGATATCCCTAGTGTTTAGGCCTAGAGATGTTATGCTAGTTAGTGTGTTTATTTCATTTTGTTTTCATTTTCAAACTAACACAATACCAACCATGCACTCTTGAGTCAAATTCTTAGTTCACATAATGGCACACTTGGTGGGACCAAATGCATCTCACACATGAAGAATATCATTCTATAACTTTAAAATCTTCATTTGGATCATTAAAACTCTTGAAATTTGATTTTCTAACTTTGTTTTGTTATTTTTCTTTGTCACGGGTTTACACAATAACTAATGTAAATTACTTAAACTATCATTGGTTGGCATAGCCATCATCAGTCACTATTTGTATAACCAATACAGTTAGATAGCCATCGTCAATTAATAAGTGTAACCCATGTTGATTATAGAACCGGCATCGATCACTATGTTTTTCTTAAAACACAAACCCAAGAGCTCCTTTTTTGAAGTTTATTGTTTCAAACCCAAAATAGCTTCAAGGCTAAAGGACATGCTAATGTTTTTGTTGCAAGACCAAGCTTGACATTTACTAAAAACATATTTAGATCACCTTTTACATGCTTAAAAATTAATTAGGAACATTATTTTGGTGCTTAAAGTAACATTTAAGGTGCCTAAAAAGTGTTTTTTACCATTAGTTTTCAAAGTTACAACTAAGACGAAGGGGTCAAATAAACACCACCTCATTTTTTGAATTTGGGCTTTAAAATCAACTCACCTTTCCAATATTTTTGTATTCACTTAGTTGTTTAAATTAGATTTTTGTTTGGTAAAAAGAGGAATGTTGCGTGTATGCTCTTCCATTTGTCCCCTTTATGGAACCCTTGGAATCAAAAGTAGCATTCCTATTTCAAATATCCTAGTCCAAGGATTAAAAATAAAGTCATCTAAATCACTCCCTAAAAACTCATCAAAGTTTGGGTGACCTTGAAAACAACCCTAAAATCTTTCTTTTTCATGTTTTTTTTATTTATATGTAAACTTGGCTTATGAGGGGGAATTCATCACCTCCCATGAGTTATTTAGGGAAGATTTAACTTGGGATTTCATCTCCTAGCATTTACTTCACTTGGATCCTAATTGGAGTTGCACACTGGATGTAATGGCACTTTGGACATCACACTACACTGAACGAACAATAGGATGTAGTGGTTGAAAAAAGGACTAGACCTTTTTACAACAAGCTAAGTGATACAAACCCAAATTTGTGATTTTCTTTTGCATTATTTGGCATGAAAGTCATTATGAAATTGATTCCCATAGAACATTCAGAAACTTGTAGATCTTAGACAAAACCCCACTTGTTATGGAAGTATTATTGGTGTAAGGTGTGCCTCAAGGTCCATGTCACAGTACTATCATTTGAGAGAAGGGGGAGTGTAAAAACCTTACTATATAATGTGCATTTCATTTTGTATAAACACTTAAAATCCTCTCAAATGATGTATATATATATATATATATATATATATATATATATATTAATTCCAATAATACCAAGCAACCTTGTCAGTTTAGAGTCTAAGAGCGATTAATCAGTTGAGTTTTATCATTTATTAAAGTCTCATTTGAAGTCAAAACTTGTTACAAACAAATGATATAAACCAAAACACATGGAACTCATTTTCCTTTGAACAAAGAGGCATTATGTTTCCTATGTGAAATCATCAATTTGCCTTGTTCAAAAGTCCATCAAAAACTTGGGAGTCATATCATCCACTTTGGCATAGTTATGCTGCCAAATTGAGGCTAGACCTTTTCCAAAGTTGTTTAAGTCTTTCATTTATAATCTAAATTTGAAATTGCACATTTATAGTTTCACAAGGTTGATGTATTAAGTGGGTTCACCATTTGCACTAAACTTGAGGGGATTTAGGTTCAATTTCCCATTTGGGTTGAAGGTCATTTTAGACTCAAGATCAGTATCATCAATTAATAGACTTAAGTCATTTTGTGCTAAACACTTTCACTTTGAGTCTATGCACCACAACATTTTGAGTCAAGAAAAGTAGTGTTATGCTATCAAAATTATGGGAAACTATCTTTGCCTTAGAGACTTTTTAAAATAAACATTTAGCCATACCTTTTGGGTAGTTTAGCATTGTTACATTGCCCAAAACATTTTAGATATTTTTTCATAGACCCTCTTGCATAGAGTTCAAATTTTTTCCTACATTTTCAGACTCATCTGAGTGTACTTTTGTGATCCTACGGTTGGCATAGTTATACTATTCACTTTTTTATAGCTTATTTGTCAAAAGAACCAAGTTTTATACCATTATTTGTGAGAAAAAAACTCTCTAAAGTGCCTTTTTTTCATACCTTATACCTATTTAATCGAGTTCATGTCCAAGAATTAAATGCCTAGTGTTTGTTAGAAGTGTTTTAAATCTATTAGATTAAAACTTTCATGTATTTCAAAATCTAACTTTTGACACTGTTTGGCCAAGAGTCCTAGCACATGCCTTGTTTGAGCCTAGATTTTGATGCCACATTTGGCCAAAATACCTCATAAATTTTAATTTCTTAGAATAGACTAATTTGAAACACTTTGATCTTAGATTTTGGCATTTTGATTTTTGGCCTATTTACTTGTTCATCTTTGTGTGAACAGTGAGACATTGGGCATTAAACGCTAGTTTGTTTCCTCACAAATCCTTGCATAAACCTTTTGATCCTTTTGATGAATCTAAACCAAGTTTGAACATAATATATTTTAGACATTTTATTTTTAGAATTTGAATAACTCCTTGACCTTTTATCACAAAGCATTGACTATGGATCCCAACATGTATTCCTACACTCGTAGTGGACTCATGTATAATTTGGGTATTAGTAATGTGGTTATGTAGGAAGAAATGGTGCAAAACCTACATAGATAATATTCCTTATGAGACTTATTTTTATCCCTCTTATAATACTCAATTAGGGGCATAAAGGCAAGATCCATTGGCTAATTATTTGGTTAATACACCACTTTATTTAGAACAAGACCAAGAATAAATTGCACAATACCTAGCTACAATACCCACAATGGATGAGCCAGTTCTTCAATAGTCATATTATACTAATATTAATTCCATGTATGATCCATTTTTGTCTGAATGATATTTTTTAGAGAACAAATATGAGATTTTGGTTAGAGCCATAGAGGTAGGGGCCAAGTTTCCAACAGGCTTCCCCCTTGAAAATTTAGTAAGCCTAGTAAGAGTGTCCCACAACATAATTTACAATCAACAAGATTCTTCTAGCAATCCTTTAGCTTTAGTCCAAACAACATATCAAGACCCTAATCTAATTAATAGAGGCAAAAACATCAAGGAAGACTACTTTAACCAAATATAGACAACATATCAAACCTACCTAAATTTAGCACACAATTTCAATCAAATGAACATGATAAGTAAGCCTCTTATTGACCTAATTCCTTCAACAAGAGTTTTGATAGAGTTAACTCGTCAAGAGAATCAGATTTTAGACCCATTTGTGTAAAACACTTTGATAGACAACTTGCTACATATGCCCATTATTGAAGAAGTGTCTTCTGCTTTTACATAGAATAATGAGAAAAATATAGTGGAAAATGTGAAAACAAAATCCAATCCCAATCAAAGTGGTACTATGCAAAAACAACTAGCCAATAACATGTGCTTATAGTTAATACCAAGAGTGGATCATCATACTAGGGATTAGGAGTCTCTACATCCCTACCTCGATTGGATGCTTCCTCAAGTGTACTACCTACAAGATTAGGTAGTCAAACAATGGCCAATGTCACACCTCAAGGATAGAATGTTATGAATCCTAATCCTCCTCAACAAGTAACGAGTAGTATTCCACAACAGTAGGCACAATCTAGTGTACCAACACAATAGAGGATAAATACATTGCCACCTCAATCAAGGGAAACTAATGGTCCACCTCACCAAGTAATGACAAACATACTCTTCAGTCATAGACTAATATGCCAATCCAAAACCAAGCAATGACTACTCAACAATGTGTAAATATTGGTCAGTGATAGATGCCAAATTTCTAAGCTATTTTCACTTCTCCATAGGGATTCATGTAACAAAAAGGCTCCCATGTTTCTCAAGTGCCTACTAGATAATCATTAGTTCAAAATATGCCACAAATTTAGAGAAAGGGTCTTGGTCCACAAGTGCCCACTCAACAACAAGGTTCGATTAGTCAGTAGCATGTCCATTTTCAACCATAGTAGGCACAATATATTTATATCCCTTTATCCCAACCACAAAATCCTCCAAGTCAAACCTTTATCGCCAACCCAAACTAGAATATCACAAAACCAAATGTTTAATTTCAAGTACATCTTAATCCATGTATGCATATTCTCAGTCCATTTCCCAAATAAACCAATATACCCCAATAGATATCTCCATCATACCCTAGTCAAAATTTCCTACTTGTGACCTCCCAACCATCTACCCAAACCAATAGTCTCCCTCAAACTAATGTTCCTTCTAGTTTCCTATCCCAAGAATTGTAACAAATTAAGGATGCAATTTCTACCATTTGGGTTGGGAAACAGACTAAAATTTTTAAGTTAGATTACATGTGTTCTTATCCATTCAATATATATTATTTGCATATACCATTTCCTCTAGGATATGAACCATCAAAATTCAAAAAATACAAATGGAAAGGTGACCCTAAGGCTCATTTGATCGAGTTATTTATCGTATGTCAACCAGTGGCATATAGTAACATATATCTTTTATTGTTTTTTTCCAAGAGGTTGGCTAGACAAGCCTTGGAGTGGTTTTTAAAGCTACCCAAAAATTTAGTAATGGATTTTGATGATCTTTCTGATAAGTTTATATAACACTTTTTCTATAATCTCAAACATGAGATTTTATTAGTGGATTTAACACAAGAAAAGCAAAAAGATGGTGAGAGTTTTGCAAGTTATCTATAATGATGGAGAGCCCTTACAATCAATTTCACCCATAGTTCACCAAATAAATAATTAGCTGCTATGTTTACTAAAAAATTTCATAGTGAGATAGTTTATCATCTAGAACTATAATGTGCACATACTTTCAAAGAGATCATTGATAAAGTTTTGTTGATCGAGCAAGCATCCATCAATAAAGGATTAATTGAGCTTAATTTAACTAATCAAAATCAAGGTAATAATTAGGTAAATGGCCAAAATCAACATCCCATTCAAGTGCAAGCATGGCAATTGACACAGGCCAATAACCAAGAAAGACCGAAGAAATTTAACTACAATAAGAATGTTATGAAAAATGGAGTAACTAAGTCACGTCATATCCAAATAGTGTAAATGTCATTTTCACCACATTTTTAGCTAAACCTTACCCAAAAACCTCTCTAACCAATGCTACAAGCACAATAACCAAGACCTTCACAACAAATATAGCAACCTTTACCATTGTAAACCCCTCCTCCTAGGAGAATTGTGCCTATACGTCATGTCTTTAGTGACCTAGGAGAACCTATTGAGTCTGCATTTTGAAATATTTTTACCACTAATCTAATTAGTTGGCCTATACCAAAGCACTATTTTTAATACATTCCTTATCCTAATTTGTACTATGAAAATTAATTCTATGAATATCATTGGGTCAATGAGCATAATCTATGAAGATGTGTCCAAATCAAGCATTTAATTAAGAATATGTTGAAGAATAGGGAGATAACATTAGATAATGGTGCTTCCACTTCTAATCAAACTCTTGGGATTTATCAAACCCCCTCTCCCTGACATAATAATCAATAATAGTATAACAATCAGTAATAACAAAAATAATTGCCAATGCAATAACAAGATAAATAGTATCAAAATCAAAGGCCGAACCAATAGAACTAGTAAAATCAATAGCATAACCACAATGATAGAATAATGGACAAAACCAAGGTCAGAATGATAACAACCAATAAACCTACCAAGCAGTTACACATGACTACAATTCGGTTGTAGGTCATATTATAAGGGTAATGTTAACACCATCTCCATCAATCCTAGATCAAGCATTAATCAATATAGGCCATTGCTAAATAACAACACTCAATCAAATTAAATGAATAATCCTTATTTTAATTGGGACTATATATAGGCAAGCTAGCTAAATCAGACTTCTACTTCTAGACCTTATATCGATAACTCATCCTTACCATGTGACCACATACAAGTGCACCGATAATCGAGACTTGTCTTATTTGGCCCCACACCATTCCCAACATTTATTAGTGATCATGGTCCAGTATCTAATCTTGGTTGTGTAATTACAACTCAAAGGTCAAAAATTACTATCCTAGGCCCACAACCATTTGCCACTTTACCTGTTATCTAAACAACCACTTAGCCTTGGAATAAACCATTCAATACTGACCAAGACAAAAAAATTGATATTGTAGAATAATTGTAGAAGACACCATCACAAATTTCTATTTTAGATTTGTTGTGAATGTCATTAATCCACAAGAACATCTTGAATGATTTCTTAACCCAATCCACTATTGCTAATGACATATCCCCTGATAAATTTCAAGCATTAGTTAGACACCTAACTCTAGCCTGACAAGTCACATTCAACCAAAGTGATATGTCTTCCCTTGGCCCACTCCGTAATAACCCATTATACATAGAACTTATATAAAGTGGCATAAAGTAAAATGTGATTTTATAGATAATGGATCAAGCCTCAACATAGTGTCTCTAAAGCTCATCAAGCTTCTTGGGTACACAATGGCAGATCTCCAACCAAAAACAATAACCATCAAAGCCTATGATAATTAGGAAAGAGAATCACAAGGCACCATTAGTTTTCCAGATATCATTGGGCCTTTGACCCATGATACACTTTGCCATGTGCTTGATCTTAAGTATTCATACAATATGCTTCTAGGTAGGCCTTGGTTACATGAGATTTGTGTAGTCCCATAAATGTTGCACCAATGTATCAAGTTTTCCCACTCAGGGATGGAAGTGAATATTCTAGGAGATTTACACCCATATGAACACTGCAAATGTCTTGAGGCTGAATTTCAAAGCTATAATTATTAGTACGGCATGAATCCAAGTTCCAAGTAGGATTAAGGAAAGGCCATACTTATTGATCCTTCACTAAATAATTGCATAGATCATAATACCTTGGATTCACTCTCCCACACACCACCTCTTGAAGCTTCTAATCATTTAACCATTTTAGATAATGAACTAGGAGAGTATGTGACCCATGATATATTTCATATTGCCAATCTTCCTCAAAATCTAAAAACCTTTGGGTGACATAAAGTCACCCCACATATGCATTGGTAATGAAAGAATAAAGATAAGGGACTATCACATTTTCACCAACATCTAGCCTAGAACCTGACCCTCTTGAAGGGGATGAATCATGATTATATAGTGATGACCAAGCTAATTGTTATAAAAGTGCAAAGTATCCTATTTTTAATAGGATCATGGAGCATCAAAATTATGAAAGAAGAGGCCTTAGACTAAATCAGCAAGGAACCATTAAGTCAAATTCCATGACTAAGTATGAAAGACCTTATGAACTTAGATTTAAACCACTTAGGGGTGACCCCACATATCTTATTCAAATTCCATCACCAACACCTAGTGAGGATGATGTTGATAGTGAAGCATAGTTTGATCATAGCCTCACCTTTGATGACCTAGCTGAAACTAACCTATTTGATACCAATGCCATTTATACCCTTACTTCAGTCATTCATCACAACCCATTATCATTATACTATCCCCAACTGATAGATTGGGACCAACAAGAATCCAATCTGCCAATTGATGAGTTCTAGAATGATGAGGCATTATGTGATTTCGTAGGCCTTAGAGACAATGTTCCATTGAGAGATCACAAGTCAGGATTCTCAATTACATTAGATCCTAAAGCCTATTTTGGAGAATGGGTGAACACCCTTAGCCAAAAACAAATAAGTAAAACATTGAGGTCCCAAAGTGAAAACTTCTTTGAGGTGCTTTCTAACCAAGGAAAAAGTAAAGATAAAGGCTAGTCTAGTGGTGAAAACCTATTTCAGGTGCCATTATATGAGGATGTTCATTCTTCTTTAAATTTAGACTAGGAGACCACCAATGATGAACTTGCCTATGGATCCAAGTTTAGTTTTTCACAATAATAAGTATTTGATCAAATTATTTAAGAATTTTTTACTATTTTTAGCACATGGCTAGATCTCCCATTAGGGGACTCATATTCATCATGCCTAGGAGAAGTTAAAGAGCAAGTCCTAATAGAGGACCCTAACATAGTCCAATAGTTTAAGTCATTTCCTACTATCTTAGAAGATGGTTCAACCTATCTAGTCAAAGATATAATAGACATAAACATTAAGACTCCACTAGACTTAAAATGGATAAAATTAGGTGCATCCCTCACTGAGGAGGAATGCAAAGTCTTTACAAATTTGTTGAGAGAATTTTTAGATATCTTTGCATGAGTCTATTCTGACATGCCAGGTTTGGACCCCACCTTGGTTCTACATCACCTTGTGGTCAATCCTAATGTCAAACTAGTAAAACAAAAGATACATAAGATACATCATCACATTATTATATTGGTAAAGAAAGTTGGAAAAACTCTTAGAAACAGGATGTATCTAATGATCTATTGACTACTCAGAATGGATCTCTAATGTGGTACCTATTGGTAAAAAGCCTGAAGGATTCAAAATCTGTACTGATTTTTTAGACATCAATAAAGCTTGTTTTAAAGAAGATTTTCCATTGCTTAATATTGACATGACCATCAACTCCATGGTAGGTTATGAAATTATTTCACTCATGGATGGCTTTTCAAGATACAACTAGATCAGAATAGCACTAGAGGACCAACATAAAATAGCATTCACCACTCCATGGGGAACATTTTTTTATGAAATAGTTCCATTTGGCCTTAAGAATGTTAGAGCTACATATCAAAGGGCCATGACTATCATATTCAATGAGATGATGCATGATATTATTGAAGACTATGTCAATGACATATTAGAAAAATCCAAAACTAGGGTCGACCATCCAGTAGTGCTATGTAAGGTATTTAAAAGATTATGAAAGTACAAATTTAGACTCAACCCAAAAAAATGTGTGTTTGGTGTAACCTCAAAAAAATTATTGGCTTTGTCATGTCTCATAGAGGTATTGAAGTTGATCTAGCTAAAGTCCATGTTATAACCGAGATGCTACCACAAACGAATTTGAAGTAATTCCATAGTTTTTAAGGTAAGATCCAATCAATCCAATGCTTCATCTCTCAATTAGCAGACAACTTTCATCCATTTACACATCTTTTGAAGAAGGGAGTTTCATTTCACTAAGATGATCACTACCAAATAACTTTTTAACAACTCAAAGACTATCTTGTTAATCCACCTATTTTATTACCTCCTATGTTGGGAAAGCCATATTTGTTATACCTATCAACTACTGATAATGCTCTGGGGGCACTCTTAGCTCAACATGATGATAATGGAAAATATCATGCTATATACTACTTAACCTTAGTCATATATGAACATAACTATGCACCTATTGAAAAAGATTATGTGGCCATGGTCTTCACAGCTTAGAAACTATGCCATTACATGTTGAATAATAAGACCATGGTCATTTAAAAATTAGATCCTCTTAAGTATCTACTATCTAAAATAGCTTTTCAAGGTAGAATGGCTAAATGGATCATTCTTCTCAGTGAGTTTGACATGGATTATGTCAATTAGAAGTCAATCAAGGGATAATTTCTTATAGATCAACTTGATGAAGCACCTCTTGCAAACACAAAGCCACTCACATTTCATTACCTTGATGAATCCATAATGACTGTCATTGACACACCTCTTGAAGAGAAGTACTAGAATCTATATTTTTATGATTCATTTATTACACATGGACTGGGGGTAGACCTCTTATTTATTACACCATAGTGGGATCTAATCCCTATATCATTCAAAATTATCTTTCCTTGTACAAACAACATGGTTGAGTATGAATCACTTGTTACAGGACTTTGATAGGTAGTGTATTGGAACATATCTCATCTTGAAGTTTATGGTGATTCTTAGTTAATCATCAATTAGGTCATAGATCATTTTTAGACCAAAGATGACACTGGTTTCATATAAATCCATGATCGACACTCTTAAGCAACAAATTTCCAACATTCAGTTTGAGCACATACCAAGGGCTAGTAATAGAACTATAAATGTCATGGATACTATTAACTCTCTGATTCAAAAAATAAATAAAACTAGAGAGTATTAGTTCCTTGTTGAGAATTTATTCACATTAGCTCATGAACCTTCAACTGTTGTAATGATTTGTGATATTGTTGATCCTAATTCTATCTGATAATTAGACCTTTACAGCTACCTTCATGACTAATTTATACCACCTAACCTCTCTTGAGAGCAAACCAAATCCTTTATTCATCATTCCACTCATTATACTCTACTTGGATCCACCCTTTATCATTATAGTTTTGATATAACTCTGATTCATAGTTTAATTTTATCAAAGTCTACACTAGCATTAAGGGAAGTTCATGGAGTATGTGGATCTCATTCTAGCAGGGCAATCCTATCTAAAAATCTCTTGTGTATCAGTTATTATTGGCCCATAATGGACATAGATGTTGTTACATATGTAAAAAAGTGTGACAAATGTCAATGACATGCTAATCTGATTCATGCCCCAACCCAAACTCTAAAACCAATGTTGACACCATAGCCATTTTCCACATGGTGATTTGACCTCATTGGGAAGATCAACCCCACTTCATCTGATGGCCATAAACATATCCTTACTACCACTGAGTATTTCACTAAGTGGTTTGAAGCTATACCCCTCACTTATGTGATTGGAAAGAAAATTTATCTTCAACCATCTCATTTGCTGCTACAGTATCCCCTCTAACATTATATCTGATAATGGAGGATCATTCAAGAATAAGGATGTAAAATAGCTATGTATCAAATATAACATCACACAAAAAAATTCTACAGCATATTACCCTCAAGATAATGGCCAAGACAAAACATCAAACAAAACCATTATCAATATTTTTAAAAAGATTGTCAGTGATGTCGGTCGTGATTGGCACTTGCAGATATTCCCTACCCTTTGGGCATACTGTACCAATCATCATACCCCCACAAGAACCACTCCATAATCACTTTTTTATAGTACTAGATCCATCCTTCCCATTAAGGTCAAATTACCTTCCTATGCATCTCTTTCAATCATGTCCTTGATGATCATGACTATCGAGTAACTTGCTTACAACAACTAGACCTACTTGATGAAAAACACACAGTTGCACTCAAAATATTCAAGCATATCAAAAATAACTCAAAGGCCACTATAATCAACATGTTAAGTATAGAACATTTGAACTTGGTGATCTTATTCTTAAATAAAACCAAAAGAATACCATGGTTGAGAAGAAGCATCAAGGAAAATTCAAACCAAACTACATAGGGCCTTTCATTATATCTATAGAGTATAGATCAGGAGCATACAAGCCTACCACAGTAGATGGAGATGAACTTCTTAAGCTGATGATATTATTCATCTCAAGAGGTACTATGCTTGAGTGCTAAGGCATATTGTTTGTAAGGACCATTTCATTTATGTCATTTTATCACTATTCTTCTTTGTATAAATATCATTCTTAACCGTTCTATTAGCCATATCCATTTTACCATTTTGTTCTATCGACCTAGTGTGTTCTAAAGTCTAGCCCATTTGACCTTGGTTTTTTTTTTTTTTTTAATGCATTTTTACCATTGAGCAATCTAATTAGTTTCATTAGTTGGTTTAAGTACTTCAGATAGAGATCGTATTTTATAGTAGTGTGACAAAAGTTTCGGTAGTTGCATCCTTTGTTTGTTATTCCTTTCTTATCACCAGTCTTATTACTAATTATAACCAGTTTTGGGAAAATTGGTACTATTGATCTATAGCATTGTATCCTATTTATAACTACATTCGGGCAAACTAGGGGCAACATTTGTTTATTAAGCCTTGACATAACAACTTACCACTTCCTATGCCACATTATGCCTTTTTACCACCTGTGCTTGTTTTGTTTGAATTGACTGCTACACTAGTCAAATTTATCCACTATAGGGTATAACTATAGTGACTAGAGGTCTTACTATGGGACTATATAGGTAATGCTCCAGACTTATTGAGGTTAGCTCAGTCACCCTTCCCACCATGCTTTCACCATTTTGTGAGAAACTTAATTTTGAATGCTCTCACCATTTTGTGAGTAACCTTAGTTTAAACACTCTCACCATTTTGTGAGCTTAAACCATTTAGTGTCTCATCACTCTTGATCGAGTTGAGATACTTCAAAAATTCCAAAAAAAATTGTAAAATATTTAGAAAAAAACCAAAAACATTTGACCACTTCTTTGCCTTAAGGATTCTAGGAGCCCTTACTAAGTTGCTAACAAACTACTTGTCACTTAGTTTCTCCATCTTTTTTGGCCTTTCTATCACACATTTTCCATTTTTCAAGACCATTCCTCTTCTTCTATCACATCCATTCTATTTGTTTTCCTTAGTTATCACATTCTTCCCATTCCCTAGGAGAACTACATTTGGCCTAAAATTTTTTATTAGTTATTACATCCATGGAACTATGTAGGAAACATCCACTTGCCTAGTGCATATGGAGATAGCTTGGCCACCCCCTTCATTTTCTTCTATTTCCCTATTTTGTTCATTTTGTCAATTGTCACCTATTTTCTAGGGGCAATGTTTATGGTTTCTATTGCATTGTTTGTTTGTTTGTTTGTTTCTACTTATTTTGTTTGTTTGTTTACCTATTTGTTTATTTTTAGCACTGTTACCTTAATTTAGTTTATGTGTGTTCATTAGGTGATTCCTTACCCACACTTACACTTGAATCCATCTATATTCATATTTTTACATTGTCATTATGGTTTCTATCATTGGTGGATTATTCTATATTAATTATTAGATTATGGGAGTCCATCCTCATGCATATTTTGGCCATATCCTCATGATGTTATACCATGATGCCTAGCGAAATGTGTTACAAAAAACCTTAGCTTTAATAATTCTATTTAGAAATGGTGACATCAACATCTCTTCAACATTAACATATTGATTCACTCCAAATCATATCCCAAACATAGTAATTAACTATGAAATAATTTCAACCTTTATTAGTTTGGATGAGCATCTCCCTTCTAGTAGGTTGTTTCAATTCATCATTACCCTCTATGTTAAGTTATCATCATCTTTGGCTAAGTTTATCATGTTTTCCATAATCAGGGTCAAATTATTATAGCCACCTATGGGCAAACCATTGTACACTGTCCCACCTATATTTCTTAATGATTATAACTACTTTTGGGAAAATCATTATGTTTTATCCACTTTAATTTTTTTGCCCATATAGGGGCATGTTGTTATCTTATTTGTCTATACTAACTAGGGTAGCTTCATCTTCTCAATGATTATAACCGCCTTTAGGCAAATCATTATGTTATCATACCACATTGCCACTATTAGGGTATAATAATTATAACCACCTTTGGACAAATCATTATACACCATTCCACTTTCATTCTCAATGACTTAGACTACTTTTTCAATATCATTATGTTTTCACCCCCATCATCTTTTCTTGATTTGGTCCCCTCATTTTTCTTCTTTCTTTTTGAGGTACAGTTTGCTGACCTACTTGTGCCAACCATTCCCTTGAGAGGGCATCATACAATTAGTTTATCATCATTGTTGTTATAGGCATATTGGACCTTTTCATTCTTTTAGAATATGTTACTATGCTTATATATTGAAATGCTTTCCCAAATAGGGGTAAACTATAGACACCTAAATCTAGCCACCAATAATTTCCAATCAGGGTTTTGACCAATTTCCACCCAAAATACACAATTTGGCCTAAAAACACTAAAACATGCTAAATAATGTAAAACTAACATATTCAAGCATTTTTTTTGGCTAAGGTATCATCAAATGGGGTAATGCAATTTATGGGCTAGCTAACTTTGATCAGATCATTTCGAGTCAAAATGCTAATTTTGCACCTAGGTGCTCTGGATTGCTCTTTCGTATCAAATCTCTTACATGAGACACATGCCTTTGTTATTTTCTATTGGTAACATCATAAATGGGAATATGGTTCTAATGCATCTAACATTGACTTCAAATTTCAATCCAGTCAAATTTTGGACTAATAATAAGGCATTCTGATCAATTTGAGTAATTTGTGCATGAAGTGCTTAAACATGCTTAAGAGCTAATTAATCCAAGTTAGATCCTAATTAAGAATTTCATGTAAAATTATTGAATACTTTTTTTTAGAAATGAATATTGAATATTTTCATCATTATGTAACCTCATTTCTTAGGAAGACATCCATGGGCCATAAATGCCACAAATATCAGGATTCATGCCCTCCATGCCTCATCAATACCTTTCATGATGCCCTCCATGCCTCTTAATTTCCCCTTCTTCTAATTTCATGATAAGGATAATTATAAACTTAATTCCAAAAATTGAATTAATCCTCAACCACACATCTCAATCTCAGGATGGATGGTTCAGGTTGATTTCGGACATTCTTAAAAATATATAAATATGACACCTTACCACATCATTTCTAAGCTTAATTTGTGAAAATATATAATTCAAGATTGATTCCAAAAGCTTCATGAAATTATTTTTACCATGCCAAATTAATTCCAAGCCAATCCAAGCCACAAGCCAAAGGTGTCAAGGAGATATGGAGGTAGATAAGCTTCCATTGTCAAGGACCTCATGAGCATAAAACCAAGCAAGCCACTACTAAAAAGGTATTTGGAGCATCCAAAGAAGGTGAAGGAATTCTTGTGTTTATTCCTTACTTTTTAGTTACATTTTTCATTTATTTTTGTTACCAATCTCTCCCTAGTGTCTAGGCCTAGAGATGTTATGCTAGTTAGTGTGTTTCTTTCATTTTATTTTCATTTTAGAGCTAACACAATACTAACCATCCTCTCTCGCGTCAAATTTTTAATTCACACTAAGAGGCCACATAGATGGGGAGACTATGATAGGTGATCATGCAGATGATGATATCATAGGATTCAAGACACAGATAGGTATGAAGATGGTTGAATTATTTCTTAAGTTTTTATTTGTTAGTAGATAGATATTATGAGATATTATGAGATATGACAGTGATCTAATATCTATCTAGTGTGATTTTTAAGGCATACCTAAATATGAGGAGGAGATATGGGGGTCTCTAGTGAGGGGATCACTCCATGACATCCTAGATAAGAATCTATATCCATACGACATCATGTCACTAGAGGACCTGAGTATACCATCTACCCAAGCTCAAGCAAGTTGGTATAGATTAGCTAGTAATGCAACAAGGAAAATATAGGTGTAAATGAATAGGGTACAACCACCATCAGAGATGGGTGAAGACAAGAGACAATCTTAAGAGGCCTTGGTATATGAGAGAGCTAAACATTTAGAGATAGTGACATAGATGATGTAGGCATATATAGTGATGTAGACTCAACTAATACATGCACATACAATAACCCAGGCTGAGTTGGTGTAGGCATAGGTGTAGATAACATGCCTACAGGGACATGTAAAGGGATTGAGATCTTAAACTACCTTTTTATAGTGTACCATTCAAAGGAGTCAGATTGAGGGCTTAGAAGGTAGTGTGGCTAGACCACAAGATAGACAGGGTGGAGCTCATCCTTAGTGTTGAGGATTGGTATAAGGTTGTATATGTTGTATCAAACTCATGGTGTGTGTGTGTGTGTGTGTGTGTGTGTGTGTGTGTGTGTGTGTGTGTGTGTGTGTGTGTGTAATTTTTGTCTTATTGGTATTGGTTGTGTATGTTATCTTTATGATGGTTGTGTTCGTTCATTATGGTTGAGACTATGAATGATTTGGATATATTTCTTTATATCACATGTATTTATCTTTGTTGTATATGATATAGGAAATATATGTGATGTGATTTATTTTCTAGCATTATGGAGTAAACATGCATGGTTAAAAAGAAATAGGCAAAAAAGGACTTGGAAAAATATAATAAATCAAAGAAATGTACTACACACTAGTTCAAGTTGGGAAATGTGTAAAAAACAAAAAATGACTAAGTATAAAAATCCAAAAAAATGGCAAACAAGATTATAAAAGGAGATTTGTTTTTAAACCAATGTAAACTATTTTTGCACCAAATTAAAATAAGTAAAATGATACTAAATATCACATTGGGAAGTATGACAAATAATGTAATAAAATATAAGGTATGTAAAATGGCACAAATGGTAATAAAAATAAATCAAAATTAAGTCAAAAAATTATACTATTTCACAATGGGAAGTACCAAAAAAAAAAAATTGCAAAAATTTGGTCTTAAATTAATCATACCAATTTAAGCTAGGAATTATGAGAAATTCAAGAAATGGTTGTAATCTTACATGCACTCAAAAAATAAGAAAATAAAAGGCAAAATAAAAATGAAGTAAGCATAAAACATACTAAATATCAAGCTGAGAAGTATGTCAATGACGTGTAACCTTATAATGAATCGAATCTTATCTCATATTTAACACATGTAATTTTGGATGGTGACTTGTTTATTGGAAAATTTTGTGAGGAGAGCTAGGGCCTATCCATGGTCTTACACTTCAACTGACCAAAAAAAAATCCAAAGGATGCCAAAACAACATTGGAAAGTAGAAGGATAAGTAATGGTAAATCAAGGATGTGGGTAGTAGGATGGAAAAGATGGTAATTTATGAGGGGTATTGGGTCCTATCCATGGTCTTACAAAGTAGCTCACAAATGAAATCCCATGGAGAGTGATCAGTAAGCAAAACAATATTTCCTAAGATTAAATATGAAAGAAAAGGAATGAAAATAGGATTGTAAAAAATAAGACTTAGGCATCTTATGAGAAGACCTTAGGAGGCAAGAGGCATACTAAGGACATGAAAAGACACTAAGTGACTAGTGGTTATCTATGTACAAAGGAAACCTGCTTGTCATAGACACAAAGCTTTATAGGAAAATAGGTGTGCGACTAAGATCAACTCATGATGGTATATTGGTACAAGAAAAATTAAAATGGACCTACCTTTCCATAATCTATTCCCCATTCCTCAAGACCCCTTACAGAGTTGTCGGTATACTATGAAGATTCGGTATTTGCATAAGAAAGTAGGTAACACTAAAATATTTTTTTATTCTCCTATTCTAATCTACTAGCCCATCACACCCTAAAGGACCTTATCTCTATTGTGAGGCCAACTGTGGAGTTTGAGATTTGAATAGAAAGAGATGTGCTTTGAATCATGTCTTTTAGTGTGATTAGACTTTTAATAATATTCAATATTTTTACCTTTTGATATCATTGCCTTTTGTTTAAATTACTTTGATTTTAAGTTTATTTTAAAGGATTTTTTAAGATTCCTCCTCCATACAGATTTGGAATGACCAATCGTGAGAGAGATAATGATACACATGAATGAGTTATAGGGTAAGGCTAAAGAAATCTAAATGCCCCAAGACAAAAGACTAACTAGAACACGTAGGCTTGACAATGAACCGATCATGTGATTTTAAGTCTCAACCATGTATATGCTTAGTTTTTGGAAAAAGGGAGAAGGGAAAAAAGGAGATCCAAAGGATGACTAGGTGAAAGGAAATAGTAATGAGAAAGAATGCTTGTAAACTGATCACATGGTAATAGGAGATAATAATTAAAAGAAAGAGGGTAAATATAACCAAGTCATCATGACAACTATCTGTGAAAAATAAAGATAAGAAATAAATCAATCATGAAGATACAAGGGAAGAGTTTTGAGAAAAACTCAAAAGGAAAAGAAAGCAATGATAAGGGGAAAATAAAAATGATAAGGAAAAGATAAGCATATGCAAAATGTGAATTGATAACATAAGCTAACTATAGTATAACAAGAATTAAAAATATGATATAAGATAAGAAAGAATTGACATAGTGTCAAATGATATAATCAAAATAAAAATAAGATTTGAGCACACATCCAACCCAAATATAAATGTGGAAGCACCATGCATGTAATCATAAATACTGGTAGATCTATCCACACACATTATCCAATACATCAAATAAATTTCTATGAAGATGTAATCAAACTAATGTTAAGGTCTCATCAATATTTAGTGAATACTAGGTAAATACTTCTTTTCTAATCTCGTCAACTAAAAAAGTAGGAATTCTTAAAGGATCATGTTGAGGATGAAAGTTACACAAAGGTTGGTCATGAGAATGTGTGTAAATAAGATCTATAAGAGAAGGAATCACAGGTGGAGAAGGATCCACAAGTGATGGACTCATGAGTGGAGAAGGATCCACAGGTGAGGGAAGGTCCATAGGTGAAGGAATCATGGGTGAATACACATAAAGTGGTAAAGGGACCATAGGAGATGATGGAACCACTAGAGGTGGAGCCATGGGAGAAGGAGGAGGAACCTTCTTATGGGAATGACCTATAGGAGGGATGGTAAAAGGTCTAGGGATGGCTAAAAGATGATCTTTAAGATGTTGTTGAAGAATGAGACAATGATCAGTGTGATGCATGCCACATAGGTGCAATAGACAATATACCTCACCATACTTGGGTAAATATTTAGGAAGTACCTTTGGGGGATGTATGGTTTTGTCAGATGATGGGGAAAATGGACACAAGGTATTAAGATATCTTCATAACTTAAGATAATGGGTAGAAGAGTGATTATTTATCCCATGGATGTAATAGATACACTTGTGAGTGGTTTTAGGATCACTCATGGAAGGAAATGAATAGGAGTGAAAGCAGCTAAAAATAACTCATTGGCCCATTTGGTGGGCAAAGGAGCCATCTTAGGCAGAAATAACAAACCATCATCAATGGAGGGTGATGATGGGGAAGGAGTGGAACTAGGATCAATAGGAGGATCACTAGGAGGAGAAGCAAGAAGAGTCTCAACAACAATAGGAAAGGAAACAAGCTCAACTAGAGTGGAAAAATGAAGATGCTTAATTATAGCTAGCCCTACTAAAGGAGGGGTGGGATTTACAAAAGGTCTAAGGAGGACTACCCTAGGTTTGATAAAGCGGTAAGGTCCTATCATATCATGATCTAAGAGTATGGTCCTAAGTGGCTTCTTTAAAACTAGAGGTATCAATGCCATCTCTACCCTATGATAAAGAGGAGAAATACAAGAATAAAGAACTATAAAAGAAAGAGAATGATGAGATGCATGAAAAGACTCAAGTAAAGAAGACTAGTAATGAAAAACCTTGACATCACGGGCTTGGACAAGTCCACCTAAAAGAGGATCATCTAAAGAATATCCATCATCATAATCTAGAGTATGAAGATTGATGACACAGGTCAAGATGACCTTATCATTAGAGGAAGCTTGGTGAATAGAGTGCCTAGTCTTGGTTAAGACTAAGGGAATATCATCACAAGGAAGATTGTGATAACAAGGCTGTAAGGAAGCAGGAAGTTGTGAGATGAGATGAGGTAAGAAATCAAAAGTTTTGATCTTTGGGTTAATCTCATCCGGTTCATCATCATCAAAGTTTAAAAGGTTAGGAGGAATGTTACCAATGAGCTCAAAATGCTAAATTTAACCTCTAGTTGAGTTGATAAGAAATTTAAAACATTATGACTCATAGAATGAAACACTAGGCAAAGGCTCAAGAATAGGAATCTTGAACACACCATGATCTTAGAATTATTCAAAATTCCAAGGGTTAATGTTTCTTTGAATCCTATAAATGACTCCATTATGAGGAAATTTAACACATTAGCAAGCAGAAGATGTAATAGATCACATACAATGAGTCCACAACCTACCAATTAAGATGTTATACAAAAGGGAAAAGTTGAAGATCATCACCTTCACATAAATGGTGATAGGTGGGATGGTAAAGGGAAGCCACACACACCCTTAAATAGGCATTTACCTCATATCATATCCTTGGCATGTGTTACACGTAGACTTGAGATTACATTTGGAATACCTAAAGGTCTTAATGAAATCAAGGGAAGCGACATAGGTGTTAGAATCCTCATCAATCAAATCTTGCTTAACTTGGATATCACCTATTTGGATGCTAATAAATAATGTGAGATCATCTACATGAAGTAGAATCTCATATGGAATCATAGATGTGATAGGAAATCATAAAGAAAAAGAAGTGTCTAGATTTTCATAATGTTAATGGACATCTATTCACATTTTTGTAAGAGACTATCCTTAGATCCAGATAAAGGAGCCTCATATCCTGCTAGAGGAGGGTGAGGGCTATTCATATTGAATAAGAGTTGCATGATGTAGTTTTTATGATGTGGAGATTTCCTCATGAGTTCAATAAAAGGTGTTTGGGATGGAAGATTAGTAAGTTCCGCAATGGTATCCTACTCATCATAATCCATAATGAAATTATTAGATATAGGTGCATAATGATTAATAAGGTCTTCAAAAGGTGGATTTGAAGAACATTAAAACTTGTGCTAATAAGAATGAGAAGGTTGAGAAGAAGGTTGTAAATTGTTTGGTGAGGAAGAAGTAGTTGGTTTATATTGATCTTGAAATTTGGAAGAAGTGTTAGTAGAAATTGGATTGTTATTAGTATTAGAAGATGGTGGGAGAGAAGTATAAATAGTATGAAATGTGTCATACAAGGGAGAATCATAAATTTTATTGTCAAAATAAATAATATCTTCTTTCCCTAACTCATTTAAATGAGTTATAAAAGAATCCTAGATAACATGATCTGTCTTATGGGAAGGAGGAGTGTAGATAGGTTACAAATCAATGAAAGCCACCACTCTTCATATATTGGTCATGATAAACACATTCTCTTAGAAATGTGGTTCAACAAGACTCTTTATGTTATTGGTGGAATAAATGGGCTTGTGTTGACTTTATTGGACTAGTTGATTATTAGGCAAGGGGTCTTTATAGATAGCTAAATGAACATTTGCTTGATTTAAGGCTTGAGTTTTATCATGTGATTTAAAGTCTTTGAAACCAATCTTATAAGCTTGTTGATGCTTATAGATAATAGAATCATGATAAAAATTTGGCCCAAGAATAAATTCCATGGCTAAAAGCTAGATTTGTCTACAATCCTCATGAGAGTCACTCTAACTAGCATGAAACCAACCAAAATTATTAGGATCATACCATGATTTCATAAGTCGAGTAGGGTCTAGCTCTATAGGGAGAGACCTAGGTATATATTTAAGCAATTAAATTGAGGATAAAGTCTTATGGACATTAATTTTGCTTGGGGAGAACTGAGTATTAGTGTATATTTTAAAAGGAGTTGGTTTCGAAGAAGGGGTAGGAATGGTAGCTTGAACATTGTGAATAGTGTCATCTGAATCAATAGCACCATCATTGGTAATATTTCATTTTTTTTCTTTAATAATAATAAAGGGCCCATGGAAGGTTGGGGTGGCTTTAATTGATGCATTAGGAAATCTTGTCTTTTGGCTTGATAGATAGCTTCCTCCAAGGTACATGGAGAAAGGGTACAAAGTTGATATTGTAATTTAGGAAATAAAGCATTTGTAAAGAGATGAAAGAGATTGTCATCTACCATGTTATGTTCACATTTATTTGACAAATTCTTCCATCACTTAACAAAGGCTTGGGTAGTTTCATTTTCATTTTTTTCTCAATTAATGAAATGGGCCAAAGTGTTCTCTGGAAGATCACTAGTTTGAAATTCTTTTACTAAAGAACTTACTAAGTCTTCCAAACTAGTGATAGAGTGTGTTCTAAGTTGATTTTACCAATCTAAGACATCACTCGTAAGGGTTTTGGATAAGATTTTGGCAGTGGAAAAATTATTTAACTTGACCCAATCCTTGTAAATATTTCCAAATGTCTTGAGGTAACGGGTAGGATCGGTTGATCCATTATAAGAAATTGTAGGTGTTATAGCTCCAATATCAATGTTAGCAATTTGGGTGGTAAGAGGTTCATTTTGTAAATTATTGATGACTTTTTTGACTAATGAAGGTTGAGGAATGAGAATACTTTGATAATATGTAAGATGAGGAAGAGGAACACTTTGGTTATGTGTACCCCAAGCCATTGGCTGAGGATTGGATTGAAGATTAAGAAGGTAGTTTTGCATTCTCATCATTTGATTTGTATTATGAGCTTGGAATGTGTTCATTTTATTGATATTTTGTAATAATAGTTGATGATTTTGACTAGTGTTATTATAATAAGTAGTATTGGTGTTTGTGTTGGTATTTATAGCTTGGGTACCACTATTAGTGTTGGTGTGAGCTTGAGAAGAGATATGAGAATTTGAGGCACGAGTGGAAAAATTTTCTTGTGAAGCAAAAGATGGAATAGTAAATGGTTGAGAAGAAGAAGAAATATAAGCATGAGTGCCTTGGGTATCAAAAGATGAACTAGTAAAAGGATTAAGAATAGTGGATCTTATGAGAGGCCCACTAGATGTAGAACTTTCCATGCTAGTTGAGATACTAGGCATAGAGGTAGAAGAAGTTAAAGAATAAGATGTCATAACATAAGGAGTTAAGATTGAAGGAAGAGGTTGAGAATAAAATAAATTAATACCCCCAAATCTAGTTGAGAAAGTGGGAGTGGGAGAATGAGCTTTTTCAACTTGATGGCTAATCATGAGGTTATGGATGGTGGAAGGATCCTTCCCTCTATGTTGAGGGAACTATGTGACAAAAAAAATCAATTCTAGGAGTATACTCTAACTAAATCTAGTCCTATAAGAGAAGAGGAGGGTTTTGATGCAAATAAGTATGAGGAGGGGTCCCATAGTCTATTATGTGGTTTACAATATGAACATTACTAACATTTACAAAAGGAGCGCTACTTTGTCTATGGCAGACCCTATTAGGATTGGTAAATTCCATCATGTCTATTGACTGAACTTTAATGTTATCACCAAACAAAAATTCCATGATGAAGGGAAAAGAGACGAGATGAGAAGGCAAAGAATCAGAAAGTGATTGGCAATGGTACTAGGTTGCCCTAGTTAACCTAGTGTAAAACAAGGACTATAAAACTATACTAGGTCCATAGTATCAACCTATTTTAATGAACAATAACTGGTAAAAAGAGGTAAAAAATGCTACAAATAGCATTAGGTCAACCAAGTCAACCTATCACAGTATACAAGGGCTGAAAAAGATACTAGGTTGATAGGGTCAACCTAGCATAGCAGATAGGGAAGAAAAGAAAGCTGATAAATGTAAGTAATGTAAGAAAACATTAAGTACTAAAAGGAAACAAATAGTCAACTAAATTAATGTTGGCCAATCCAATTGATGCACACAAATCAAAATCTTACACTAACATTAGCTAATGCAAGATTTTACACACATAATTGATCAAAGAGAAAGCAAACAACTTGAAAAGTAAAGCTAGCTACTTGGTCAACCTAGAATGTTGATTAGATTATTAAGAATGATTTTAAGTGTAAAGGGAGATTGGTTATAAGTAAGGAAATAGATAACAATCTAAGGATAGTTTTATGTAAGTTTAGGATGAAAGGGACTGTAATGGCAATGATACAGGTTTGGTATTGGGGCATACTCCTCACTTCACACAATACAGTGATAAGGGTGTCAGGTGCTTAACCAAAATATACCATTAACCATGCTTTATACTTGACCAGAGCATCAAGTTGGCTTCCCCCTTGGTGATGAAATCCAAGTAGGTTGGCCTAGGTAGTCAAATGTTTAAATGCATGTTGATGTTTATGTGATTTATCTATGTGTGCAAAAGAATAGAAATAGTGTAACTAAATTATTAATTGAAAATCCCCTAATTAGACTATGTGATTTATTATAAGCATGCAAACAACTAAAAAGAAAGGTGTGATTAACATATATGTTTTATTCTAACTTTGAAACAAGGTATAATTGACAAACTATATAAACAATCATATAAAATAGGGTTGATAAGGTCAAACCTGTACTATGGAAGCAAAGTCTAAAAATAAACTAGGTCAGTCAGGTCGACTTTGTTATTTCAAAAAACATAGAATAGAGAACTAGGTCCATAGGGTTGACCTAGTTGACTGTATTGGGGTAGTTTTAAATACTAAAAATTGTAAAAGGAATGTATAAAAATAGAAAGATATAGAGAAATAAAAACTGACCTAAATGGTCTAGAGATGAAAAGGACAAGATTGTTGATCAAGAACCTTAGAGAAAACTATCAATAACCTATAAACTGGGTCAAGTTAGTCGACCAAGCAATATAGAAACCTACTAAAAAATCGTTGTTAATGCACCAGGTCAATCTAGTCAACCTAATAGGCTAGACTAATAATTTGAAAATTGGTAAAAATTGCACTAGGTCAAGCTAGTCGATCTAGTTATCTAAATAGAGTTTTGCAAGTTCTAAAATCTATATTGGGTTGATCTAGTTGAGCTAGTTCCCTTTTCTTGCAAACCTACACACAAAGATAAATAAATTGGGTCAATAGGGTCGATCTAGCATAGTAAAGATATGATAAAAATAATGATGAATATAAATGAAATAAGTGAAAGAAAACTTGCAAGGGTTTGATTCAAGTTAGGTTTACCAGAATATATGCAATCAAAAATGCATCATGTCCATAAATCAATCCTGGATCAGATGGGATAGATCACACCTAAAATTTTGATTGGGGGCATACAATTGTTAAGTAGGAGTATGACCAATGTGAGAATATGCTAGACCCAATTAGGGGATCACTTATCACAACACACCATATTAGATAGGGTTCCTAAGTCTATAGTCTAACACAATCGCATAATAACGCTAAAAGAGTCTTATGATTTAATATTTCACTAATCTAATAACAAGAAAAGTAAATCTAATATAGTGCATACCAAAGCTTTTGGCACAAAGTGGGGGTTAGAAACAAAATAAATAAATAACTAAATTAAACATGTATAGAAGACATATGCTCACATTAATGTATATGAAATCCTAATACCTATAAGATAAGAATACATATGCTTTATCTATCTACTCTTACAAAGGATGAATAAAGTTAGGAATACTTACCTTTGAAGACAAACCCACCAATCCTCAATCTCCTCTTTGGCCAAGGTGTTTCACAAGAGATTATCATGGTATGTAAGGATAACTAAGATAAATTAGTTTTAGGCGACACAACCTATCTAAGCATCCAAAATACTTATTCACAAGATAAGATAAGAGCTCCAAAGAAAGTATTAAACCCTAAATATTTATTCCCCAAGTAGAATGGTCAATAGGTAGATGTTCATTTGCACTTACTCACTTAATTATTCACTCTTATCAAATGGTGGTAAATGACCTTGTATATATAGTAGTATCTTACCCTAAAATCTTTGGAGAATGTTAGTTGTGTTAGGTCAACCTGATCGACCTAGCACATTTCTGGGGCTAACTCTTGAGGTTTGTGCTAGGTCAGTCAAGAGCCCAACAAACCAAAAAAGAGAAAAAATCCCTAAACTATACTAGGTCAACCTGACCAACCTATCATAATTAACATGTCAAAAGGGTGTTAAGGTAATAAATTAAGGATAAAATATAGAAAGTGATAGGAATAGGTAGAAATAAGAAGAATAATCTTGGGTTTAATGGTTTTAGGAGGCTAGAGTGTGGATGGCAAGTGGCAAAAGGAATGACAATCTTATGAAGCACTGATGGTATGTCCTCCCCTTTCTTGATGCACCCCTTAAAGCTTACACTCAAAGAGATTGATACTCGATAGGTTCATGCAAGATACAAAGTATCAGTAATCAATTAAAAGTTAAAAATATTATGTGTATACAGAAATTGTTTGAGAGAGAGAGAGAGTTTGTGTAGTTGATAGAGAATCAAGAGTTCCATCATCAAGTGTTGAAGACGTCACCTCTAAGATGGAAGTGTTCTTTAAAAGGAGGGTCTAAAGGAATTAATCTTCCTTACGGGTAGTTTCTCCTTGTGAAATAAGGTTTCACTAAATACCTTTGATTAGAAGGACTTGATCAAGGTTGTAGGTCATAACGACTTGGTTGAAGGTTCCTGATCAGAAGGACTTGATCAGTCTCTTATTTGTGATTATCTTATAGGATAGTAGTCCATGTTTTTTTAGGATTGAGGTTGTTTTTATTCCCAAAGAGGGTTTCCCACATAGATATTTTGTTTTGTATCTGATCTTGTATTATTTTTATTGTTCACTACTATGAATGATCTATATGTTTCATAAATTCTTATGTTGAATGTTTAAGTATTTGCAATGGTTTGAAATTGAATTGGATTATTTTCCACAACTAATTCACCCCCCAATATATTATACCTCTAAAACCACATTCATCCCTCCTTTAAAATATATACTAATCTCTATTTGTGTGTCATTTTTAAGATTGGGTTGATAGGGGATATTAACATTTCTTTAACTTGTGCTTAGTTTTCAAGTTTTAGTGCTTCTAGCCCAGGATCTATATTGATTGACATTGAAAATCTATGATGGTATTTTTCTTGTTGACATCAATTACATACAGGGCCTTTGGGTGTTTGAGAAAAAAATATTATATTATAACTTTCTTGACAAATATAATGCATACCTCATGAAGCGAGATAATCTAGACCATGTCAAAAAATAATTTGAAAAGTATTCGAATATATTCCAAGCATTTCATTGGGATTAGTTATATTTTTTCTCTTTGAATTTATGAATCTCACATTGATATTATTCTTCTAGGTTGTGACTCTTATTCTAAATCATTATTTTGCATTCATCTTCTTCTTCTAGGTTGTGATGTTGTATGCTCTTATACATAATTATTTTTTTCAACATCAATATCCATTACATCTTGAGCTAAATTCTCTAATGTTTTGATCACATGATATATTGATATTTAATTTTCTTCTTTAGAATTAATCTAAACATTATAAATTGATATATGATATTGCATTTGAGATGCTTCATGATGAAGTTATTATTTGTGTTGTCTTGTTGCTTTAGGAAGCTGATATGATTACATTTCTATTTGTAATTTTTTTTATTAATATGTATTTATATTCTTGAAATTTTTGTGCTTGAATGATTTTCATCTTATTTACATGTTGTCTCTTTTATGCTTCTAATTATTTAGATGTTAATTTGGCCCTATATTCTTAAAATATTAGTTTATCATTATCATTTCAAAAATTTATTTATTCCTCTCTTTGTTCATTTATCCTTTTTTTATCTTTGTGTACGATATTATCTATGATATAATCTTTGTTTGTTTTTTTGTTTTTTTAATCAATCTTGGTCAAACTATATCTACACAAATTATAAACCAATAGATTTTTAGCTTGCTTGGAATTGAACATTGCATTTGACCATTGTGGGATTTGAACTTAAATCAATTCACCTGTAAATTTAAGTCCACATCAAAATAGTAAACCATGTGACTAAAATAAAAAAATAAATATAAAACACTTATCTAATATTATTAGATTTTGTAGGTGTAAAATAAATTAAGAACTAATGTTCAAAATAAAATTGAACCAAATAAAAAAAAATACAAAAAAACCAAATGGTGAATGATGAAGCAAACTATACAAAGTAGATGATGGAGAGGACATATTTGGTTGCACATACAAATAGAATATGTTTAAATTTGATTTGAATTTTCATAGTGGTCAAATGATATCCAACATTTTTCACTTAGCTCAGCCTTATTTTAGAAATTCCTTTGGCTTTCCATAGGCTTTTCATTTTTTGTGAGCTCGAGATCAAAAAGGTTGATAAATTAAGATATTGAAGAGATCAATGCATGTAGAAGATTTAGATCCATAGTGTGGCATACATTATGGAGTTCCTTAGGAGCTACTAGTATGAATAGGTTGATGGAATCAATGATGCTTTGGAAGAGAGCTTGTGGAATTAGATATTCAATTCGCTAAGATTAGAATATTAGTAAAAGCTCTTATTTTAATAATTTTTTGTTTGATAGTGTTTGAATTCATAAAAAAATTGATCTCACTACCAATATAAAATAATTTATTTTTTATTTGATTGGGTAAAAGAATGGTTTTACAAGGATCCAGGAACCATGAAAGTATTATACAAAAAGAGTAGCAAACCAAACCATGGTTGAATGGTAAAAACATCAAAAACTAACTAAATCATATTGAAAGCAGAAAAAAATAGCAACATAAAAAATATCAGGAGGGGGGCCTCTGATGTTTCCTTCTCCTCTTCAGATGTCTTCTCTAGAATACCCTGCTTGATCTTTCCCTTGTACGATTTTTGTGACCTTCTATTCTATCACCTAGGAAAATCATGCATGGCCTCTTCTGGCCTTGCACCTGTAGGGGTGTCTTCTTAATTGAGGTCAATTTTGGGGAACTAGATGGGGAAGTTTCCAAATCCTTTGGTAATAGTTTGATAGGGGTCTGATTTAGCTTGGTGGATTGGATAAAGGACTACCTAGTCGAGTCATCTTACCATGTAGGGTGTTCTACTCTTGTATAAGCATAACAAGGGTTAGGCCATCCTCTTACACCCTACTATTGAATTTTTCTAGTATCTCATTATTTTTTAGCTCCTTAGAAAGAATAAATTTTCCCTTCCCAATAGCCTCTATATAAGTTGCCTCATCTAGGAAGATCAACTTGGGTTTGGGGATAAATAGCTTAAGAGGAAGGTCTTTGACAAAGTTTTTAGATAGATTGGCTTAGGGAGTGCTCACAGATGGGAGGTAGGGCCCCAAGGTGGGGTCCTCCTCTAGGGAGTTCTCCTCAGTGGAGGATCCCCCTCAGGGGACCTCCCTCCCTTGTAGAGTTTTACCATGCTTAAAAAGTAGCAGAATAATCCCCTAATGTAGAATGGGGTTGGACTCATTGACTTGATGGGCTAAGGCAATGAATTCTAGTGAATTTAGTAGGTAGAATGGTAGGTTGATTTTATAACATAGAAAGTGGTTTAATAATAGAAAATGATGAGAAAATATCAAGGTATATTTAATCTCTAAGGTCAAGTATCTCATTACCTAGAGACATATTTTCAGCCAATGTCATGGAATGTCCACCTAGGGAAAACCCTTTGTGTTGGTTTTCATGAACTCATTCATGTGAAAAAAGCACTGAAAGAGTTCTTATTTCTTGTTTTTATCCTTTAAGGTCTTTTTCCCCTCATAGGACATGCCAGTGGCCTCCCCTATGAATTCCTCTATGACTTTGATCTTTATGCCCCAAATTACCATCATGCACTTATTTCATGTAGTGACAAAGTCCCAAGCCACGTTAGCATCATGCTTAGTAATTTGCACCATTAGCTCTATGAAACCCCCATGCATAAGATTTTTTCAAACCTTCTTTTGTCCTCACACATCTAGACATGAGATAGGCTCTATCCATTCTCTATCTCCCTCCATTAGCATAGTAACAGTAGAGATGAGACAAACTAAAGGATGGTTCTAGAGAGAATAGGTTTGAACAATGGGAATAAGGCTTGGGATGCCTATCATTTTCATCTTATAACAATTAAATCACCTCATTTATTCATAATGGTGGATCATAATTTTTAAATTCCATCCCTTGATATAAATATTTTGTGCTTGTGATGACATGATATCCCATTTAGCCTATTTTAATTTCATCCCATATGGCGTTTAGGATGTTATTAGGACATGGCCTCCTTCATGTCATGTAAAAACATAATTTATGGAATGCATGAAAAAACATAATTTAATTTAAGGATATCAAAACATTTTGTGTTTTGATAATGTCATGTCACATGGACTCGTTGAATTATTATTAAGATTGAATGTGTGTTGAGAACATGGGTAAATAAAGTCAGCACAACTATAATGGAGCTTAGCTTACATGGAACGTAACCTACTAGGTAGATGGCATACACTATGCACTAGATACAAAGATGTCGAGATTAAATAATGTTATAAAATGTCACTTAAGTTTAAATAATGTTATGAAGATGATTGACGATGATGTGAATGTTTTCGATGAGAAATTAGAAATGCTTATAGAAAGGGGAGGTTTGACAGATGTGGAAGATGTCTTGGACTATGTCAAGACTAATAAAATGAAAGTTTATTGAATAGAGATGACATGTATTCCCCACAATTGGTTGTAGGATAGATCTAGATGGGACATGATGGGAACAAAGACTCTATCGAGGGACCTATTAGTTTGGACTCAGATGAAGACTGTGAAATGGATTGCACCTCTATTTGAAGGGTGTCAAATGCTTAAATACTAATGTGCTACCTTTGGGATGGTAGTTATGAAATGTTTCTATGTTTTATTTTCTCTTGCTATTGTTTGTTGGGCTGCCTACATGGGGTCATTTTTCATATTGTATTGTCAATTAATATGGTCTGATATGATGGGGGCATGACCCCAAAATTAGATACTTTATTTTGAGAACTCTATAACTATTTTTTGCTTCACTGATGCTCATATTTTGTAATCAATTTTACAATATAAAAAAATAATTTAAAAAACATTTAATATGTGTTAAAATAATGTTGGTCGGTTTTCCCAAACATAGACACGACACCAAACTCTTCTCCCCCTACTACCATTACAGGACACCTCTTAGAGTAATAAACAAGAGTAAAATACTTAACAATTTTTTATTTTTGGTTGACTACAATATACATGTGACAATGAGAATCAAAATAAACTGGGACTATGACAACTCAAGATCAGGAATATAGTCTATGCCTTTGTTTGGTCAGGTTCGTGCTCCCTACACAATAGCGTAGGTGTCTATGTCCATTGACAATGTATTTTTTTCTTTGAATATGATGAAACAATGATTATTCTATCACCTACTCCTATGTCTAGTGAGGTGGTTGATATGTTACAATTTTGTAGATGCCATGCAAAAACCTTCATTTTCTTCTTTTTTCCTAGGAAACCCTAGGGGTACTTTGGAGAGCTAGAAACTTAAAAGAAAGATTGGGAAGTGTAATGGGATGAGCTAATCCTAATAACCCCCTTTGATGATTAAATTTTACCTACATATTAAGTACTATGAGGGAATCAATCCACAAATAATTGTCCCACCTAGAGTGATTGTGCAATTTTATTTAACTATATGTAGCTAGAAAATTAGATTTGATAATTTACATTGTTAGTTCTTGAATTTATTTGAGATGGTTTAGACCCTGATTATGACTACTCTTAGTGAATGATGTTTAATTTTATAATAATAGATAATATTTTATCAATGTGTAGTAGTGTATAAGTTCTCAATAAATAGTGACAAGGAAGGAATAAATGAATAGCCTTTTACTTGTATTTATAGTGAAATTTTCTTATAATTTCCTTTAGATAACCTTGTTAAACATGTAGGATGACCTAGATGAAATGTTTCAATTTTTGGAATTTAGATAGTAAATTACATGGGGACAAGGCTGCTCTAGGTGGGTAGGTTTGTTACACTGAACATGTCTACCTAGTGTGGACTTGTTTGAGAAAAGTAGGGATAATTGTCCCAAAGTTGGAATTCATTTGAGAGTGTTTTACCTAAATTTTGATTATTAAATGAATTAACCTTGATTTTAATAAATTGAATATATCATAGCATGGTGTTGTAAATTATTTTTTGATAAGTAGAATGAAGGTAAATAACTAAATTTGAGAAAGTAAAATGATTTCAAACAAGTTAACTATGAAAATGAAAAATAAACTTAGTTATCACCATCTAATAGTTGATTGTGCTGATTGATAGAGAGCAGTAACAAGAAAATAATGATTATATTTGAAGATTACTAAAAGTTGGATCTAAGGTTATGTAAGGACAATAATGACACAATTGCTTCACACTACCATCCCTAGTTTTTATTCTAACCTTTTTTAGGAAATTTGAAATTAGGGTAGGATCAATTGTGACAGTTGGATTAAGATCTATATGCATTGAATTGACATTTAGTAAGTGTGAAACATACTTACAAATAGCTTTCGATAGGTTGAAAACCTAATAAGTTTTATAATGATATAGAGACCTACAAATATAAAAAGGTGGAGTATATTTGGGTTGAAATGACCTAAATAACCTCCATGTTGATTAAACATTACCTACATATCCAATACTCTAAGGAAGGAAATCAATCCCAATGTAGTTCTCCCACATAGAGGGATTTATAAAATTGTGCTCCTTTGACTATATGAATACATATATAATAAATTTGAATACTTTATCATGCTTTTCTTAGGTTTAAATAAAATAGGCTTGTGACTTTGTTGAGTACTATTTGAAGTGCTTAGGATCCAAATTAAGAAGAATAGAGAACTTTTTCTCAGTGTACACTTGTGAAAATAACTTAACATTTATATTTAAATTTCCAAGTGACTTAAATAGTGACTTGAGTGTGAATTTATATAAATTAAAAAGGGTTGAATGCATGCTAATAAGTTAAAAAAATATGGAATAAAAATATAAGGGAGAGGTTAATTTCAAAATTTGATCATTTGAGGGAAAGAGTTAGGAACGCATCCCACTATTGTCCATATTGGATGTTGTTGTTCCTTAAGAAAAGTCTTAGTTTTGGATTTGGTTTAATATATAGAGATGTATAATGGTATTATTAAAAATCAAAGAATTTATATATGCAACAAATAATGGTTTGAAATATAAATAGGACTTCACATGTTCTTAGGATAGGGTGAAGTGGAAAATTAATTACTAAATAAGTGCATGATTTATTTAATGATAAAAATGGGTAAAACTAATAGGATCAAGTATTTATGACTAGATTTAGGCTACTATAATTCCCCCCTTATTCTAGAAATGAAATTTTTAGATTAAATGAAAGATATACCTTAGTGCGTAAGACACACTTTATCTTTGAGCTAGTACTCCAATCATGTAAGGCACTATCCTCTTTGGCAAACCCTAAAATACACATGAAGTAGTTACTTTGTTTTTTTTGAAAACTAAAATTTGTAGATCTTGAATTTAAAAAATACTTTAATCTTGTTCTTTGAAAATATGCTTAAATTTTGAATTTGAAATTACTTGAATTTGAAATGATAACAATGGAATAATATACCTTGTATTTGTGAAACCAATGTTAATTTTTTTTTACTTTGTTTGGGGATGACATTTCCTTGAAGCATTAGATAATTAATGCCTCTCATGAAGCACTTGGAGAAGATTGGTTCCTTATCTAAATTAATGGATATTTTGAGGGTGATCAAGCCCCAAATTGAGTTTTTAAATTATAGAATACACACATTAAGATATGTTAAAACCTTAATTTACCTCTACTGGTATTTGTGACTCAAATATGTGAAATGATTTTAAATCCAAAATGGACTCACACACATAATACTGAAGTGCATAGTAATCTCCAAGTTATGGACTATGCACCTAAACTGAATCAACCATTTTAAGTAGATTATAGATTAAATTGAAACTTTGTTCATGAATGCATGATAAAAATATAATGGAGTAAACCCATGATCCTACCATGTCCTTAGATATTAAAATTAATTGAAAATAGTGGCATGAATCTAGGTAATACCCCCATTGTAACTATAGAATTTGAAATTATATGTAGATGCTCATTGTCAATTCTATTTGAAACTATGTGAATGTTTAATTTGATCCCAAAATATGAGTGCATATGCATGGAATATTCCCACATAATAGGTGACAATGACTAAATTTTTAAATATTTTGTAACTTTTGAAACTGTACTTGTGCTAAAATTGACATTTTATCTTTGAAAAGACTTATCTCAAGTATGAGTAGCCCACTGAAATTCATAGTTTTTAATGTGATGAATTTGATCCTAAAATTCATTTATATGAATATAAACTTAAATTAGAACATTCATATTAAATATGTCATCATTAAAAAAATATCATATGAAAAACAATCCAGCACAATAAGATTTGTGTTTCATATGTAACTCATGAGGCAAGGCCTATAGAATGTATCAATGAAGCTCATAGAATTATGATGTATATTTACTATATATTATTTTATTATTTCATGATATGTATCATGACACTTACCAAACTCAATCAATCTCAAAAAGCATACAAACTACAATAAAAAATTCTTACAACAAGGCCAAGGGCCTCACATAAGGGACATCTTCAAATGCCACAAAATTATACATTTCACATATAATAAAAAATAATAATGTCAAAAATAAGGGACATGTACAAATTATAGACACACATAGGGATAAGGTCCAAAATCAAAGGACATGTTAAAATGTTGCACATAATAATCAAGATCTTATAGAGATGTTCAAACACATTTGTACACATAGGGCCAAGGACCACACACAATAAATATAAAATATGTAGTCTACTATGTACAAGTAATACAATCAATATAACCTAGAACTAGAAATGTAGTCTAAACCATGCATATGTAATGTGATCATATCCTAAAAAATAAAATATTCATGTACACTATATAATATAGATATGTTATTGTAGATGCTAATTTTATGTACTATACCTAATAAGTGTCTTTATATGTTGTAATCCCCGTAGATTATTATCTTCCACCCTAATTTACATTTACTCATGGTAATTAATTTGTTAATTACCATTTAACCCCTTTCCAACATTTCAAATCTCAAAATATATTATAAAATCCATATAATCTAATTTATCCCTCCATCCTAACAACTTACCCTCGATGAAAATCTCTTTAAACAACTTAAACAACCTCCTCCCCAAAATAAATTCTGGTTGTAACCACCTTACAATGCATTAGTATCATTAATTTTCTCCTTAGGCTACCTATATTATCTTAAAATTCATTTTCATAAATCATAGTCCAACTTCTTAACATTTTGGGAAATTTTATTAGAAACAATGTTGATCATCATCGATCTTGATAAAATAGGTATTGATTTTGTGAATTGGTATTGATCCATGTCAAAACTATTTATTTTTATAACTTGAGCCTATTTCTATTTATTTTTACCATAGTCTTGGTATGTTCTGATTATCTATTTCCTATAAACATGGAACTCTATCTTTAAATGACCATTCTTAGAGAATCTCACAAAATACTCAACATTTTTTTATTTAACAATTGTTTCCCAACCCCATTTTTCTAATCAAAGTGATATTTCACATGAGTTGAGTATTTGTGACATAGCATTCACCCTTGACATTGATAATATATCAGCCTAATTTGATATTATCTAGGAAGATACCGAATTTGCACGGGAGTTGTCTTGACTATTTTGCCTATATTAATACAATAAAAGAAAATTAATATTCCCATAATCTTATCTTATTCAAATTATCAACAAGCATTTCTAATTTTTAGGTTGACCTAGTTTGTTATCTAGAAGATTTTTGGAATACTAAGTCGACCTGCATGACTTAGTTTTTTATTCTGGAGCTGAATAAGAGACTAGATCAACCTATTTGACATAGTCTATTATCTAGAACTGAATAAGATTAATGTGTCAACCTAATCAATCTAGTAACCTATATTTGATGAAGACCTGCATAGAAAGAATAGAGTTATTTTGATGTGACTGTGTGTTAAACCTATGCATAGAAGTAATAAACTATATTGGCTCGATCGACCTAGTATCATAAATATAGAAAATTAATAAAATGATATAAATTAAAAATCATGAAATAAAACCTACAAGGGTTAGATTCACTTTGGGTTCACTAGAATTTATGCAATCAAAAATGCATCAAATCCACAAATCAATCCTAGCTCAAAGAAGATAGATCCTACTTACACTTCCAATTAGGGATATATTAGATAATTGGGAACACGACCAATATGGATTTGCTAGATCAAATTAGGGTATCTATTACCATAATAATATCACTAAGGAGGGTTCTAAAGCCTGCAATCAATAAAAATTACGTAATAACCCTAACTAAGTCCCATGTTTTGATATTCACTATAATAATAAGTAAAGTAAAAGTATAATCTAGTGCTCACCAAAGCTTGTAGTACAAAGTGGGGGGTAATAAACAACAAAATTAAACATTCATAGAAGACATATACTCATTTCAATGTATATGGAAACCTAACGCATGGAAGAGAAGTGAAAATGCATATTTTTCTACTCTTACAAAGGAGGAACATAGTTAGGAATATTTAACTTTGAAGATAAATCCATCGAGCCTAAATCTCTCCCTTGGTAAAGGTGTTTTGTAAGAGGTTATTATGGTATGTAAGGATGATAAGCATAAATTAGCTCTAGACTAACAACCTATCAATGCATCCAAAATAATTATCCACAAGATAAGATCTCTATCTCCAAACAAAGTATGAAACGCTAAGCTTACTCCTCAAATATAATGGTGGATAAGAAAATGTACAATATATCTTACTTATTCAAATCTTCTCATCTATAAATAATGGTGAAATTATTGTGTTTATAGAGGTAGATTTAACCCAAAACCCTTCTAAAAGTTTTAGCCAATAGGGTCGACCTAGTCAGTTAGTATCGTTATTGGCAAAAACTCACTAAGTCATGGACTAGGTCATCCAAGAGCTAACTTAGACCCTAAATAAGTTTTGTCAATAATATCACAATGTTGACACAACTAACATAGTCATGTAAAATATCAAAAGAGGTTGTAGGTTATAAAAATGGCTACTCAAGGTGGAAAAATACTAGAGGAGTGTGCAAAATAGAAGGCCAAGTTTAGGGAATGGTTTTTAAGAGAAAAGTGTGTAGATAGCAAGTGGAAAAAGGGAAAAAAAATTGTGAAGCACAAATGGTCTACCCACCCCTTTCCTAATGTACCCCTTAAGGTGTACACTCAATGATATTGAGACTCGATAGGTTCCTGTAAAATAGAGAACATCAATAATTGATAAAAGTTTGAAAATATTATGTGTAAACATAGGTTGTGTGCTCAAAATAAAAAGAAGGGTCTCTTGGTTTCCTGGTCTATATTTTTTAATCAGCTATAGTCACAACAATGTCTCAAAAAATTACTTTAGTTAGTTAGCCAAAATGCACCAAATAAAGAATGTAAAGGACTATATTTAGAAA
This sequence comes from Torreya grandis, assembly GCA_037957365.1. Classification (NCBI taxonomy): domain Eukaryota; kingdom Viridiplantae; phylum Streptophyta; class Pinopsida; order Cupressales; family Taxaceae; genus Torreya; species Torreya grandis. The sequence continues at coordinate 1,664,468 of JARHVA010000038.1, forward strand.
ATTTAGAATCTCTCCTTTCGTGTGGTAGACATCATTGAGGAAAATCTAATAGACCTATTTTTGGTTGGCCTAAAAGATAGCATCTAGTCATAGGTTCATATGTTTAATCCCAATTTAGTATCTAAAGCCATCCTAAGGACACACCTATTAGAGGAAAATGAGATGATTAAACAAAAGCCTTTCACTAACATCCATGAACACACTTTCCAAACACCATCATTTCCTCAACCTACTAGATTAACCCCTCAATAAATTGAGTAGAAGCATGAAAAATTTTTATGTTTTGGTTGTGATATCAATTGAAGAAAAGGACATCACTTTATTGAAAAGAAGTTATTTTACATTGAAGGTGTCAATGATGATTATGAATATGATAAGGCCTCGTGTGCAAGTTTGGACAATTATAAAGATTCTTAACTTACTATTTCATATAATGAAATTTTAGGTTTTAATACTTATCAAACTCTTAAATTGGTGGGTTTACTCAAGAAACAAAAGGTGATTATGTTGATTGACTTTGGGAGTACACACAACTTCATTACTAGTTCCCATGGTAGAGGTTAACATTATTCTGGGAGTGTAATGGCTCACCACTTTGGGCAATATTGAGATGAATTCTAAGAACTATTCATGCACTTCCATTCAAAATGCATGACATTTAAACTATGTGAGTTATGAGATAAATCTCCAAACTAGTTAGTTCTCATCAAATGAGGAAGATTCTCAAAAAAAGCACTAAAAGATTTGTGACATGTTTATTTTCCATAGAGGTCCAACCAACTAAGGAATCTACCCATATTGATTTGAAAATGGTATTAAATGACCAATTTATTATTTTTGGTGACATGTCAAAAGGGCTTCCACCAAGCCAAGCACATGATCATGCTATTAGACTACTTCTCCAAAGTACACCAGCCAACATTAGACCCTATAGGTATCCCTATGCCTAGAAGAGTGAAATTGAAAATATGGTACAAGGGATGTTGAAGGTAAGAATCATCAAACATAACCAAAGTAAATATTCCTCTTCAGTGTTCATGGTGCAAAATAAAGATGAGACTTGGATGATGTGCCTAGACTACAAAAAACTCAACAAGTACACCATCAAAGATAAGTTTCATATTCTATTAATTGATTATTTTCTCAATGAATTATATGGTGTTGTTTATTTTACCAAGTTATATCTTCACTCTAGGTATAATCATATTCAAATCCATAAATATGGCATACCTAAAATAACTTTCAAAACTCATGAAGACCATTATGACTTTATGGTTATGCCTTTTGGCCTCATAAATGCACCATCTACAATTTAGAGTTTGATGGATATTATTTTTAGGTCATTTTTTAGAATGTTTTTGTTGGTGTTTTTTTATGTCACCCTCATTTACAAGGGAAGACCATTTGAAGCATGTGAAATAGGTACTCTAAGTTCTAGAACAACATCAACTTTATGCCAAACCTTCTAAATATGATTTTGGCATCCAAGAGGATGAGTATTTGGGTTAAAATGTTCACATGGAGTGAAAGTTGATCTTAAAAATATCCAAGTAGTGATGAAGTGATAGGTTTCTAAGACCCTAAAGAACCTTTAGCAATTTTTGGGCTAACTGGTTACTGATAGTAAAAAATTATGGTAGCATCAAATCCCCACTCACATATTTTTTGAAAAAATACTCCTTTCAATGGGCTGATACAGCTACCAGGCATTTGAATAATTGAAAATGGCCATGTTCACCACTCCAATTTTGGCTACTTCTAGTTTTTCTAAAACTTTTATTGTGGAATGTGATGCATCATGATATGGCATGGGGTTGTATTCATGTAAGAAAACAAACCACTTGCATTTGAGAGTCCTCAACTGAAGGAAAAAAATAGGTTCAAGCCAATCTATGAGAAAGAGATGATGGATATTCTATATGCAATCAAGCAATGGAGACCTTATTTGATGGGTCATTACTTTCAAATAAATACTGATCATGATAGCCTTAAAAAAAAATTGGAACAATGATTATCTTAAGAAGAAGAACAAAACATTTAGGCTATGATTTTGAAATAGTTTATAAGAAAGGAAAAGAGAATGTGGTGGAAGATGCACTATCTCAAAGGGATGAATTAGTTGAGTAATTGTTATGTGTAATGACCATTTGGTAGGCAGATTGGCTAGAGGAATCAAGATTAGGAGGGAATGATAATGTTACCCATAATTTGATTCAAAATCTTTAGCAAGATTCTGGGGGATCTAAAAAAAATTCATGGAATGGGAACGTATTATGGTATAAATATATATTATACCTCTGTAAGTTTTCTTTTTTAAAACATAAAATCCTTTAGGAAATTCATGCATATCAAATAGGAGGTCACTCACAATTTTTAAAAACATATCATATGATCAAGTAATATTTCTTTTCAGAAAGACTCAAGGGGGATGTCCAAAAATATATGGTTGAATGCATGGTATGTCAATAGAACAAAGGTGAAACCATTAAAACCCTAGGTCTTTTGAAGCCTTTATCCATCCCTATCTAGTATTGGGAAGATATTTCCATGGATTTCATTAACGTGTTACCACAATCTGAGGGTACAAATGTTAACAAGGTAGTTATGGATCTACTCACTAAGTATGCTCATTTTTTTTTCTTATCATAGCCATTTATTTCCAATATAATAGCTTTTACTTTTCTCAATAAAGCTCATAAATTTCATGATACTCCAAAGATCATTTTAAGTGATCGAGATCCCATATTTACTATCAATTTTTGGACATAATTATTTACATGTTTCAGAACCTAGTAGGCTCATAGTTTATCATGTCATCCTCAATTTGATGGCCAAACAAACGTAGCTAACAAATTTCTACAAGGGAATCTTTGTTGTTTTATTTCTAAAAAATAGGATAAATGGGTTTATTAGCTGCCACTTATTGAATGGAGGTATAATACTTCTATTCACAATTTGTCCAAAATGTCTCCCTTGATGGAATTTTTTGTATATGAAGCCCCATCCATAACTTCAACCTTGAAGGTCCATCCCAAGGTTTGAGATATTGAGGAACACATTCACCATCAATAGTAGGTACTTGCTACTTTGTGATAAAATTTAGCCATAGCACATAATCAAATGAAGCACCAAATGGATCGACACTACATGAGAAGAATTTTTACATAGGTGATTGGGTCTTTATATGATTATTTCCACATAATAATGTCTATAAATTAAAATAAAAAGGATAAAAAGTTGTCTCCTAAGTATTTTAGCCAATATCAGATCTTGTATAAAATTGGTAATGTGGCCTATAAGCTAGAATTCCCCTTGTTCACTCACATATATCAGTTATTCCATGTATCTTTCCTAAATAAGGTAATTAGACACATAGTTTCTAATAGAACTAAGTTACCTTAATTGGATGATAAATTTATGGTTATTCTAGATCCTTAAGAGATCCTTCAAATTCACACTAAGCAACTATAGACTAGAGAAATTAAGGAATATTTGAAAAAATGGAAGAATTTACATTGTGAAGATGCAACATGGAAGGATGAAGCTTTCCTATAGCAACATCTAAGCTTGATTCATCATTAAGGATAACATTGTTCTGAAGGGGAAAGGCATGCTACATCATTACCTATGATGTCTCTAGGTATATGTGTTTCTAACTTGTGCTTATATACCTCTTGTATTATCTTGTCACATTTATGTATGTTCTTAGTAAGGTTGGACTATGGAATAACCATGACTAAGTAGGGTATATATAGGAGATAGTGGCTAGTATATGATTATCATATTGTGAATTCTTATCTTATTACATTATTGTGGAGGTTGCCCCCTCGAAGTGGATCAGTTATATTTATTAAGCCTTCTACTCTTCAATAAATATTATTTTAGATATATTATCTCTACTCTCATTTATGTGATATATTATTCTATTATATAATGTGAATATATAAGTGATTTCATTGCATATGTGTATATAGTAATTAATTTATATCTTATATACTAAGATAACACAACTAACATATGTGATAAGGAGCTAATAAAATTCAGGAATGTTGAATATTTTTGTATTTTTTGTATTTAATTGAATTTTTTTGCATTTTTAACATATTTGGAGAATGTAGAAGTTATCCAATGATCTCAAGGTGAGGACGAGAATATTTGAGGAGTGTTAAATGAATAACATTTCTTGAATAAAATGTGTCATATTTGTGCATAGAAAAATCAGAAAATGTATTATTTTCATTTGGTGAGTTTTTACTTGGTATATTTGGTTTGCCTTTATTTATATTTGGTTTTGAATCTCTTGGTGATGGATTCTACTAATATATACCATGTTGTATAGGTATGAATAGATTATGTAGTAATTTATCAAGTGAACCATAACAAAGTTTGTTAGACTATTCATCTAAAGATTTTTTACCATATATATGAGCAGTGAGAGTAGAAACATTTTGATATGAGGAAGGGCTTATAAGTTCCCCCTTTCCAAATGAAATTATAACTTTATATTTGTTAGATATCTCTTGTTTTTTTATTTCTTTTATTATAAATCTTGTTTTAAAAATTTGATGTGTCCATTGCTCTTTTTGCAATGTTGCCTTTTATAATTATTGCTTTTCATTTTGTGCCTTTTTTAATTTTTATTTTTCATCTTGAACTTTCTATTATATATTTTTTCTAGATTTTCCTTTTAAATATGTTCTTGCTCTAATTTTGCATTTTTAATTTATTCTTATTCTAATTTTCCTTTTGAATCTTTTCTTGCTCTATTTTTTGCATTTACAATTATTTTTGTTTTGATTATTCTTTGGTACCCATACTTTTTCTCTTTACCCTTAAGATTTAGGAGATGTATTCATGATACGAGTGGGTTACTTGGTTGATGTATGTATTATAAGATCACCACTATCATTTGTATTTTGTATTTTATTATTTAAATCCAAACAACAATGTGTATGATGCCCATGCATTATATCATATGCACAATATTATTTTTAAATCCTAATAGGATGTATAAGAAGTAGTTGAATCACTTTATTTTCAAACATTTCTCTTAGGATTTCACTTGGACTCTTTTTAACCTTTTTTTCTCTTTTTAATCACTAGTTGTAGATGAAGTTCTTTTAGCTTGTTATTTTGATATGAAACATTGGTGGGCATAACATTACTAGATGAATATGCAAACACATGATTAACATTAACATATTTGTTATGTATGTAATATGATTTTGTAACTCTTATATTAACTTACTCATAAGAATGATTTGATCTTTAAGGGATTCAAAAACACAAACTCTAGGTATTTCATATTGAATATGCATACACACATCATTTAAAAGAGATTTGTGAAATGGAGGGGTTTTAGGAAGGATATATTGATTACCTTAATTTTAAATCATATTATGGGACACCTCTTGAGATAGTGATAACATGGACCTAATTATAAGGATGTGAGTTATCACCCTCCTTAAGGTTAGGAGGAGGAAGAGGTTCATTTTTATCCATTTTAAATGTTAAAAAGACTAATAAAAGAATATGAAAGAAGATAAATACAAATTCTAGAAAATATTCCAACATGATAGGAAAAATTAAAACTGAATAACATCTATAATGTGAAACCCTATAATGATGAAAACCCTAGTGTAAGCTATGGTGTGCATTAAAAGATAGTGGTCATATTCACCAAATGTTTAACCTTAGATTTGAAAATGTGGGGATATGGTTTAAATATATAAATAGTTTTAACACACAGGTAATAAACTAATATATACCAGACCAATAAATAGAAAAATAAGATAAATAATATTTTGAATTTATATAACTAAGATTGCTAAAATATTAAAGTAAAACTATTGAAAGATATTATAATAAATAAAAAATGGTGCTTAGTTCATTTAATTTATGCATGAAGATTTATACTAAAAACATGTGTTAAATATGTTAGATCAATATTATAGATTAGTCATCAAATTTTTGAAGTTACACTTATGTGGTCATAGACACTACTATCAAATCTAGGCAATACTATTGATGTTAGTGTTTGATTATGATGCAGTTGTCCAATACATAATAATGAATGGATATGGATGCAACCAACTTTGATGTTCTAGTTTTTTGTCACCTTTATTCTAATGTATTCAGATCTAGGATATATATTTTCACTCTTTTTTTATTAAATAAACCCTAGCTCTTCACCCTAAGAACGAGTTTGTTGAAAAATAGGTTAGTTGGCTCAATGTGTCGAGTTGTCCCAAATACCTCTCTATCAATGGGCATTATCTATATAGACAAGACTCTATAGAGGGCCTCAGACTTATCTATTTCTCCTCTATGCATGAGAAAATATGTACATAAAGATGTAATATATTATATGAAAGTGCAAGTAGTGATCTAACCTTTAATTTGACAAATATCACTCATGGACTACTCTTTGAATTCTTTAGACCTATAATATGACTGCTCCTATACTTGATATGAAAATAGAAATGAATATGGTAGAATAAAGTGGTTATGTAGTTGATGTATTGAGCTTTAGTATGTGTTTGCTTGATATTTTATAGATGATAAATGAGAAGGATTACACTTATATTTATAATACACTTATTAAAAATATCTCATGGTAGGGTTCAATAAGATAATTAGGCCGACCTAAGGGTTTCAATCATTTTGTAATTTTGATGAATTTTGAATACTAAACACTAGATAAGGATCTGGAAACTATTGTCAATAGTATTATCCTTTGTGGTTGGTAGTGTCTAGAAAGATAGAACATGTACAAATCAAAAATAGATAGTGCATGATGTTTATTAGGGTTTAAGCTCTTTATGTAGTGCAAGAGACATAGGTCATCATAATGATATGGATCAGATTAAAAGATAAATATTTAGGCACAATGAGATGGTGAATGTGATTTTTTTAATAATAGGGAGGTGTAGAATTGAAGGGTAGAGTCATGATTGGTATTTGTCAAAAATACAAGACTAAGATACTATAAATATTCAATGTTAGTATGTACAAGGCCCTTTTATTGACTTTCACCTTATTGAAATTCCCCTACTTTTTTTACATCTTATATCTTATCTTATTTTAAATTTTTTATATCTTATCTTAATCTTACATTGTGCCCTCTATGTAGAGTGCATTTGTGTTCCCCTTTTTTCCCCTTTTTAAGTCTTAAGTGTTGGAAGTCAACATTGAAGCTCATAATATTTCATGTTTAATTTGAATATAAATATCATTTATAAGTAGATAATCATTGTAGTTCATTTAGATATATTGTATCTAAAAATCATTCATAAATAATCTATTAAGCATTCATATGCATTTTAAAAGATATCAACTAATCATTATAACATTCATTATTATTTAAGATAATTTTTATTATGGAACACTTCTATTATAGAATGTAAAGTTTGCATGTTACTATAATGATATATATTTATATAAATTATTGTGTGTGTGTGTGTGCGCGCGTGTGCACGTACGTGTGTGTGTGTGTGTGTGTGTGTGTGTGTGTGTGTGTGTGTGTGTGTGTGTGTGTGTGTGTGTGTTTATAGTGGTTTTTACTACTTGAATCCCTAAGAAATACCAAGATAAAAAATTTATTATTCACTTGGTTTGACATAGGCACCCAAAATATCACTTTATTTTTCTTAAATTTCAGTGATCAGAAGAAAGAGTTTATCTTGTAAATATATGTGTTGTTTAAATTTAGGATTAAAACATTGAATTAAATTTGAATTAATAACATAAAAAAAAGTATTGAGAACCCTATATGAATTCCTATCTTTTAAATTACATTAATTAACAAAACATTATCAATGTGTGTGTGTGTGTGTGTGTGTGTGTGTGTGTGTGTGTGTGTGTTGATGTTTAATTAAAAATAATCATACTATTTCTTTTACAATTTAACTCTAATTTATTTATCCATTTAAAATTATATATAATAAACTATTAAAACAATATTTACAATCAAAAATTAATTCATGGATATTTAAATGAAAACTAATGATTTTATTTTATCTCTAAATCTTAAATTACTTCATGAACTTTTAAGCAGAGGCAATTTAATTTTATTTTAACTTTAAATGTCTTTCCAATCCATTAATTACTTTAGTAAAAAAGAATTTAGTAGTTCAAGTTTTCTTTGGGCAAATAAGGTTGTAAAAAAAATATTATATCTTAATTTTATTTTAGATTTTGTGTTTAATTTTTTGGTATTTTAATTTGTTCTAAATTTATAATCTTTTCTCTTAGGCATTTCGATAGGAAAGAATCTAAATGTCTTCGATTGAGTTATTAAAATATTTTGGTTAAGAACAAACCAAGGTTAGAGTCAATAAAAATGAAGGGCTTCCAAGGTTCTTGGACTCAATTTCTGAACTATGAAGGGTTTCTTTTCTATTACTTTCATTGTAATCTCCCTGGTCATTGAGTGATTGGATGTCCTTCTAAGTTACAAGGATTGTCTTCATCTCACTCTCCTCTTAATTGGAAGAGAAAGGAAGGGCCTTCGAATTAGGAATATTTGTGGTGCAATGATGATAAATTTTACTCTCATATTGCATCCTCTCTACCTTCACCTTCTACCCATGTGGATCGTGAGACTCCACTTAAGCCTATAGAGACTGGGTCGGATTTTATCTCTTCACCACTTATTTCTCAGTAGGTGGAGCCTCTTGCATCTCCTCTCACCTTTATTATAGACTAAAATATAATGTGAGTGATTTGATAAAAAGGAAAGGTATAAGATACCCTTATAATATGCCCATCTATTCTATATGATGCCCTTAAAAGATCCCCTTATAAGATGCCCATGCATTCTTATAAGATCTCCTTAAATCCAAAAAATAAATTGTATGATGCCCATGCATTTTATTATATGCACAATATTATTTTTATCTCCTTATAATATGTAGAGGAGGTATTTTATTGACTTTGTTCTGAAGGATTTCACTTGGACTCTTATTAACCTTTTGTTCACCTTTTGAATCACTAGTTGCAGATGAAGTCTCTTTTAGGTTCTTAGTGTGATATGAAACCTTTTCAGGCACAACATTGCTAGATGAAGATGCAAGCATGTGATTAATGCTAAAATATTTTTTATTTTTCATGTATGTAATACGATTTTGTAAATATTCTATTAACTTACTCACAAAGGATGATTTGATATTTAAGGGATTCACAAGCACAAACTCTAAGTATTTTAGATTAAATATGAATAAACACATCATTAAAGGAGATTTATAAGATGGAGGGGTTTTGGGAAAGATATATTGATTATCTTCATTTAAAATCATAAGATGGGACACCTTATCCATTAAAGTAGTCAAAGTATGGAACAGATTAAAGGGATGTGAGTTATCACCCTCCTTAAGGTTAACATGAGTAAGAGGTTCATTTTTATCCATTTTAAATGTTCCAATGACTAAAATGAGAATATGAAAAAAGATAAATACAAATGCAAAAAATTATTTCAACATGATAGGAAAAATAAAACTAAATAATTTAAATAATCTAAAACCCTAGAATGTTGAAAACCTTAGGATAACTAGGGTTTGCATAGAAATATATAGTGGTTAGATTCATCAAATGTTTAACCTTAAATTTTAAATTTTGGATATGGTTAAAAATATAAAAATAGTTCTAAAACAAGGGTGATAAACTAATCTCTATAAAATTAATTAATATAAAACTTAGACAAATAATATTCTAAATTTTTATAACTAATATTGCTAAAAATAGTAAAGTATAACTATTGAAAGATATTATAATAAATAATAAATAATGATAGTTAGTTTATTGTGCACAAGAATATCTAGATATAAATATGTGTAAAATATGTAGGATCAATATTTTAGATCAATTTTCATATTTTATAAATTGCACTTATGTGTCTGCAGACACTAATGTCACATATGGACAATACCTTCAATGTTGACATCTAAGGGTAAGTGCATGGAGTTGGGGGAAAATTTTATGGAAATTTTATATAACATGTTCATATTATTAAATAATGAGATTTAATTATTTACATAACGTGATCACATTATGTAAATTATGGCTCAGTAATTATCGATCCATAACATGATCATGTTAATACATAACACAATCGCATTATTGTAAAATAATAACATGATTGTGTTCCTATTATTTTTCACATTAAAGAATATGAACATGTACATGGAGGGAATATTGGTTACTATATAGTGAAATCATGTTATTATAAAATTAATAACATGATTTTGGTCCTATTATTTTTCACATAAAAGCATGTAGACATACACATGAAGCCAATCTTGGCCAGACACTTATCTTTACTACTCTAAATGTTAAGTATAAGAAAATAAGTGTAACACTTGTGATTTAGGAATTTGACTCAAGAGAGGATGGTTAGTATGGTGTTAGTTCCAAAATGAAAACAAGATGAAATAAACACACTAATATCATAACATCTCTAGGCCTAAACACTAGGGAGAGCTTAGTTAACAAACATGATTGAAACACACAACTAAAATTTGAAATAAAACTCTTTTACCTTCCTTGGATGCTCCAAAATGATTGTTGTGGTGGCTTGCTTGGCTTGTGCTCATGAAGTTCTTAGCAATGGAAGCTTGACTACCTCCATCTCTCCTTGGCACATTTGGCTTATGGTTTGGCTTGGCTTGGAATCAATTTGGCATGGTAACACTAGTTTCTTGAAGCTTTTGGAATTCATCATGCATTATAACTTTTCACTAATTAAGCTTAGAAATGATGTTGTGAGGCCTCCTATTTATATATTTTTGGATACGATTAGAATCAACTTAAACCATCCATCTCAAGATTGAGATGTGTGTTTGAGGATTAATTCAATTTTTGGAATTAAGTATGTAATTATCCTCATCATGAAATTGGAAGAAGGGGTAATTAAGACGCATGGAGGGCATCATGGAAGGCATTGATGAGGCATGGAGGGCATGAATCTTGATATTTGTGGTATTTATGGCCTAGGGATGTCTTCCCAAAAAATGAGGTCACTTGATGATGCAAATATTCCATATTCATTTCTAAAAATAAGTATTCAAAAAGTTTCCATGGAATTTTTTATTATGCCTTGACTTGGGTTAATTAGCTCTTAGGCATGATTAAGCACATTGTGCACAAATTACCTAAATTGATCAAAATGTCTTGTTATTGATCCTAAATTTGACTGGATTGAAATTAGAAGGTGACATCAGATACATTGGATGTGTATTCCAATTCATTATGTTTCCAACAACAAATAACAAAGGCACAAGTTTTGTGCAAAATATTTGATAGGAAAGCATAGTCCAGAGCACCCAAGTGCAAATTTGGCATTTTAACTCAAAATAAACTGATCAAAGTTAGATGGCCCATAAATTACATTGCCCCATTTAGGGATACCCTAGCCAAAATCAGCACTTGAATATGTTATTTTCACATCATTTTGCATGGTTTAGTGTTTTTAGGCCAAATTGTGCATTTTGGGTAGAAATTGGCCAAAACTTGATTGGAGGTTATCGATTGCCAATTTTAGGTCTCTACAACACTAAATATAAAATTTAAATTTATTGTAGTAAATATAAGAAATTAGGGTCACTCTACATTTGATAGAGTTGGTATCATAACTACATGCCTTATGATGTAGAAAATAGTTTTTCAAAATCTTATTTGGTCAGTACTTAGGCATTTTTAGGGTCTAAGTGTTGAACCTAAGGATTTCAAGGAATAAGTTTTGTAATTGATGTTCATTTTTGGTAAACATATAGTCTTTTTTTAAGTTTTTATTCCTTTTGGATTGATACCTAACATTTTTAAGAGACTTAGGTTTGTCAAAAGTGAAGTTTTCAAACCACTCACTTTAGAATTGATGCAAAGTGGTGTGATTGGGATAACATAGGTCACATTAATGACATAGACACATCAAATGACCACTTTGTGTTAATTTCACTTGTTCATCATCATTTCCTCATCCCTAATCACTTCTTACTCATGCCTCATCACCCCTTGTCTCTCTCTCATCATTCCTCATTATCTCTAATCACTCCCTCATTGACCCTCACTATCCCTAGTCATCTCTATCACTCCCTCATCATCCTTAATTACTCCCTCATTGACCCTCATTATCCTTCATCATCCCTAATCACTCATTCCTCATCCCTCATTGTCCCTCATGACTCCTTCATTGACCCTCACCATCCTTCATCATCTTTAATCACTCTCTCATTGTCCCTAATCACTCCCTCATTGGCTCTCACCATCCCTCACCATCCCTAATCACTCTCTCATCATCCCTTATCATTACTTCATCATCCCTAGTCACTCCCTCCTCATCCATTATCATACCTAATCACTCCTTTATTTACCCTCACCATCCTCATCATTTATAATTATTCCCTCATCATCCCTAATAACTCCCTTATTGACCCTCACCATCCCTCATCATCCCTAATCACTACTTCATCATACATCATCATCTCTAATCACTATTTCCACATCCCTCATCACCCCTAATCACTCCCTCATTAACCCTCAGTATACTTTATCATCCTTAATCACTCCATCATCCTACCTAATCACTCTCTCATTAACCCTCACCATCCCTCATCATCCTTATTGACTGACTCTCTAATTATTCCTTGTCCCTCCTCATCGTTAATCACTCCATCTAATACCTTGATGGTGGTATTATATTGGGGTTTAACAATGCTAGGAGATACAAGTGGAGAGTTGAGTGCTAGCATAAAGTATATGCCATTGTGATCAAAATGATGTGGAGGCAAATTTGAAGCATAAATATTTAGCACCTATGAAAAAATATGGGCATATTAAAAATGATGTAATTCAAAATTTAAATATGCCAGAAAAAGATAAGCAAGTAAAACCACCATAGTACCAAAATGGGTAGTAAATACATGAGGATCACCAATCTATATGTTTTCTTCTGACTTAGATGACCCATTTTTAGGTGGGCTTGTCTAAGATAGAAATTTTGATATTCTTTGATATCACACTCATTTATTTCAGCCTTTTTGTTCATTTTTTAGCATTCCTTCGTTTATCATACCTAATATTAATCTTCTTCCTATTTTTCATAGGGTAGAGTTAGATCACTTGCATGGTAAACCTCCAATTTATATAGATCCTCTCATGAGAAAATTCATGGATCATGCCATGATAGGTCCTTACCACTTTACTAGATATTAGGATCCTTTTAGTTTGCTTCCCCTAAAGATGTTAACTACTATTCTTAAGCCTTTTGTGTGACTAGTCTTACCTTTTGATGGTTCTAGTTCATTTTATTTTCCAACCCCACCTTACCTTGGTGATGGCTTTCTTCCTTTATCATAACTTGATCCCATGCCCACCCAATGGGTTGATCAACCTTATTGTGATATCCACAAATATGTTGATCTTTACACCAAAGAGTGCTAGTTATATCAGTCACCCCTAGCTTCTCCTTATACCTCTTCTGTTAGTAGGCCCCAAAATCCTACTATCAAAGTATATGTTACTTCCATGGGATAGATAACCACACCTCCACTCATTACCAAAAACTTATATAGTATATTTGCACATTGCATCCTACCATTTCTCATCCCAAAGATAAGGCTATACCTCCTCCTAATTTATTACTTGAGTATATCCTTAAATATGGGGAGGCATATTATCTTTAGAACCATTATGGTACCCATCATACTAATCATTTTTCATATTATCCAACAACACCTTTGTGACCTCCCTCAATCAACACCTACTTAAGTTATTCCTCTTTCTAATAGTCACCCATGCAAGAAGGCTCATCTTTTTTTACTAGTGTCACCTCTTTCTCTTCTTGTGGCACCTCCTTCTCCACCAGTGGCACTTCCTTATCCACCCATAGCACCTCCTTCTCCATTATTGGTACCTCCTTGCCATACAGATATTATTCCTATTCAAGAACCTATTCCTTTCCTTGAGTATATTATGCATGAGATCCCTCATGAGCATGTTATTTTAGCTACACTTATGTTTTTAGTTGAGGAGATAAAAAGTAACTCTTTACACATATTTCCATGAGGATTTATGAGACTCTAGATGCCATTAGGATCCATCTTCATAGAGATATTTTAGATGTCATGGATAATATTTATGGGAAAATTTACCATTATTTGTGAACATAGCCTGGTGTTCTTTCACTTTGTTATAAATTATGATTTTGGATAGAATTTATGATCCATTTTTATATATCTTATACACTTGAATATGAGTCAAATTTATTTTCACCTATCTATTTTACATGGTTCTTTACATTATGCTTTATGTGTTTTATATGGTTTTATTTTCTTTTCTCTTTTATTATGGCTTCTTATCATTATTTCCATGATTTCACACTTATGTTTAAGAGTTCCCTTATTTCATGGATTCTTTTTATTTTACAATGATTATTTGTTATCTTATCTCAATCAAAAATTAGATAATTATTATTGTGGCTTGCTTATACAAACCTTGATCCCCTTAGTGATCTTTATTTACCATATGATTGGTTAGAAAACAAAATGTCTCATCGTGCTTCTATTTTACTTTGGATATCCCTTTATTCCTTTATATTTTTTTCACATACTAAGTATACATACGGTTGAAACTTGAGGTTACATATTGGTTCATAGGTAAGCCTAAGTGTTTAGTTAGTCATATCCTTGGATACTTAGCTTCCTTTAACCAAATTCTAAAGATCATTCATTTTTATCAATTCTATCACTCATGTTGGTTATTCTAAATTTGTATGAAGGAGGAATCATAAAATCCATAAAAAAGTTAAAATCCAAATCATTTAAATAAAATTAAATGATTCAAAAGGTAGCATATAAATTCAACATTCAAACCATACTAAAAGATGTGATTCCTAGCACATCTCTTATTTCTAATCAAAGATAAAACTCTAGAGTTGGCATCATGGTAGAGTTGAGGTCCATTAGGGTACGGTAGGCCAGTAGATGGGGATATGAGAATTAAAAAAAATAGTGCTACCTAATTTATCACATAAATACCCAATCTTCATAATAGACCAATGACTCTATAAGAGGATCTAAGGAATGAGGAACATATTTTGGGAAGGTAGGTCTATTTTAATTTTCTTATTCATATAACCAACATGATTCGATCTTAGTATCTCACCTCTATTCCTATACAACTTTGTGATTATTATGAGTAGGTATCCTTTGTATTTTGATGGTCACTAGACTCTTAGTATCTCTTCTTTGTACCTAATATACCTCATGTTTCCTAAGGTATTCTCATAGATTCCTATCTCATTATTTTTGCATTCCCTCTTTCATTATAACAATCCTAATATTTCCCCTTGAGAACTATTATTTTATTAGTTCATCATTCCCCCTAAGGTTTCCCTTAGTAAGTTGTAGTGTAAGACCATGGATAGGACCAAGCTCTACTCATAAATTACCATAATAAAACATTTCATGTTTACCATTCACCTCATTGATGTTCCCCTTGTGATTTGAAGTATAAGACCATGGATAGGATTAGGCCCTCCTCACAAATTATCAAATCAAAACATATTTTAAATCCTTTCCATAGTTTTTTCCACCTCTTTGGTATTCACTTTATGAGTTACAGTGTAAGACCTTGGATAGGATCAAGACCTCCTCACAAAATTTTCTAATACCTAGTTCATACTATAACCAAGTCACAATGAAATTACATGTGTCAAATTTGAAATAATTTGTGTTTGATTATGAGTTACACATCATTGACATACTTCCTATCTTGATTTAATAATTTTTATACTTACTTCATAAGTATTTCACTTTTGTCTTCTTATTTTTCAATTGTGTATATGTTTACAACCATTTTATTAAAAATTCCATACTTCCCAACTTGAATTAGTGTGATTAATTTTATTTCCACTTACATTTTGTTTTTCTTTTCATACTTTCTAGCTTGATTTGGTATGATTAATTGACTTAATTATTTTGTTTTTATACCATTAATTTTCATGTGTCTTCCATTTTAGTATAAATTTCATACTTTCCAACATGATATAGTGTGATTTTATTTTGTTTTAATTTGGTGCAAAATATATTACATGGTTTAAAAACATTTTTTACCCTTGTCATCATTTTTGGTTTATATAGTTATTCATCTTTTATTTTTACACATTTCTCATCATGATTCATGTGTATTACATTTGGTTTGATTAATTATACTTTTCCAAATCATTTTTGCCTTTATCTTTTTAACTATGCATGTGTCTCACATAATTCTAGAAAATAAAACACACATCACATATTTCCCATAGAATATACAACAAAATTTAGATACCTATGATAAAAAGGAAATATATCCATGCATCCACATCCAAATTTAAGTAAAACTCTTGAGATCAATAAACTATCAACATCAATTTGTGTGTGTGTGTGTGTGTGTGTGTGCGGGTGCACGCGTGCATGTGTGTGTGTGTGTGTGTGTGTTTTATATAATACAAAATACAATAGCTACATATCTAAGGTTGTGTTTCATCATGTCTATCATGTGACATAGCAACACTACACATGGATGTCTATGAGTGACCACTCTAAATGGTGTATTATAAAGAGGCAGTCTAAGATCTCAAGCTAGCAACTTATCCTTATAAATTGGCCATTTAAACCTATATCTGCCTAAATGGACCATAGTTTCCATGTGTATGGTTTACTACTATGCAAAGGCCTATCAGTATTGAGCCTCTCTTATTCCAATCCCTTTTGATGGTTGTAATCCATCACCTTACACTTGTAGCTATCACAAAGCCTCTCCCACCAATCTAAACTAGCTCATCTAATATGTGGTAGATAGAACCATAGGATCATCCAATGTGGTATGGTCTTATGATGATATCACCCAATCCAAAATGTCATGATGTGTATCCATAACCAAGGCTCCCCATCTAACCTCCTCTAACATAGGATGTGAAAAAATAAAAATTGCATATACATAAGATCACATATATATATATCTCAAATAATTTATCTATCATAATCAGTGATGAAACTAGTGTTCTATATCAAAAACTAAAATCAAAATAAAATATTTATCACCAGTGTTGGTATCATCAACCACAGTCTCACCATCTACTTACCCATTGATCACATCCTTCATTGGCTACCTCTACATCAATACAAATCCAAGAGTCACCACTTGATCCCACCATGGTCCTCTCCTTAGTCATCTCTCTATGGAACAACTATGTCTTAAAGCCATTGTAATACCCCCTATACAATAGCTAACACCTGCATCTCCTCTCATCAATGGTGTCTTTAACTCTCATGATCTCATGATTGAAACTATTGCCTTTACTATGGTCCATATTATGATCCCTTCTCCCCTACATCCACATCTATGATATCATCTCCTCATATCTTTGCTACCTCCTATTTTCATTATTGACTATCCCATGGTCAATATCATCGAGTCTTAATCACCATTATCTTAATAGGTACCCCTTCACTTTCTCTCCCTTTTATCTCTCTAGCACATCATGCCCAATAAGTATGCACTACTTGAGGAGATACCATATGAGGAATTCCTAGATATCAAGGTACATGAGCTATTAGATGAGGCTCCACCTATGAAGTGTAGTGGCCAATGATCCATACACATGCCAAACCTATAGTAATGGTATCCCAACTCAGCCATTTGGTAGCTACATGAGTATATGGTTACCACAATATCTGCCCCCATGTAACAATTTATAATGATGAAACATGAGGCATGGCTCATACTACATGGTCCTCCCTCCATCAAATAACCTAAGGAAACCTATCATCGATTACATGGGATAACTGATCTAGTTGATACATAAGAAATCCCTCATGTATCTATGTGCTCAATATAATAATAGGATCCATCATTTTCTATCCATAGGATAGTATCCCAGAAATATCATGCATGAGTTGGACCTAGATGATAGAACCAAAATCATATAGTGCTCCTTGATCTAAAATTGATAATCACAAGGATATCACATATAATGATACCTTTTCATCTAACTTGTGACATAGCATTTATCATATCACAAGTCCTATCATAGCCTTCTAGATGTTTAGAATGGCTACAAGATAAACATTAAATAAACTCATATATAACCTAGGTTAGATCTTATCCAAACATGTAGCCCACTAAGCTAAGGCTCATCTATAATCCTTTGACTTTAGTGTATCAGAAACAACCTTTGTCCCACCTATTGTAAGTCTAAGAAATGCATGGGCATATTCTAAGGTGATAGCCACCTATCTGGTATCCCACTCCACCTCCCATTGGAAAGTGTTGGTCAATCATTCCCATGATCTTAGGAACATGAAAATGAAATCAACATTTAGAGGGATCCATCTCATCTCCATAATACCTCCAAAGCCCAAGGCGACTAGTCAAGCCATATCCATATCTACCAATCACTCCAATAGATCTAGTATCCAAGATGCATTTACAAGGCACCAAAATCTCTTTCATCTCTATAAAATATCAAATAATAGAGGATGTATTAGATATTGATGTCATAATAATTAAAATACATTCTTAATAATTCTCAAAAAAATGAATTAATTAGTTTATCAACTTGTATGATTTGGTTTTCTTATTTTTCTACATAATCGACCTATTCGATACTAACTCATCCATTTTATATCTTTAGCATACTATGGCAGCCCTTTGATACACAATCATCCTCTTTTAGCAAATTATATTAGCCACATAGTATAAATTGCATCGACTAAAGGTAAGTAAAGTTATTTAATTTTCAATTGTGTCCTTTCATTTATCTTATTCATTTCCAACTATAATTTATTTAGCTTCAATATTGTGTGTTGTTATGTCCATTCTTGAAGCACTATCCCATGTTGCACCTATGTGACACATGATGAGCTTCAAGTGGGGCATATGTATATACATAATATTTTCAATTATTGATGCTTTCTCTCTTGTAGGAACCTATTAAGTATCAATATCTTTGAGAGCATGCTTTAAGGGTCCAATGGGAAAGGGGTGGGTATACCATTGGTACTCTTTAGGATTGTGTCCCTTGTACCACCATTTTTTATCTATATAACCATCTCTTATACACTTCCCTAAGTTGTGCATCCACTCTTACACACTCATTCAATAAATTCACCACCTTACTTAGCCCCCCCTACTTAAGCCTAAAACCCTTTTTGACATTTACCAAATAATGTCAGCATGAACTGACCCCATATTCTAATTGATATTTCAACATTATAGGTCTAGGTCAACCTTAGCTTACCTAGACTAAGACCTGACTTGCTTTTGTCAATTAATGATATAAAGTTAAATTGGGTTGACCTTATTGGCTAAAATTTTATAAAGATTTAGGTTTAGATTTATCTATATATACACATCCATTTCTATCATTTAGAAAAGAGGAAGAGAAGAATAATATTATTATAGTGCACATCTGCTTATCCACCATTCTACTTAAGGAGCATTATTTAGGGTTTCAATACTTTTTTTGGAGATATAGATCTTGTCTTGTAGAGAAATCATTTGGAAACATAGAGTAGTTGTGTAGCCTAGATTTAACTTATCATTGTTATCCTTACATACCAAAACATCTTTTGAATCACCTTGGCCAAGGGAGAGATGAGGATCGATAGGTTCATCTTCAAAGGTAAGTATTCCTAACTTTGTTCATCCTTTATTAAAGTAGATAGATTATCATTTGTAATTCTCTCCCATACATTAGGATTTCCTATACATTGATTTGGGTATAGAGCTTCTATTCATTTTTATTTTTTATATTTATTACCCACATTTTATGTCATAAGCTTTGGTGAGCACTAGATTAGCTTATACTTTACTTTGCATATACTTAGTGAATATTAAAACATAGGACCTAGCTAGGGTTATTACATAGTTTTGTTTGACTAGAGGCTTTGGAACCATCTCTAGTGATATTATTTTGGTAAGAGACCCCTTATTTAGGTATATCAAATCCATCTTGGTCATGACCTTGAATATCTAATGTATTAACAAATGGAAGTGTAAGTAGGATTTATCTTATCAAAGTTAGGATTGATTAATAGGTCAATTGTATTTTCCTTTGTATATAGGTTGTATACAATTAGAAATGCATCAGATCCATAACTCATTCCTAGCTTGGAGAAGATTGATCCTACTTACACTTCTGATTGGGGATATATTAGATAATCAAGAAAATGACCAATATGGATCCACTAGACCAAATTAGGGTATCTCTTACCATAATAATATCACTAGAGAGGGTTCCAAATCCTCTAGTTAAAAAAAACTACACAATAACCTTTACTAAGTCCTATGTTTTCATATTCACTATACTAATAATAATTAAATCAAAAGTCTAATCTAGTGCTCACCAAATCTTGTGGCACAAAGTGGAGGGTAATAAATAATAAAATTAAACATGCATAGAAGACATATACTCATGTCAATGTATACAAAATCCTAATTCATGGAAGAGAAGTGAAAATGCATTTCTATTTACTCTTACAAAGGAAGAACAAAGTTAGGAATACTTACCTTTGAACACAAACCCATTGAGCCTCAATCTCTCCCTTGGACAAGGTGCTTTGAAAGAGGTTGTTGTGGCAAATAAAGATGACAAGGATAAATCAGATCTAGGCTACACAACCTATCAATGCATCTGAAAGACTTATCCACAAGACAAGATCCGTATCTCTAAATAAAGAATGAAACTATAAGATTGCTCCTCAATTAGAATGGTGGTTAATAAAATGTGCAATATATCTTATGTATTCTCTTATCTTCTCTAAATAATGGCAAAATGATTATGTTTATATAAGTAGATTTAACCCTAAGCCTTGATCTAGAGTTCATTCTAGAAAAAAAATTCCAATCATGATGAAACCAATTTCACAACGTAGAGCTCGTTAAGAGCTTTTTGATGCATTTTTTGGAATGTGAATCCGAGTTCGGGAGCTCTTGTTATGGCCATTTGAAAATTGGTCAAAAAATGTCTCTTGCGACATGTGGCACGTGTTTTGAGGTTGTTTCAACATTTGGACCTATTGGAGGTTGACACTTGGCAAATTTAAAGGTTTGAAAAAATGGTTTGATGATATGCCACATCATCAACATGTCACATGGAGTTAAGTGACTAAGCATGAGATAAGCTCGTTGACCGAGCCATTTGGCAAGTTTGAAGGAAAGACCAAGCCCAAGCCCGAACAAAATGCCTCTTAGATGGCCAAAGCCACATGATAAGTGGACGACTAAAGGTTTTTTAAAGCCTTGGATTTTCTAGAATCTATTGCATGTGGGATAAACCCACATTGGAAATGGCGGCCAAAGGCTTTGATAAGCCTTGACTTTATCCTTTCAACCCACACATGTGGGATAATAAGAGATAAGCGCCTAAAAGAAAGGCCGATGATTTTGAACTCATGACCTATAATCTAAACTAGATAGGCTTTGACCACTTGTGTTGTAGGGGTTGAAGTGCTATTTAAGGCATGAATTTGTATTTAAAGGGAAGCTTCTGGCCGACTGTGTATGGGAAAAATATAGACTAGTTTGTTGTATTTGGTCATTTTAGAGCCCTTAGATGCCAAATCAAAGCTCAGAGTAAACTACAAAGTTGTTTAGAATTTTGATATGATCTATGCAGTATATTTATTTTTGCATTTTGGAGAATTGGTGATGCTATTTTGAGTTATATAAGTTGCTAATTTCAATTTGGAGAAGCCTCTACGTGTGATTCAGGAAGGTGAAGGACGTGTTGAGTCAGTCAAGGTCTTTCAAAGGTCTGATCACTATTATTTCAAAGAGATATGATTTTTTGTTATTTGTAAGTATTATTTGGCTTGCAAATTTAGCAACAATTAATGGATCAGTTTGATACGAACCCAAGGATGTAGGAATTCTGAACCCCATAAACAATTTTTGTGTTTTGATCTTTGAATTCAATTTTGCATTTAATTTTTAGTTAATTTATAGATTATAATTCAAATTTTAATTAGAATGCAAAAATTAATCATTTGATCATTTATGAAAAATTGGATAAATTGAGAATTTGAAAAATCTAATAGTTTCAATGGCTATGTAATGTGATCTATTAATTCACCTTAATTTTAGTTTTGAAACTTGATTTGGATCAGATTTTAATCAGAATTTAATCATTCCAACATCTTATAAGTTGAGAAATTCATAATCTATAATTTTAAAATTTCACTTAGAGTCTATTAGTGGAGTTTACGGATCAAGTTGGTATCAAAGCGGTTAGAATGTAGGGATTGCTTCTAGTTGTGTATTGACAGTTACTTCCAGAATAGTTGGATTATTGGTTTTCAGATTGATTATATTATAGTGTGTAGTGTGGAATTAGGTGTTTGCAAGAAACCATGGGCAAGTTGTCACAGATTGAGGTCATCAAAGATGAAAATGTAATCTTGAGATGCCAAAAAATTTCACTTGAATTGCAAGTGGCAAAGTTAAAATTGGAGCTTGAATCCAAGGATGAGCTCTTGTTTAGATTGCAATGTGGTGAGTGTGAAAAGGTAAATCCTTCAACTTCAAATGCATAGACTATCACTGAGTGTAGTGTAAGTTTTTCACCACAAGAATCTTCATCTTCTTCTACCATTTCAGATTCAAATTCTAGTAATATTGTTTTTGGTGATTTTGAAAGATACACTAAGGGCATAGGATCTAAATTGTTGTTTAAAATGGGTTATAATGGAGGAGGACTTGGTATAGATAGCTAAGGTATAACTAGCCCAATTTAGGTTGAGAATAGACCTCTTCATACAGGTTTAGGTTATATTAGTGTGCAGGTGGATGATGAAGAAGTTTCTTCTATGGCTAAAGGAAGACGAGCTTTCGATAGCGAAGGTTCTAGGCCACTAGTTCAAAAGTGTAAAGGTAAAAGAGGTAGTGAGATTCCACCTCCTGATTCTTACACTAAATCTTTTGATCCAATTGATACTTTTAAGAAGTTTGGATATAATGTACAGAAGATAATGCAATCATTTCCATGCACTTTTTGTGGGATGAATAACCATAGTGCTAAGACTTGTTGGAAACAAAATGCTTTGTTGAAGAAGATTGCATGTTTTAAAGACCATTCTTATGTTAATTTGGGAATTGGAAAAAGGGGACCCTCACCTAAGAAGGAAGTTTATACTCATTGTAAAGTGAGTGGACATAGGATTGATAGATGTTTTAAGCCTCATTCATCTTCGCATTCAAGTAATGTTAGAACTAAGATGATTTACAAACCTCTCACTAAGGTTAATGAAGCTAATTCAATCCATAATGTAGTTGAAAATACAACCTAGGATAAGGTAAAACCTACAAGTGACAATCCATTAAAGAGGTTAAGTCAATAGTATGCAATTGATAATGAATCCATAGAGATAATCAATTTCACTAAGAAGAAAGAATTGGTTAAGTGGATTATCACTACATTCTTTTTGCAAAGCATGGTTAAGAATTAACCTAAGGAAATGAACAAGCTTTGATAGATGTAGAATAGATTTGGTGGAAACACTTCAAGATAGGTTTATCATATGAAGTTTTTCAATTCTCACTTTTTGATAACTCTAAGATTTTGATCTCCAGAATATATTGTATGGGTAATCTAATAATGGATAAGACATTAACTCATTTGAAATAGTTGGGGATATAGTAGAGTGATGTTGTGAGTTGTTTCGTTACAGCATTTGATAGTTAAAATGCTATTTTAAATGTATATATTTTGTCACAGTGATGTTTAGATGCATTTTTTAAGACCCTTTGGGCATGTTTAGATGTTAGGCAGCATACACTTTTGGTTGTTTGCATTTGCTTAGCATATAAGTCCCATACTAGGGCATTGTATCTCAACATGCCTACAACATTAATTGTATGTTGTTAGCATTATAAACTTGTCTTGCATTTACATTGGGAGTTTTTTCAGTTTTTGGCAATTCATTGCTTTATAAGATGTGACATTTGGGCAGGCAGTTTGATATGTTGTAATCACTTTTGCAGTTGCAGATTCACTTACTCATGCCTTTGGATTAGGAATTTTTATAGTTTGATTGTGAATAATTTTAATATATCTCTTTCTATGATTGGTTTCTATTTTCATGGATGTAGTAGACCAATTATAAGATTCAGGTGATAGACAACTTTTGGAGACCAAACGCCTCTTTTGTAGGGAGGTGTGATCCAAATTTCATTCTAGAAAAAGTTTTCCAATCATGATGAAACCAATTTCACAGTGTAGATCTCATTGAGAGATTTTTGACACATTTTTCAGAACATAAATCCGAGTTCAGGAGCTCTTGTTATGGCCATTTAAAAATTGGTCAAAAAATGTCTCTTATGACATTGTACACATGTTTCAAGCTTATTTCAACATTTGGACCTATCAGAGGTCAACACTTGGAAAATCGAAAGGTTTACAAAAAAATGGTTTGATGACATGCCACATCATCAACATGCCACGTGGAGTTAAGTGACTAAGCGTGAGATAAGCTCGTTGACCGAGCCATGTGGCAATTTCGAAGGAAAGACCAAGCCCAAGCCTGAACAAAATGCCTCTTAGGTGGCCAAAGCCATGTGATAAGTGGGTTGTTGAAGGTTTTTTAAAGCCTTGTCTTTTCCTGAATCTATTGCATGTGGGATAAACCCACATTGGAAATGGTGGCCAAAGGCTTTGATAAGCCTTGACTTTATCCTTTCAACCCACACATGTGGGATAATAAGAGATAAGTGCCTAAAAGAAAGGCTGATGGTTTTGAACTCATGACCTGCCATCCAAAAGGGATAGGCTTTGACCGCTTGTGCTGTGGGGGTTGAAGTGCTATTTAAGGCACGAATTTGTATTTAAAGAGAAACTTTTGGCCGACTGTGTATGGGAAAAATATAGACCAGTTTGTTGTATTTGGTCATTTTGGAGCCCTTAAAGGCCGAATTAGAGCTCAGAGTAAACTACAAAGCTATTTATAATTTTGATACGCTCTATGCAATATATTTATTTTCCCATTTTGGAGAATTGGTGATGCCATTTTGAGCTATATAAGTTTCCAATTTTGATTTAGAGAAGCCTCTACATGTGATTCAGGAAGGTGAAGGACGTGTTAAGTCAACCAAGGTCTTTCAAAGGTTTGATCACTATTATTGCAGAGAGATATGATCTTTTTTTATTTTTAAGTATTATTTGGCTTGCAAATTTAACAACAATTAATGGATCAGTTTGATACGAACCTAGGGACATAAGAATTCTGAACCCCATAAACAATTTCTGTGTTTTGATCTTTGAATTCAGTTTTGCATTTCATTTTTAGTTAATTTACAGATTATAATTTAGATTTTAATCAGAATGCAAAAATTAATCATTTGATTATTTATGAGAAATTGGATAAAATTGAGAATTTAAAAAATCTAACGGTTTCAATGGATATGTGATGTGATCTATTAATTCACCTTTATTTCAATTTTGAAACTTGATTTGGATTAGATTTTAATCAGATTTAATCATTCCAACATCTTATAAGTTGAGAAATTTAGAATCCATACTTTTAAAATTTCACTTAGAGTTTATCAGTGGAGTACGGATCAAACCCTTTCAAAAGTTTTGGCCTATAGGGTCAACCCAGTCGACCTAGTATCATTATTAGCAAAAACTCACTAGGTAATGGACTAGTTCAGCCAAGAGCTGACATATACCCTAAATAAGTTTTCTCAATAAGAGTATAAGGTCGACACAGTCTATATAATCATGTAAACTATCAAAAGAGTTTTTAGGTTAGAAAAAGGGATACTGAATGTGGCAAAATACTAGAGGAGTGTGAAAAAATAGAAGGCCAAGCTTAGGGAATGGTTTTTAAGAGATAACTATGTAGATATCAAGTGGCAAAATGGATAACAATCCTATGAAGCACTAATGGTTTGCCTACCCATTTTTCAGTGCACCCCTCAAGGCATGCACTCAGAGAGATTGAGACTCAATGGGTTTCTGCAAGATAGAAAGTATAATTAATTGATAAAAGTTTGAAAATATTATGTGTATACATATTCCCCACTCAAAGATCATCACATGTCATGTAATTGTAACAGGGATGGTGATTTGAGAATAGAACATGATAAAACATAATGTTGATGTTAAATAAAGTGTAGAAGGAGTAAATAAGATAAATTAAATGATATAATTAAAAAAAAACATACGTTTACTTACCTTAGTGTTGTAGATAAAAAAAGAATTATGAAAGATGTGAAGGTGTCCAATGTGAGGATCATTAGGCGAACCCATAGAGATTAGTGAGAAAATAATGAAAAATAAAAAATTCAATATAGGCATATAATAGTTTAAAATATTCTCTACGATGTTAAGATTCCAAAACTTTTTACAGTTTTAAAAATGAGTTAATAAAAGTAAGATATGATCAAAACAAAGAATCTAACGCTAAATATTTGAAGGGTAAATAATTTTGAATAGTAATTATAGATAAGGTGAAAAGTAATTAATTTGTTATTGTTTGACTATTTTGAGAAAAATAAAGAGCTCTGAGAAACCTAACAAAATCTAAAAGAGCTAGGATGGTGAGGTAATGATAGCTGAGGTGAGGAGGACGTATAACATCCACAGTGAGTGTATCATAGGTAAGCAACTAAGAATTTCAAAAAAAAATTGAGTATTTTATTTGAAATTGAATGTTTTATATAAATTTATTAATTAGGCCAAATTTAGATATTGAAATGAACCCTAAAAAAATTTAGGGATACTAAGGGTAAAATGGGAAACTAGGTTAAAAGGGGTCAGAGTAATAAATGCCTAAGGAAATTATTACAATTGGTCAAAGAGTCATCATATTAAAAGAACAAGGTCAACCTAGTCCACCTAGTTGGTAGAAAATAAACTTCTAAAAGGGCTAACCTAGTAGGTCATGGCTGACTTAGTTTATTGGGGAAAGGGTCGACATATTACATCATAACTGACTTAGTTTGTTAAGTAAAAAGGCTGAATTAGTACTATATGAGGAAAAATAAGAATGACTTAGTTGTTTTAAGTCCAAATGGCCAACTTAGTACCACAAGGTTGACTTAGTATGTTTCTAAGTGGTTGATATATTACTAAAAAGAAGGAAAGTGGCTAATATAATACTTTTAAGGCACAAGATGGCTGGTTTAGTACTAAAATGACTAATTAAGTGGAAAATAGGTCAATTTAGGTGAAAAAGGAATAAATTAAGGCAAATTAGTTGATTTTTATAAAATTTTAAAAGAATGTATTTTGATTATAAGTGACATAGAGGTCTAATACATCTTTTGTTATTTGATTTTTATAGAGACATCAAATATTTTTGTAATTAATAGATGTATCATGGGTATCATATCTATTAGAGCACTTGATAGATGTAGATAGAGCTAGATTGGTCACACTAGGCTTGGGAGGCGTCATGGACATGCAGTATGTCCTATTGAGTGTTGATCTAGTGGTCATGTTCTTGGGAGCCTAGGAATGTTTGACCAATACATTTAGATGGGTGGTGGATGGGGATATCATAAAGGTTGATATCACATTAGATGATGTCCATGCATTGCTTGGACTTCATATAGGGGGACATTGGTGATCATGGGGATATTGGATGATCAAGATGAAAGATGAGTATCAACCTGATGGGTGATGTGCTCAGATAGGATTTACTCAAGACTAAGGTTGAGTTTTTTATGTCTATATAACATAGATTCTTGATATTTGGAAGGCTATGATATGGCTTGTGATAGCATGAGTGTTGTGTCACAAGTCAAATGATAAGGTACCAATGTATACAATAACCTTGTGTAAATCAATATTGGAGCACAAGTCACTTTATGACTTGGGTTCTATCATATGGGTTCAACTCATGCATGATATATATGGGATGTTGTCTAGAGGGTAGAAGACCATGGGACCAGTAGTATTGTTGAGTACTTGGACATATAAGAGGTTCCCAATATACTAGTCAGCTAGATTACCCCATGTGGTCGATGATCAATTGCCTCAAGTTTTGAGATAGATACAAGATCAGGTAGTGTAGGCCATGTCCCATGTGCCAATACTACATAAAATCACATGAGGAGGGATTGTGTGGCATCCTTATACACACATTATGATAGTTTGGGTAAGTTGGGTGACTATAACACTAGGGTTAGCATGATTATGGATCATGGGCCATTACACCTAGTGGGTAGACCTTCATCTAGTAGCATACTTTCTAGTAAAGTTTGGACTCCCACACTTAATGGTTCCTATAGAGGTACCTACATTTTGGGTGCATCATCCAAGAGAGCTAAGGGGGAGAGGAGGAATAGGAGTCCCAATCGAGAGACTAGAGATCAGACTATGGCATGTGAGACCATGGACTAGTTAATCATGATATTTGATAACTATAGAGGGAAAAGACATGGATACAAGAGTTTTATAGGTACCACACTTGACACCAAAGTAGCAGTAGTGACCACCTCAATCACACCACTAATGGAGATGCTAGAAATGAGAGAGGGCATAAAGGGTGGTCATTTAAGATGACCTATTAGTCATCCTAAGGCAGATCTTGTATATAAGGGAGGTTTCTCATGGGTGAGGTACTCAGGGGATGATTTGATAGAGAGATCATGCTTGATATATGATCATATAGGGAGATAGTGATTGGTGACATCGAGATAGGTAATAAATGTTATAATTTTTGAGTCTTTGATATAGAATAATAGTTGTTTGTGATGGATTGTAGATAGATAGATTTTGAGATATATATGTGATCTAATATCTATCTAAATTGAATTTTGGAGATCTTGTAGATGAGGAGGAGTTCATATGGGGATCCCTTATGATGGGAGTACACCATGATATTATAGATGAGATGATAGAACCATATGACCCTACCACATTAGATGATCCCATGGTACCATCTGCCCTAGCTCAAGTGAGTTGGTTCAGATTAGTAGGGGAGGCTATGAGTAGTTAAAGGCATGCACAGATGGGCTATACCCACCATTAGGGGTGGGATTAGGATAGACACAAGTATGGAAGGCCTTGGCTCAAGAGAGAGTCATGTATTTGGCTACCACTATCTATTTAGGATAGGTTCAGGCCTAGGTAGCCAACCTATAGGGATAAATAGAAGGCTTGATATCTCAGACTTCATAATTATAGTGTATTATTTAGAGGGGACACTCTAAGGCATCTATGGGTAGTTTTCCTAGGCCACAAGATAGACATGATAGATCCCAACCTTAGAGCTAGAGTGATGTATTTTTCTATTTTGTAAAAATACACAATATATATAGAGATATCTTATTTTGATAGTTAGATGTTGATCTTATGTGTTATATTATGTTTGTGGTTGTGGATGCATGGATATATTTATTTATATCACTTATATTTTATTTATGTTGTATATGTTGTATGAAATATATATGTGTTGTATATGTTGTACAAAATATATGTGTTGTATTTTTTTTCTAGCATTTATGTAGTACACATGCATGGTTAAAAAGAAACAGGTGAAAAGGGCATGGCAAAGTATAATTAATCAAAAACAATTGCACTACACACTATATCATGATTGGCAAATGTGTAATAACAAAAGATGAATAAGTATAATAAACCAAAAATGTGGTAAATAAGAGGGCAAAAATTTGTTTGTAAATGATGACAAAGAATGGAACCAAATTAAAACAAAGAAAATGACACCAAATCACATTGAGAAGTATGAAAATAATGCAATAAAATGGAAATCCTGTGAAATAAAAATGGTATAAAAAAATCAATTAAGTCAATAAATCATACTAAATCACATTGGAAAGTATGAAAAACTTGAGAAAAATGGTTGGATTCTTAGATGTAGTCAAAAAATAAGAAGATAAAAGTAAAAGATTGATTAAGGAAGCATAAAACATACTGAATCAAAATGGAAAGCATGTCAATGACATGTAACTCATAATCAATCACATCTTATCTCATATTTAACACATGTAATTTTGTTGTGACTTGGATATTGGAAAATTTTGTGAGGAAGCCTAGGTCTTATCCATGGTTATACACTGTAACTCATAAAGGGAATGCAAATGGGGTGGAAATAATGTGAAAATATGGTAAAAGGGGATGTTTGAAATGGTAATGTGAAAACTTAGTAATTTTTGAGGAAGGCCTAGACCTATCCATGGTCATACAATGCAACTCATAAACAAAATTCCTAGTGGAGTGATCAGTGAACAAAATAAAATTTCTCAAGGGGAGTTATTAGGATTATAGGGAGTGAAAAAGGGAATGTAAGAATCATAATGTATGCATATTATGAGAAGACCTTAGGAGATATGAGGCACACTAAGGACATGAAAAAGACACTAAGTGACTAGTGACCATCAATATACAGAGTATACATGTTCACTATAGACATAAAGCTATGTAGGCAAATAAGTTTGGTACTAAGATCAATTCATGTGGGTTATTTTAAACAAGAAAGTTAAAATGGACCTTCTTTCCCATAATGTGTTCCCTATTCCTTAGGACCCCTTATATATCTATCAGTCTATTATGAAGATTGGGTACTTACATGAAAAAGTAAGTAGCACTAAAAGATGTTTTTATTATCCTTTTCTAATCTACTGGCCTACCGCACCCCAACGGACCTTGGCTTTATTTTGATTCTAAATGTGGTGTTTGAGCTTTGATTAAGAAATGGATATGTTCTTAGAATCATGTGTTTTAGTATGATTTGAATTTTGAGAATGTTGAATGTTGCCTTTTAGATCATTATCTTTTGTTAAATGATTTGGCTTTTGCATAGTTTTATGGCTCTTATAATTCCTCTTCTAGACGGACATAGAATGACCAATCATGAGAGATAGAGTGATACACATAAATTAACTTTAGGTTTTTACTAAAGTAAGATAAGTATCCAAAGACAAGACAGACTAGAACACTTAGGCTTAACGATGAACCAACATGTTATCTCAAGTCTCAACCATGTGTATGCTTAGTTTGTGAAAGGGAAAAAGGAGAATAAGAGGAGATCCAAAGTGTAACAATAAAATAAGATTATAATGAGATGAATTATTTTCTAATTGATCACATGGTAAATAAGGAAGGACTAAAGGGATCAATATTTGTATAACCAAGTCACAATAACAAATATTTGTGTTTATAGAGATAACATAGAAAACAATCATGAAAAAGAAAAAGATAAATGATAAGAAAGGAAATCAAGAAGAAAAAATATGGAATTATGAAAAATAATTTATTATACAACATAAGAAGAATCATAATCAGCATGTAATGCAAAACAAAAATCACCATATAAGATAGATAAGAATTTGACACATTTTCAAAATGATATAAAATAGATAAATGTAAAGTTTGAGCACACTCCAATCCAAATGAAAATGTAATAACACCATGCATGTGCTCATAATTATTGATACATATCCACACATATTATCTATAACATCTAATAAGTCTTTATGAATTTGAATTCAAATTGCTACTAATGTCTCATCGATCTTCAGTGAAAGTTGAGAAAATACTTTGCATCGAATCTCTTCAACAAAAAATATAGGAATGCCTGAAGGATCATGCTAATTAGGGTCATCATGCAGGGGATTCTTAGGATAATGCATGGTAGTGGCTTCTATGGGAGATGAAGGGGTCACTAGTAGAGAAGGGGTCACTGATGAAGAAGTCATCAATGGAGAGGGATCCATAGGTGAGGAAAGGTCTACGAGTGAGGGATTCACAGGTGGATATGGAACCATAGGAGGTGGAGCTATGGGGGATGAAGGGGAAGCCTTATTATGATAATGACATGTGGGAGGAAGGGTAGAAGGTAAAATAATGGTTAGGAGATTATCCTTAATATGCTATTGAAGGATGCAATAATGATCAATGTGATGTGTACCACATTTGTTCTATAGACAATATACCTCTCCATATTTAGGAAGATACTCAGATAACACTTTTAGGGGAGGTATAGCCTTGTCTAAGGATTTAAGAGTGGTGGGATGTGAGGTGTTAATATTTTTCCAAAACTTATGATAATGCATGGATAAATGATTATGTGTTTTGGAAGTAATAGATGCAATTATGAGTAGACTTTGTGGGTGTACTCACAAGAGGAATGGAAATAAAAATTGAGGAAGATTGGTATAATGAATAGTCTCTAGTCTAATAACCATTGACTTTATCAATATCACAATAAGTTTGATCGGCCCATTTACTAGGTAAAGGAGCCAACTGCAGTAAAGGGAGAAAACCATCACCAAGAGAAGATGGGGTTGGTGGAGAGACTGGATAAGGATCGATTAAAGGAGAAATAGGATCAAAAATAAGAAGAGACTCAGCTATAAAGGAAGTTGTAATGGGTTCCAAACAAGGCTCTATTGAGGAAGGAGCGGGATACATGGAAGGTAGAAGGATAGTCATAATCGTCTCAAGGATAGTTCAAATAGAGGAGTCTTAATATCTATCAAAGTGATAGGGACTAGTCATAATATGATCCATAATCATACTCCTATGAGGTTCTTTAGAAACTATAGGTGTGCACACCATCTCTACCCTTGGTAGGTTAGAAGATACTTGAGGATTATGATTTTTTTGTTGAAGTGCCTTGAATGTTGTTTTCAAGTTATGCCAACTATGTCAACTGGGTCGACTTAGTTCTATAATTCCCTATTTTTTTAAGCCTATTAAGATGACTGAGTTAACTTGGTCAACCTAGTTTTTTATTTGGAAGTTTTTTAACATACTAATTCAACTTTCATGACTTAGTTTGTTATTCTAGAGATGAATAAGAGATTAAATCAACCTGTTCAACATAGTATATTTTCTAGAAATGAATAAGAGTACTATGTCAACCTTATCAATCTAATAACATATATCTAATGAAGACTTGCATAGAAAGAATATATTTATTTTGATGCAAATATGTGTTAAACATGTGCATAGAAGTAATAAACTATACTGGCCTGGTCAACCTAGTATCACAAATATAAAAATATAATAAAATGATATAAATTAAAAAGTGTGAAATAAAACCTACAAGGGTTAGATTCACATCAAGTTCACCAGAATGTATGCAATAAAAAATTCATTAGATCCACAAATTAATCCTAGCTCAAAGAATATAGACCCTATTTACACTTTCGATTGGGGATACATTAGATAATTAGGAACATGAACAATATAGATCTACTAGACCAAATTAGAGGATCTCTTGCCATAATAATATCATTAATAAGGGTTCCAAAGCCTCCTATCAATAAAAACTATGAAATAACCCTCACCAAGTCCAATGTTTTCATATTTACTATACTAATAACAAGTAAAGAAAAAGTGTAATCTAGAGCTCACCAAAGCTCATGGCAAAAAGTTAGGGTAATAAACAAGAAAAATTAAACATGCATAGAAGACATATACTCACATAAATTTATATGAAATCCTAATGCATGGAAGAGAAGTTAAAATGCATATCTACCTACTCTTACAAAGGAGGAACAAAGTTAGGAATACTTACCTTTAAAGACGAACATGTTGAGCCTCAATCTCTCACTTAGCCAAGGTGATTCATAATAGGTTTTTATGGTGTGTATGGATGATAAAGATAAATGAACTATAGGATACATGACCTATCAATGCATCCAAAAGTCTTACCCATAAGATAAGATCTGTACCTCCAAAGTAAGTATGAAACCCTAAGATTACTCTTGAAGTAAAATGGTGGATAGGCAAATGTGCAATATATCTTACTTATTTTTCTCTTATATTCCCTAAATAATGGTGAAATGATTGTGTTTATATAGATATATTTAACCTTAAAACCTTTCAAAAGTTTCAGTCGATAGGGTTGACCCAGTCGTGTTAGTATCATTATTAGCAAAATCTCACTAGGTCATGGACTAGGTTGGCCAAGAGCCAACTTAGACCCTAATAAGTTTTGTTAATAAGATTACAAGGTCAACATAGTTGACATAGTCACGTAAATCATAAAAATAGGTTTTAGGTTAAAAAAGGGCTACTAAAAGTGGTAAAAGACTAGAGGAGTGTGTAAAAAGAGAAGGCCATGCTTAGGGAATGGTTTTTAGGAGACAAGTGTGTAGATCATAAGTGGAAAAAAGGATAACAATCCTATGAAGCACCAATGTTCTACCCACCCCTTTATCGATGCACCCCTTAAGGTATGCACTCAGAGATATTGAGACTCAATGGGTTCTTACAAGATAAAGAGCATCAATAATTGATAAAAGTTTGAAAATATTATGTGTATACACAGGTTGTGTGCTACAAAATAAAAAAAAGGGTCTCATGGTTTCCTAGTCTAGATTTTTGGAGGAGCTATAGTTTTAACAATAACTCAAAAAATTACTTCATCTAGTTAGCCAAAATGTACCAGATAGGGACTATAAAGGATTATATTCAATAATTTTAGAATCTCTCCTTACGTGTGGTGGACATCATTGAGTAAAATCTAACTAACCTATTTTAGGGTGGCCTAATGATAGCATCTAATTAGAGGCTCACATTTTTAATCCTAATTTATTATTTGAAACCATCCCAAGGGCACACTTATTAGAGGAAAATAGATTTTCAAACAAAAACCTTTCACTAACATCCATGAACACACTTTCCTAACACCATCATTTCCTCAACCTAATAGATTAACTCCTCAATAAATTGAGTAGAAGCATGTAAAATGTTTATGTTTTGGTTGTGATATAAAATGGATAAAAGGACATCATTTTATTAAAAATTAGTTGTTTTACATTGAAGGAATCAAAGATGATGAATATGATGAGGCCTCATGTGCAGGTTTGGACAATTATGAAGATTTTCAATTTACTATTTCCTATCATACACTTTTAGGGTTTAATACTTATAAAACTCTTAAATTGGTGGGTTTACTCAAGATATAAAAGGTGACTGTGTTGATTGAATTTGGGAGTACACACAACTTCATTAATAGTAAGTTGGATATTCATTTGAATTATTTCATTTACCTAGCTCCATAATTTTAAGACATGATTACAGATGGTGGTATCGTCAACTATTCTAAAAAAATTCATTTTATTCAGATTGATATGGGATACTTCTTGTTAGATTCTCCTATATTTTATATTCCCATGGGAGGGGCTGACATTGTTCTAGGAGCACAATGGCTCATCATTTTGGGCACTATTGAGATGAATTCTAGGAACTATTCATGCACTTCCATTTAAAAAGCATGACATTTAAACTATGTGGATTATGAGATAAATATCCACACCTAGTTAGTTCCCATCAAATGATGAATATTCTCAAAAAAGGTACTAAAGTATTTATAACATGTTTGTTTTCTATAAAGGTTCAACCAACTAAGGAATCTACCCATCTTGATTTACAAATGATGTTGAATGACCATTCTATTAGTTTTGGTGACATGAAAAAAGGTCTTCCACCAAGCCAAGCACATGATCATGCCATTAGACTACTTCTCAAAAGTACACCATCCAGCATCAAACCTTAGAGGTATCCCTATGCCCAAAAGAGTGAAATTGAAAATATGATACAAGGGATGTTGAAGGTAAGAATCATCAAACACAACCAAAGAAAATATTACTCTTTAGTGGTGATGGTTCAAAATAAAGATGACACTTGGAGGATGTGCCTAGACAATAAAGAACTTAACAAGTACACCATCAAAGATAAGTTTTATATTCTATTAATTGATGATTTACTCAATGAATTGCATGGTATTGTTTATTTTATTAAGTTAGATCTTCACTCTGGGTATCATCATATTTGAATCCACAAAGAGGACATACATAAAATAACTTTCAAGACTCATGAAGACCATTATGTTTTTATGGTCATGCCTTTTGGCCTCACAAATGCACCATATACATTTTAGAGTTTGATGAATATTGTTTTTAGGTCATTTTTGAGAATGTTTTTATTGTTGTTTTTTTATGGCACCCTTATTTAAAAGGGAAGACCATTTGAATCATGTGAAACAGGTACTCTTAGTTCTAGAACAATATAAACCTTATGCCAAACCTTATAAATGTGATTTTGGCCTCCAAGAGATTGAGTATTTGGGTCACAATGTTTCACATGGAGTGAAAGTTAATCCTAAAAATATCCAAGTGGTGATGGAGTGACAGGTTTTCAAGACCCTCAAGAACCTTCAAATATTTTTAGGGATAACTAGTTACTGATAGTCAAATATTATGGTAGTATCAGAGTCCCAATCATATATATTTTTAAAAAAGATTTCTTCTAGTGGGCTGATACAGCTACCAAGGCATTTGAATAGTTAAAAATCACTATGTGCACCACTCCAAGTTTGTCTACTCTTGATTTTTTTTAATTTTTTTTTGAAATGTGATGCACCATTATATGGTATGGGGGTTGTACTCAAGCAATAGCATAGACCATTTGCATTTAAGAGTCCTCAACTAAAGAGAAAAAATAGGCTCAAGCCAATCTATGAGAAAGAGATGGATATTTTACATGCATTCAAGCAATGGAGACCAAATTTGATGGGTCATCACTTTCAAGTAAAGGTTGATCATGATAGCCTCAAATATTTTTTGCAAAAATGATTATCTTATGAATAAGAAAATAAAATTTAGGCTATGATTTTGAAATAGTCTATAATAAAAGAAAAGAGAATGTGGTGGAAGATGCACTATCTCAAGGGATGAATCAGTTGAGGCTTTGTTATGTGTAATGACCATTTGGCAGGCATATTGGCTAGAGGAATCAAGATTAGAAGGAGAGAATGATAATGCTATCCATAATTTGATTCAAAATCTTCATCAAGGTTCTAGGGGATCTAAAAAAAAATCATGAAAGGGGAATGCATTGTGGTATAAAGATAGATTATACCTCTATAAGTTTTCTTTATCAAAACATAAAATCCATCAAGAACTTCATGCATATCCAATAGGAGGTCACTCAATATTTTTAAAAACATATCATAGAATCAAGTAATTTTATTTTTGGAAAGACTCAAGGAGGATGTCCAAAATCATATGGTTGAATGCATGGTATCTCAACAGAACAAAGGTGAAACCATTTAGACCCTAGGTATTTTATAGCCTTTATCCATTCATATCCAGTGTTGGGAAAAGGTTTCCATGGATTTCATTAATGGGTTACCATAATCTAAGGGTAAAAATGTTATTATAGTAGTTCTAGATCAGCTCACTAATTATGCTCATTTTTGTTTCTTATTATAGCCATTTATTTTCAGTATAATAGTTTTTAATTTTCTCAATAAAGCTCATAAATTGTATGACAATCCAAAGATCATTTTAAGTGATTGAGATCTCATATTTACTAGTAATTTTTGGACATAATTATTTACATGTTTGGGCACCTATTAGGCTCATAGTTTATCATGTCATCCTCAATTTGATGGCCAAACAAATGTAGTTAACAAATGTCTAGAAGGGCATATTTGTTGTCTTATTTCTGACAAATAGGATAAATGGGTTCATTAGCTGCCACTTGTTGAATGGAGGTAGAATAGTTCTATTCACAATTTGTTCAAAATGACTCCCATGATGGCCTTTTGTGTAGATTTACCCCCATCCATAAATTCAACCTTGAAAGTCAATCTGAAGGTTTGAGCTATTGAGGAACACATTCACCATCAATAGGAGGTTCTTACCAATTTGTGATAAAATTTAGCCATAACACCTAATCAAATGATATGTGAGTAGCATTTTGACATAGGTGATTGGATCTTTGTACAATAATTTCCACATAATAATATGTTTCTAAAGTAGTAAAAAAAGGATAACAAGTTGTTTCCTAAATATTATGGCCCATATGAGATCTTGTAGAAAATAGGTAGTGTGGCCTATAAGCTAGAATTCTCCTAGTTCACTCGTGTATATCTACTATTCCTGTATATTTCTTAAAGAAGGTAATTTGACACATAATTTTTAGAATCCTATAGCTCTTATACCACTTGTTAGGCTCTAGAATATAATTGATTACTATTGTATAAGCAACTAAACATAGAATAAAACCAAAAGTAATAAGTAACTAGAAATCAAAAATAGCAAAGAATAAGAGATACGAGAAACAATACAATCTGTATTAAACTCTTTCAGAAGGAAATATAATGAATACATCTCACTCTTCCTCACACCTCTTGGGTGTCCAATAATTCTCCCACAAGAGTTCTCTCTCTCAATCAATTACAACCAACTCAACACTGAGTTGTTCCCTCCAGTGACAATCAACCCAATGGTTGTTGTTGCCTACTACCAGTGACAATAAAATCAATAGTTGTTTTGCCTACCTTATAGTAGATCTTCTTGATCTTGCACCTTGCAGATCTAATTAACCTTGCTAACCAAGCAAATCTTCTTGATCTTGCACACTGCAGATCTAACTGATCTTACTTACCAAGTAGATATTTTTGATCTTGCACGCTACAGATCTAACTGATCTTTCTTACACTTACAATATAGCCCCATGGGTCTCTTAAATAGAACCCAAAGCAAAAATTAATTATAAAAGTGGACTCAAGACTAAAATTAGTCTTTACATGTAAACTAATTGTTTGTCTAAAATTAGAACAGTTCTGGAAACACACAGGTGATCGATGTTGGTTCCTGTCTGACCGATGCCGGCCGACCATAACCGATGTCGGTTACTATGTAGTAGAAGATAACCAATGTTAGTTACTGTGTAGTAGAAGATAACCAATGTCAGTTGACCTGACTGATGTTAGTTATTATGTAACCCAGCAATCTCCACATTTGCACATCAGTGAAGCTTTTAGCTCCACAACTCAATAATCTCCCACTTGGAGATAAATAGCTGCACCTGTACCTGTACAGCAACATCTTCTAATTTGTTTTTGGCTTGTATCTCCATCTTCAAGTTCAATCTTAAAGACCAACAAAATTTGAATGAAGATTCAACTTCTCCTTTATTACTGGCTTTGTTAACATATCAGCAGGGTTCTTATCCTTGCTAGCCTCTATGACTGCAAAAACCTTCTGCATCTCTAAAATCTAGCTAACCGCGATTCCACCAATAGTGAACACATATCTTGTGGTGCTTCTCCTACCATCCAAGTCACCTACCATATCTAAATCGACATACCCATGTAGAGAAGTGTTTGACCTTCCATAGCATAAATGCCTACTGCTGGTCCCTCTCAGATATTTAAGAATCCACTAAACTACTTTCTAGTGCTTCTTCCCTAGATTGGCCATAAACTTGCTGACAACTCTCACTACTCAAGCAATATTAGGTTTAGTACATACCATGTACTCAACCTCATCATGTGATTTAGGACATTGTTCTTTGCTCAACATGAACTGTCTAGCCATAGGTGTGTTTACCGGTTTTGCATCATGTAAATTGAACCTCTCCACTACCTTATTCACATAATCCTCTTGAGACAAAATCAACCTTCTTACCAGTTTTGTTTATTAGTGCTTTCTTTCTGGCTACCAACTCTACCAAATCCCACATTTGGTTCTCTTCTAAGGAATCAATTTCCTCATTCATGCCATGCTCCCACTGTTTCTTGGATTCTATCTGCATTACCTCTTCAAAACTTCTTGATTTTCCACCATTAGTGAGCAACAAGTAGTGTAAAGAAGGTGAATAATGAATTTGAGGCTTACTTACCCTTTCAAACCTCCTCATGGGCATTTAAGACTCATTGGCAGCTTGTTGTCTGCCCAAATTTCATTCTAACAGTGACCAATCCCAGTCATCTCTTAGTCTGCACCAGACCGATATCAGTTTCACCTGATCAAACTAACTGATGTCAGTTCTCACTTGACTGACATCGATTCCCACCTGCTCGACATCACTGACTTTGGTCTCCACTGGACCGATGTCAGTTCCTTCCTAATTGATGTCAGTCTCTGCCTGACTGACGTCGGTGTCTACGTTTTCCTATGAGTGATGATTTTTACCCACAAGCTCATTTTGGATCATAACCTCATCCAAATTGGCCTGATCAAAATTATTTAGCCTTTTGAGATGATCACTGTCCATCACCTTCTCCTTGAAAACCAAGGCTTTCCATTTCTTAAATATATCAAAAACATCAGATTTCCACTTTATGCAATAAACCCATACCTTTCTTATAGCATCATCAATGAAATAAACATAATACTGTGATCCCAACATGTCTGCATGAACAAGCTCCAACTTGTTCTTCTTCTTTGTTGACCCAATTGTGAGAAACTTTACTTTCTCCTATTTCTCAAAAATACAATGCTCATACAAATCTATATCTATCAAATCTGAAAGCTTACCATTTGACTTAAGAACATGCATTCCCTTCTCACTCATGTGACCAAGCCTATAGTGCCACATCTTTGCATCTAGATCTAAAGTAGATAAAACAGAAGGAGAATCAGTAATAAAAGTAGATAGATAAAGTGTACCTACTTTCTTACCTCTAGCTAATACAAGTGTACCCTTGGAAAATTTTAAAGATTCTACTGTGAGAGTTACTGTACAACCCTCATAACCCAACTTTCCTACAGAAATCAG
Source organism: Torreya grandis (assembly GCA_037957365.1). NCBI lineage: Eukaryota > Viridiplantae > Streptophyta > Pinopsida > Cupressales > Taxaceae > Torreya > Torreya grandis. Next base: position 1,704,990 of record JARHVA010000038.1, read on the forward strand.
ATTCCTCTTCAGGATGGGTACATGGATAACATCCTTAAACACCCATGTGTTGCCATTCTGCAATTTTAGCTCCACTTTTCCTTTACCAACAATTTGACAAGGCTCACCATCCCCTAAATAAACTTTTTCATAGTCTCCATGGACATAATCATGGAAAAATTCTCTATTTGAAGTTGCATGTAAAGAAGCACCAGAATCTAAAACCCATGATTTTGCCTGACTATCTAAAGAAAATATAAGAGCATCTTTTGAAACAATACCTGCAACATCTTCTTCTTTATTACCTTCATGCTGATCTTCTTTCAACCAACAATCTTTCTTTGCATGTCTTTTCTTTCAAAAATTCCAGCAGGTTATACCTCTATTTTTGGATTTGGGTCTACTGCCTATGTTTGACCTTGATTTCCCTTGCTTTCCCTTCTCTCTTTGCCATCCTCTGCTTTCAACACTTAAAACATTATGTGATGTTTCCCCCATGCTTTTCCTGTGAATTTTTTCATTCAAGATTACACTAACAACATCATCAACTTTCAAGATATTTGAAGCATACACAGTATTACTAACTACCATTACCAAACTATGCCAACTTTCAGGTAAAGAGCATAAGATTAAGAGAGCCTTAATTTCATCATCAAAAATTATTTTGACTAAAATTAACTGATTTACTAATCCATGGAAATCACTAAGATGACTATATACCGATCCACCTTCCTGCATTTGCAAATTAAATAATTGCTTCATAAGAAATACCTTATTCGAAGCTGAGGGTTTTTCATATAAATTTGCCAAAGTATCCATTAACTCTACCATTGTCTTTGCCTGTGATAAGTTGGAGATCACAGATGATGCCAGGCTCAACCTTATAGATCTAAGAGCCTTTCTATCAAGAACATTTCATTCTTCATCTTGCATATCTGTGGGCTTTCTTAAAACCCCACCCAATGGTAAGTACAGATCTTTTTGATATAGATAATCTTCTATCTGCATCCTCCATAATTGATAATTCTTGCCATTGAATTTCTCTATTCTTAGTTTACTTTCTTCTATCATTGCTTTACTCCCACTGAATCAGAAACCCCTGAGAGTGAACCTATAATCAACAAACACTAACCCGCTCTTATGAACCTGGCTCTGATACCAACTGTTAGGATCCTGTAGCTTTGATACCACTTGTTAGGCACTAGAATACAATTGATTACTATTATATAAGTAACTAAACATAGAATTAAACCAAAAATAATAAGTAACTAGAAATTAGAAACAATAAAGACTATGAGATATGAGAAACAATACAATCTATATTAAATTCTTTCAGAAAAAAATACAATGAGGAAATCTCACTCTTCCTCACACCTCTTGGGTGTCTAGTAATTCTCCCTCAAGAGTACTCTCTCTCAATCAATTACAACCAACTCAACACTGAGTTGTTCCCTCTAGTGACAATCAACCCAATGGTTGTTGTTGCCTACTACTAGTGACAATCAACTCAATGGTTGTTTTGCCTACCTTACAACAGATCTTCTTGATCTTGCAACTTGAAAATCTAATTGACCTTGCTAACCAAGTAGATCTTCTTGATCTTACACAATGTAGATCTAACTGATCTTGCTTACCAAGCAGATCTTCTTGATCTTGCACCCTGCAAATCTAACTAATATTGCTTACACTTACAATACAGCCCCATGGGTCTCTTAAATAGAACCCAAAGCAAACAATAATTAGAAAAGTGAACTCAAGACTAAAATTAGTCTTTACATGCAAACTAACTATTTGTCTAAAATTAGAAGAGTTATGGAAACACATAGGTGATCGATGTCAGTTCCTATCTGATCGATGCCGACCGACCATAACCAATGTCAGTTACTATGTAGCTGAAGATAATCAATGTCGATTGGCCTGACTGATGTCAGTTACTATGTAACCCAGCAACCTCCACATTTACACATTAGTGAAGCTTTTAGCTCCACAACTTAACAATCTCCAACTTGGAGATAAATAGCTGCACCTATACCTGTATATCAACATCCTCTAATTTATTTCTGGCTTGTATCTCCATCTTCAAGTTTAATCTTGAAGACCAACAAAAGTTGAATAAAGATTCAACTTCTCCTTTTTACCAGCTTTGTTAACATATCAGCAGGGTTCTTATCCTTGCTAGCCTTTGTGACTGCAGCAACTTACTGCATCTCTGAAATCTAGCTAACCGCCATTCCACCAATAGTGAACACATATCCTGTGGTGTTTCTCTTTCCATCCAAGTCACCTGCCATATCCGAATCTACATACCCATGTAGAGAAGTGTTTAACCTTCTATAGCATAAATGCCTACTATTGGTCCCTCTCAGATATCTAAGAATCCACTAAACTACTTTTTAGTGCTTCTTCCCTCAATTGGCCATAAACTTGTTAACAACTCCCACTGCTTGGGCAATATCAGGTTTAGTACATACTATGTACTCAACCTCATCATGTGATTTAGCACATTATTCTTTGCTCAACATGAACTGTCTAGCCATAGGTGTGCTTACCAGTTTTGCATCCTACAAATTGAACCTCTCCACTACCTTATTCACATGATCCTTTTGAGACAAAATCAACTTGTGATTTTCCCTATCTCTAGAAATACTCATGCTAAGGATTTTTTTTTGCTCCTAAATCCTTCATGGCAAATGTCTAAACTAATTTTACCTTTAGCTCAGTAATTCCTTACATGTGTGAACTTGCAACAAGCATATACACTACATACAGTAACAGGATAATGTAGCTGCTATTATCCAACCTGGTAAAATAAATACAATGGTCACATTGACATTGACTAAAGCCATGCTCTATCATAAACCTATGAAACCTTAAATACCATTGTCTTGGAGCTTGCTCAAGACCATATAACCTGGCCTTCTGTCTCACATGTCCATTCACTTCTTTCTTTAACCTATAAATCTATTCATTTTTTAGTGCTTTCTTTTCAACTGACAACTCTACCAAATCCCATGTTTGTTTCTCTTCCAAGGAATCAATTTTCTCATTCATGCCATGTTCCCACTATTTCCTGGATTCTACCTGCATTGCCTCTTCAAAACTTTTTAGTTTTCCACCATCAGTGACCAAAAAGTAGTGTAAAGAAGGGGAATATTGAACTTGAGGCTTACTTACCCTTTCAGACCTCCTCATGGGCTTTTGAGACTCATCTATAGCTTGCTATTCACCCAAATTTCATTCTAATAGTGACTGATCCCAATCATCTCTCAGTCTACACCAAATTGATATTAGTTCCACCTGACTGACGTTGGTTCTAACCTGACTGACGTCAGTTCCCACCTGCCTGACATCACTGAATTTGGTCTCCACCAAACCGATGTTAGTTCTTGCTTGATCGACGTCAGTCTCTGCCTGACCGACATCGATGTCTGTGTTTTCTTGTGAGTGATGATTTTTACCCATGAGCTCATTTTGGATCATAACCTCATCCAAATTGCCCTACTCAGAATTATTCAGCCTGTTGAGCTAATCACTATCCATCACCTTTTCCTTGAAAACCAAGGCTTTCCATTTCTTAAATGTGTCAAAAACATTAGATTTCCACTTTATGCAATAAACCCATACCTTTTTTATAGCATCATCAATGAAAAAAACATAATACTGTGATCCTCCAATAAAAGCTCCCTAAGCTGCTCCCCACATGTCTGTGTGAACAAGCTCCAACTTGTGCTTCTTCTTTGTTGACCCAGTTGTGAGAAACCTCACTTTCTCCTATTTCAAAAAAATATAATGCTAAAAAAAATCTAGATCTATCAAATCTGAAAGCTTACCATTTCACTTAAGAATATGCATTCCCTTCTCACTCATGTGACCAAGCCTATAGTGCCACATCTTTGCATCTACATCTGAACTAGATAAAATAAAAGGAGAATCAGTAATACAAGTAGATAGATAAAGTGTACCTACTTTCTTACCTCTAGCTAATACAAGTGCACCCTTAGAAACTTTCCAAGATTTCACTGTGAGAGTTACTGTGCAACCCTCATCACCCAACTTTCCTACAAAAATCAGATTCCTCTTCAGGATGGGTACATGCATGACATCTATCAACACATATGTGTTGTCATTCTGCAATTTCAGCTACACTTTTCCTTTGCCAAAAATTTGACAAGGCTCACCATCCCCTAAATAAACTTTTCCAAAGTCTCCATGGACATAATCATGGAAAAATTCTCTATTTGGGGTTGCATGGAAAGAAGCACCACAATCTAAAACCCATGATTCTACCTGACTATCCAAAGAAAATATAAGAGCATCTTGTGCAACAATATCTGTAACATCTGATTCTTTATTATCTTCATGCTGATCTTCTTTCAACCAACAATCTTTCTTTGCATGTCCTTTCTTTTCACAATTTCAGCAGGTTATACCTCCATTTCTAGATTTGGATCTACTGCCTATCTTTGACATTGATTTCCCTTGCTTGCCCTTCTCTCTTTTCCATCTCCTGCTTTCAACACTTAAAGCATTACCTGATGTTTCCCCTGTGCTTTTCTTGTAAATTTCTTATTTCAAGATTACACTAACAACATCATCAACTTTCAAGATATTTAGTGGTATGATTATTTAGTGATATGATTATTTTCAATTAAACATCAAATAATCATATTATTTATTTTACAATTTAACTCTAAGTCTCTAATTTTTATATAATAAACTATTAACACAATATTTACAATCATAAATTAGTTCATGGAAATTTAAATGAAGATTAATGATTTGATTTTATCTATAAATCTTAAATCAGCTCATGAACTTTTAAGCGGAGGCAGCTTAATTTTATTTTAATTTTGAATGTCTTTCCAATCCATTAATTACTTAAGTCAAAAAGACTCTAGCAGTTTTTAGTTTTCTTTAGACAAATAAGGTGTTAAAAGGAATCTTATATTTTAATTTAATTTTAGAATTTGTATTTATTTTTTTATTATTTTAATTTGGTTTTAATTTTTTATCTTTTATCTTAGGCATTTCTATAGGAAAGAATCTAAACACCTTCGATTGAGTTATAAAAATATTTTGGTTAAGAAGAAACCAAGGTTAGAGTCAATAAAACCAAAGGGCTTCAAAGGTTTTTGGACTCAATTTTTAAACTATGAAGGGCTTCTTTTCTATTAGTTTTGTTGTAATCTTCTTGTTCATCGAGAAGTTGGATGTCCTTCTAAGTTTCAAGGATTGTCTTCATCTCACTCTCTTCTTGCTTAGAAGAGAAAGGAAGGACCTTCGAATTGGGACTTTTTGTGGTGCAATGATGAAAAATTATACTCTCATCTTGTGTCCTATTTACCTTCACTATCTACCCTTATGGATCATCAGACTCCACCTAATATTGTAGAGACTATGTCAGCTTCTATCTCTTCACCACTTCTTTGTCAGTAGGTGTAGCCTCTTGCATCTCCTATCACCTTTCTTTTGTAGACACCTAAATCTGGCCATCAATGACCTCCAACGAGGTTTTTGACCAATTTCCACCAAAGTGCACAATTTAGCCTAAAAATACTAAAGCATATTAAATGAGTTGAAATTTACATATTCAAGTGCCAATTTTGGCCAAGGTATCACTAAATGGGGCAATGTAATTTATGGGCCAACTAACTTTGATCAGATCATTTAGAGTCAAAATGCAATTTTACACTTGGGTGCTCTAGATTGCTCTTTTCTATCAAATTTCTTACACAATATTTATGTCTTTGTTATTTGGTGTTGTCAACATCCTAAATGGGATAAAGTATCCAACGCATCTAATATTGACTTCCAATTCCAATCCAGTCAAATTTTAGACCAATAACAAGGCATTCTAATAAATTTGAGTAATTTGTGCACAAATTACTTAATCATGATTAAGATATAATTAATCCAAATCAAGGCCTAATTAATAATTCCATAGAAACTTGTTGAAAACTTGTTTTTAGAAATGAATATCTAATATCTACATCATCAGGTGACCTCATTTCTTTGGAAGACATTTCTAGGTCATAAATGCCATAAATATCAATATTATGGGTATCCCATACCTCTTTATTACCTCTCATGCCTCATTAATGTCCCTTATTCCAAAGTCATGATGAGGATAATTATGGATTTTAATTACATAATTTAATTAATCCATGACCACACATCTCAATCTTGAGATAAATGGTCATGATTGATTCTAGTCATTCTTAAAAATCTATAAATAGAGAGGCCATAAACATCATTTTTAAGCTTAATTTGTGCAAAGTTACCATGTCAAATTGATTTCAAGAGCTCTCACAGGCCAAATTTATGATTCCAAAATATTGATCCAAGCCAAGCCAAAGCCATAAGGTGCCAAGGAGAAGAGGAGATAGCCAAGCCTCCTTTGATGAAGACTTCATGAGCACAAGCTGAGTAAGCCACTATAACAAGCATTTAGAGCATCCAAGGAAGGTGAAATATTCTTATTTTTATTTAATTTTTAGTTGTGATTTTCATTTTTTTATTATTAAGCTCACCCTAGTAACTAGGCCTAGAGATGTATGCTAATTAGTGTGTTTTTATCAATTTATATGCATTTTTAGACTAACACAATACTAATCACCTCTCTTGAGTCAAATTCTTAGTTCACATAATGGCACATCCAATGGGATTGCACCTCATAATTTGATCAAATAACACCTATAAGTAACATATTAACCATTGTCATATATGATCTTGGAGTGTGAAACGAAAAAAGGTAAAGATTTGAGCAAAAAGCTTATTTTTTAGAGCTCATAGTTTTGTTCTTAAATCCCAACTCACCTTGACTTAGATCCCAACTCAAATCCTAACTCAGATCCTAACTTAGATCCCAACTCACCTTGACTTAGATCCTAACTCACCCTAACTTAGATCCCAACTCAAATCCCAACTTGCCCTAACTCAAATCAGAGTTAGGGTGAGTTGGTATCTAAGTCAAAATCTAAGTTGGGGTAAGTTAGGATCTAATTTGATCCCAATTTTTCCCATCTTAGATCCTAACTCACCCTAATTTAAATCCCAACTCACCCTGACTTGACCCAATTCAATCAGACTTAACTTAACTCACCCTGACTCAAATCCCAACTCACCCTGACTCAAATCCTAACTCGACTATGTCAACTCGAGAGTTGATTTTCCTAAGTTAATTATTTCATCTTTAAAAATGCTTTAAATATAAACCACTTGCTAACATTTTTCTTATAGGACCAACTTGGAAAATTACTAAAATGTGTTTAAATCATCTTTTGTATGCTTTAAAATGAACTAGGAACATTATTTTGGTGCTTAATATAACATTTAGGTGCTTAAGTAAGTTTTTAGCATTAGTTTTCAAATTTTACAATTTTAAGACCAAGGGGTCAAATGAACAACACCAAATCTTTCATTTGGGCTTAAAATTAAACACACTTGTCAATTTTGTTTTCATTGTTTCAATTATCACTTTATTTTCAATAAATACAAGGATGTTTCATGTATGCCCTTCCATTTGTCCCCTTTAGGGAACCCTTGGAATCAAAAGTGCTTTCCTTATTTGCAAATTTTCTAGTTCAAGGCATAGAAAGAGCATTGTCTAAAGTATTCCCCAAAAACTCATAAAATTATTAGGTGACCTTGGCAATGACCCTAAAGTCTTTCTGTTTTATGTTTTCTTTATTTCATGTAAACTTGGCTTGTGAGGGGGATGTCATTACCTCTTATTAATTATTTAGGGAATCTTTTACCTAGGGTTTCATCTCTTGACATTGACTTCACTTACTCCTTATAAGTTACATACGAGATGTATCTGCATTTGGACATCACACTACACTGAGTGAATAGTAGGATGTAGTGGTTATAAAAAGGACTAGACCTTTTTACAACTAGTCAATGCCATAATCACCCAATTTTCATGCTTGTCTTTTGAATTGTTTGATGTGAAAGTCATTGTGCAATTGATTCCCCTAGAAATGTTTGAAAACTTTTTAGTTTAGTCAAACCCACATTGCCATATCCTTGCTAGGATTTGGATGATTATACTTAGTGTATTTTGGTCATTTTTGCTTGGTATGTTTTGAGACTAAAACTTGTTTTTTTGTTCATAAGTCATGTCAAAACAATGTATTTAAGTTGAGGAGGGTAGTGTTATGTTTCCCAAATCATGTCGAAATATTTTAAGCCTTTTTAATCCTTGAAACATAACATAGATCACATCATTTGAGCATGTTTACATCATTAGGCTACTCAATTTGTTTCAAGACTAGTTTACCTTGTATCAAAAACTATTGTTTCAAACCATTTTTATGTATACCATTTAGAACTTTGTCTTATGCTATCATGTTGTCCAATCGTGTCTAGCTTGTTTGGTCAAATCCTAGTTTTCACTATTGATTTTTCAATTAACCTTGTCAAGTTTGGATTCAAACATTGATTGATTTATGTTTAGGCCTTAATTCATGGGGTTGATACATAGATATTTCTCTTTTGGGTTACATAACTTTAGTTAATCGATTACCCAAATTTGAAAACTATTGATGGTTTGTTTGTTTAGTACCTATCCTAATCATTGTTTGTGCCTTTATTTGAGAAAACATGGTCTTTCTTCAAAGAGCCTTTTATCTTATGCCTTATGCCAACTGATCATGTTTATGTTTGATTCTATATGTTGGGTTTATATCAAAGTTATTTCCAAACTTATTAGATCAAATCAAATCACATGATACCTTTGTTTCAAGTCTAGCTTTTGATGTCATTTAGACAAAAGTCCTAGCATATGTCTAGCTTAAGATGCTTGACATTTTATGTGTATGACATTTGATATTAGACATTTGATGTTAGATTGTTTTATGCCAAGTCTTAGCATAAATCATTTTGGAGATATAGCTCCACTTTTAGACTATATTAGAGATACGACTCCACCACTTCGACCAAGTTAGACCAAGTTTGAACCATTTATCCTTTGGATAGTTTTTTAGAGTTTGTAAAACTCTAAGCCTTTTTATTTTAGAGATTTCATCATTTGTATGGATATGTCTAGCTACACTTATGGTGAGTCACGTACAATCCAACTTATGATAGAATGGACACACAAAATCCTACTAGAAACCCCCATAGAGAAAGATTTTCTAAGGAGTTTTATTATTCTTCCTATAATACTCCATATGGGGAACATAGTCAAAATCCATAAAATCTAAATTAAGACCTTGATTAGCATGAAGAGGCTTTTGAGGAGGACTTTGAACACCCAACTATAGATAATTTTGTTTAGAATATAGAATCATACCCTCTTTACAATAATCAATATGTGGAACACAGTTGAGAACCAGATTATGAGCCAGCTCACAACTAGGATGATATGGTTTATGAAGAAGACTTGTATGTTGTGTCTTATGTAAGTAATCAGGTTGCACAATGCCCCTTCATCATTCTAGGACCTATTCCTTTGACTTGTGTGATCAATAAAACTCCACACCACCCTATCGTTACCATTTTAGGACTTTGTCCTTTGCCTTATGTGAGTAATCATGCTCCCTAATTCCCTACCATTATCCAACTATAAGACATTGCTCATCTAGAACCAATCCCATCTTAAACTCAATCAATATATTCTTTTAAAGACCAAGTTATGTTCAAAACTAGTATTTTTCAATTCATTAGAAACCAAATCCTAGACAACCAACCAATCCAAGATGTTTTTATTGAACCAACCACTTGTGATAAGTCAACCTATGATAAATCACCTATTAATCCTATACAAATTGTTGAGGAGTCTTACACTGATGAGTCAATATTTATCGAGTCACTTCTTAATGATTATAACCACCTTTTGGAAAATCATTACCTCAATCTTGTACCTATTTTTCAAGAGCCTCTTATTGACAAGCCAGTCTTTAAGGAGTTATCTCTTGACCTTTTTCCCATCCTAGAGGAGTCCCACTCTCACAAACTAATTTTTGTGGAGCCCATTATGCCATCACAAGTTGTTACTTATCCAAACTAAATATTTAACAAGAAATCATTGTAATAGAGTACCCATCAGATGAAGAATCAAATTTAGAGTGAGGTTCTATTCTTAAATTGACATCAGAATCTGAACCAACATCAATCTTAACATCAAATTTACATTCCCTTGAGTTAGAATCAAATTTAGAAGAAGAATATGTTTATGGTTGTTATAACATTGGTTACGCATGCCTTACAAATCAATTTGAATATATTTGTGATCCTTTTATGATTTTTGAGGATGAGTACTTTAGCTTTGACACAAGTTATCCTAGTATCTTCTACAAGGATTGTGTAGCCTCTCCCCATTCCATTACCATTCTATAGACCATTACCATCAACCAAAATATCCATATCATTGATGTTCCATCTCCCATAAGTGTTGATTAGGATCGATAAAATAACACTTTGTTGAACTGCATCATGGTGACATAGTAGTTGAAGAAGAGAAAGGAGGCCAAGACCACATTCATAAAATAGAAGAACACTCTCTTAGTGAAACCTTTTTGAAGGTGTTAAGGGACAATCAAAGTCAAAATTCAACATCTTTTAGTAAATTTTTTTTAGAAGTGCTAGAAGATAATCAAAGTCAAAAGTCAACATTCCTTAGTGAAACCTTCTTGAAGGAACTATGAGACAATAAATACAACTTCATTGGTGGAAACCTCTTTGAGGTACCAATAGCTAAGCACAAAATTTCTTCACTTCTTGATGAATACAAAATCAAAGACCAAATCAAAATAGCTTCCAATCTATATCCTAATCAGAGGGTAGCTACTCTTAAGATCAAACAATAGAAAAATTTGGTGGTCTTATCAAGAGAACAAGTCTTTATCCCCACCACAACCAAAATTATGTTGAATCCAGCATTAGTAACATTACATGTGACTGAACATCTTGATCTTCATTTATTTCCCAACCATTCCACATTCTATTATCATCTACCATTCCATTTCATATTCAAACCTACCATCGATTATTTGTCCTTGTTTACCATCCATGGTTGCACTTTCCTTTGTAGAGGCTACAAAGATACCTTCTCTCGATGTTTGAAGGAATCAAAATAAATGTCCAATGAAGATAACAAAAGCAATTTTAGAATCCAAATCTACATTGAGTTCTTGATAGAACAAATTTTTAGATAAGGTGTAGGCTAGCAATTAACATGATCAAGTATTATGTTTGTATCATTTGTTGATTAGGACGTGTATCTCCCCATCAGCAAGAATAATAGAATTAAAAACCACACCTAGGCCAAAAACATGTACCATACTATTTCATTGCCATGCCATTGCCATTATTACATATCCTTTTACCATTGTTGCATATCCCAACCAATCACCTTCTTACTTGGGGGAAACCCTCTTATCATTTTTTAAATCTATCAAAAACCATCATTATTCTTAGTAAGACCATTCCATTCCTATCTAGACCTAAGCCTATTTTTAGTCATCCTACCCAATCCTATTTTGATCTTGGCTACTTTGGTTCTTCCTACAATTTTTTTGAGAGGATTATGATCAAGTTTCAATAATCAATCCAATCCATGTTTCAATGATAGTCTATGATAGTAGTGTGACAGTTGATCTAGCAAGATATCTTTCATTTTCCATCCTATGTCAAGCTTATTTATGTGAGCCTGATTATAATTGCCTATGGGCAAATCAGTGTCTCACTAGTCTTGCTACTAGTTATAACTTCCTATGGGAAAATTAATATCATTGACCTATTTCATCACATTCTAATTATAACTACTTATGGGAAAACAAGGGGCAACACTTGTTTACCATGCATTGCCACATCACCTTGCCATCATTGTTTTCATTTGACTGGCTATTTTCTAGATTTGAGAACTTGTTGGGACCTAGTTCATTTTTCCTCACTTTTTATGTGGATATAATTACTATGACTTGAGGTCATTTTAGGACTATGTGGGTCATTCTCAATTCATGTTGAGGTCACCTCAGTCCCCCTTTCCATACATTCTTACCATTTTGTGAGCAACCTAAACCAAAATTTCTCACCATTTTTTGAGCAGGTGTCTTGTCATTCTCTAATGAGTTAAGATACCTCAAAATTCCAAAAACATTCATAATATTTCAAAATCCAAAAATGTTTGTCCTATCTAAGCCTAGTCAGTTATCTTTGATCTGCCTTATTAGGGCATTGTCACTTTTAAGATGCTTTATTTTTCTTTTGTTTTTAGGGTTTTTATTTATTTTTTTATTTTAGTTAGTTTATTTATTTATTTGTTTTTTATTTATTCACTTACCTATTTGTTTGCTTTCAACACTACTGCCTCGACTCAGTCTATATGCATTTGTGAGTGATTCCTCAAGCACATTATACTTAAGTCTATCCATATTCATATGTAAATATTATCATCATGATTTTTATCATTGGTGTATTATTTTCAGGTGTTTATTGGATTAAGAGTCAGTCTTTATACATATTTTGGGATAGTCTTCATGGTGTTCTATCATAAAGCCTACCATCATATGCTACAATAAAAATCAGCTTCAAGAAGCTATACAATCAATAGAGTCATATAAGTTTTTCCTTGGAACCTTGGTAAATCCTTCCATCCCACCCTTGATCAAATCAACCCATTGACCATTATAGTTGAATTATTACTAATCAGGATGAGCATCTCCTTATTGGCAGGTACAACTAAATCTTTTCACACTGATCAAACTTATTCTTCTTTTCATCTCTTTCCTCACTTTGCATCTACTCATTTTTAATCTGTATTCTAGGCTATATCTTTGATTTATGCTTTCTAATCAGACCTAATTGGGTCACCATCAGTTTTAGCCAATCCAATTTTGCTTAATGATTATAATCGACTGTGGATAAATCATTATTTTGACTTTTATTCCTAATTATAACCGCCATTGGGTAAACTAGCATCTTTTTTACATTAATGCATGCAATCATTTTCTTATTTGGATTAATCTCAACCATGGGCTAATTCTACCTTCTTGTTTCTTTTGGAGGGACCACCCATCAATAAATGTGATGACCACTCCTTCGAGGGGTCATCATCATAGGCTTCCCAAAACCATTTGGAGCTTTGTTCTTCAACCATCAACTTCTTTTTGGCATACAGGCCATCTCTCATTATTTTATAAGATATTATTTTGCTTATATCTTTCAATGCCTTCCCAAACAAGGGCAAACTATAGACACCTAATTCTGGCCATTAATGACCTCCAACCAAGATATTGACCAATTTTCACCAAAGTGCACAATTTGGCTGAAAAACACTAAAGCCAATTAAATGAGTTTAAATTGACATATTAAAGTGCCAATTTTGTCCAAGGTATCAATAAATGATTCAATTCAATTTATGGGTCAGCTAACTTTGATCAAATCATTTTGAGTCAAAATGCTAAATTTTGCACCTGGGTGCTCTGGATTGCTCTTTTCTATCAAATTTATTGTATGAGATGTGTGTGTTTTTTATTTTACATTAGAAACATCCTAAATGGGATAATGGATGAAATGCATCTGACATTGACTTCCAATTTGAATCCAGTAAAATTTTAGACCAATAAGAAGGCATTATGATCAATTTGAGTAATTTATGCACAAAGTGCTTAATCATGCTTAAGAGCTCATTAATACAAATCAAGGCCTAAGTAATAATTCCATGGAAACTTGTTTAAAAATTGTTTTTATAAATGAATATTGAATATCTGCATCATCAGGTAACCTCATTTCTTAGGAAGGCATCCCTAGGCCATAAATGTCACAAATATCAGGATTATGGGTTTCTCATGTCTCTTTATTAACTCCCATACCTAATTAATGTCCCTTCCACCAAATTCATGATGAGGATGATTATGTATTTTAATTACATAATTCAATTAATCCATGCTAACACATCTCAATCTTGAGATGGGCAATCATGGTTGATTCTGGTCATTCTTGAAAATCTATAAATAGAGAGGCTATGAACATCATTTTTAAGCTTAATTTGTGAAAAGTTACCATGTAAAATTAATTATAATATCTCTCACATGCCAAATTTATGATTCCAAAATATTAATCCAAGCCAATCCAAAGCCACAAGGTGCCAAGGAGAAGAGGAGATAGCCAAGTCTCCTTTGATGAAGACTTCATGAGCACAAGCTGAGCAAGCCACTATAATAAGCATTTGGAGCATCCAAGGAAGGTGAAGGATTCTTGTTTTTATTTATTTTTTAGTTGTGCTTTTCATTTTTTTGTTTTTAAGCTCACTTTAGTAACTAGGCCTAGATATGTATGCTAATTAATGTGTTTTTATCAATTTGTTTGCATTTTTGGACTAGCACAATACTAATCACCTCTCTTGAGTCAAATTCCTAGTTCACATCTTCTAGGCTAAAATTTAATATGGTGCTTTGATAAAAATGAAAGGTATAATATCTCCTTATAATATGCCCATGCATTCTATATGATGCCCTTAAATATCTCCTTATAAGATGCCCATGTATTCTTATAATATCTCCTTAGAAGATCTCTTTAAATCTAAACAATAATATGTATGATGCCCATACATTCTATGAAATGCACAATATTATTTTTATCTCCTTATAATATGTAGAGGAGGTATTTTATTGACTTTATTTTGAAGCATTTATCTTAGGATTTCACTTGGACTCTTATTAACCTTTTGTTCACTTTTTGAATCACTGGTTGTAGATGAAGTCTTGTTTAGCTTCTTATTTTGATATGAAACCTTTTTGGGGACAACATTTCTAGATGAATATGAAAACACATGATTACTATGAACATATTTTTTTATTTTTCATGTATGTAATATGATTTTGTAACTCTTCTAATAACTTGCTCACAAGGATGATTTGATCTTTAAGAGCTTCATAAACACAAACTCTAAGCATTTTAGATTGAATATGCATACACACATCATTAAAGGATATTTATAATATGGAAGGGTTTGGGGATGGATGTATTGATTACCTTCATTTAAAATCATAAGATGGGACACCTTACCCCTTAATGTAGTGAAAGTATGGACCTGATTAGAGGGATGTGAGTTATCAGCCTCCTTAAGGTTAGCATGAGGAAGAGGTTCATTTTTATCCATTTTAAATATTCCAATGACTAATATGAGAATATGAAAGAAGATTAATACAAATTCTAAGATTTATTCCAACATGATATGAAAAAATAAAACTAAATAATTTCTACAAACTGAAACCCTAGAATGTTGAAAACCTTAGGATAAGTTAGGGTTTGCATAGAAAGATATAGTGGTTAGATTCACCAAATGTTTGACCTTAAATTTTAAAATGTGTGGATATGGTTAAAAATATAAAAATAATTCTAACACAATGGTGATAAACTAATCTATATCAAATTAATTAATATAAAACTCAAATAAATAATATTTGAAATTTATATAACTGAGATTGCTAAAAATAGTAAAGTACAACTATTGAAAGAAATTACAATAATAAATAAATAATGATACTTGGTTTATTGTGAAAAAGAATATCTAGACTAGAAACATGTGTAAAATATGTAAAATCAATATTTTTTTATCAATTTTTAGATTTTATAAATTGCACTTATGTGGCTATAGACACTACTATCATACATGAACAATACATTCAACATTGGTGTCTAAGGGTAAGTGCATGGTGTTGGAGGGTAATTTTGTGGAAATTTTATATAACATGATTGCTTTATTAAACAACATAATTTCATTATTGACATAAATCAATAACATTATGTAAATTATCACTCAATAATTACCAAGCCATAACACGATCATGATAATACATAACATGATCGCACTATTGCAAAAATAATAACACGATTGTGTTCCTATGGTTTTTCACATTAAATCATGTGAACATGTACACAAAGGGAATCTTGGTCACTGGAAAACATAATTATTTTATTATAAAATCAATAACATGATTTTGGTCCCATTATTTTGCACATAAAATCATGTGGACATGTACATGAAGCCAATCTTAGCCAGACATTTATATTTACTACACTAAATATTAAGTATAAGGAAATAAATGTAACAATATAAATGTAAAATTTAAATTTATGGTAGTAAATATAATAAATCAAGGTCACTCTACATCTAATAGAGTTGGTCTCCTAGCTATACACCTTACGATGTATAAAAGCATTTATCAAAATATTGTCAGGGTCTAAGTGTTGAACCTAAGGAATTTAGGGCATAAGTTTTGCAATTGATGGCCATTTTTGGTAAACATATAGTTTTTTTTCAAGTTTTATGCCTTTTGGATTGATACCTAACATTTTTAAGAGATTTAGGTTTATCAAAATTGAATTTTACAAACCACTCACTTTGAAATTGATGCAAAGTGGTGTGATTGGGATAGCATAGGTCATATTGATGACCTTGACACATCAAATGACCACTTTGTGTTAATTTTACTTCTTCATAGTCCTTCCCTCATCCTTTATCACTTCCTAATCATGCCTCATCACCCATTATCACTCTTTTATCATTCCTCATTATCCCTAATCACTCCCTCATTATTCCTCACTATCCCTAGTCATCTTCAATCACTCCCTCATTATCCCTAATTACTCCCTCATTAACCCTCACTATCCCTCATAATCCCTAATCACTCACTCCTCATTCTTAATTTGCCATCATCATTCCCTTATTAACCCTCACCATCCTTCATCATCTTTAGTCACTCCCTCATCATCCCTAATCACTCCCTCATTGGCTCTCACCATCCCTCACCATCCCTAATCACTCTCTCATCATCCCTAATCATCGCTTCATCATCCCTAATCATTCCCTCCTCATCCTTGATCATCCCTAATCACTCCTTTATTGACCCTCACCATTCATCATCATTTATAATTGCTCCCTCATCATCCCTAATAACTCCCTCATTGACCCTCACCATCCCTCATCATCCCTAATCACTGATTCATCATACCTCATCATCTCTAATCACTACTTCCTCATCCCTCATCACCCCTAATCACTCCCTCATAAACCCTCACCATCCCTCATCATCCCTAATCACTCCCTCACACTCCCTAATCACTCTCTCATTAACCATCACCATCTTTCATCATCCTTATTGACTCTTTCATCATCTTTACTCAATTCCTCCTCATCCTTCCTCATCTTTAATCACTCCATCCAATACCTTGATTGTGATATTTTATTGGGGTTTAACAATACTAGGAGCTACAAGTGGAGAGTTGAGTGCTAGCTTAAAAATAAGACATATTGATCAAAATTATGTGGAGGTAAATTTGAAACATAAATATTTAGTACCTATGAAAAATATGGGCCTATTAAAAATGATGTATTTCACAATTGAAAATCTACTAGAAAAAGAGAAGTAATTAAAAACACCATAGCACCAAAATGGGTAGTAGATACATGAGTATTACCAAGTTATATGATTTCTTATTACTTAGATGACCCACTTTTAGTTGGGCTTATCCAAGCTACAAATATTGAGATTCTTTGATATCACACTTCTTTATTTTAGTATTTGTGTTTGTCTTTTAGCATCCCTTCATTTATCATACCTAATACTAATCTTCTTCCTATTTTTTATAGGGTATATTTGGATCACTCACATGGTACACCTCTAATTTCTATAGAGCCTCTTAGGAGCATAGTCATGGATCATGCCATGATAGGTCCTTACCACTTTACTAAATACTAGGATCCTTCTAGTTTGCTTCCCCTAGAGATGCTAACTACTATTCTTAAGCCTTTTGTATGATTATCCTTACCTTTTGATGAGTCTAGTTTAGTTTTTATTCCATCCCCACCTTCCCTTGGTGGCGGCTTTCTTCCTTTATCATAGCTTGACCCCATACCCACCCAATGGGTTGTTCAACCTTATTATTGTTAGGAATAAAACACTTATAAATATAGATCTATTATTACCATAAACTATTTCTAAAACTATGCAATAAAATGCATCATGGAAACATTCCTTAATTCACCCTTACTATGAAAGCATAAATGAGAGCAAGATAAAAATAACATAGATCTAACATGGTTCACCCAATATGGGCTACATCCACCAATGAAAGTTCTCAAATAAATCAGTAATCTAAAACAATATTACAATGAACTCTTACAAAGATATAAAAATCTCTTATAAAAAGTGTTACACAAAAACTACAATTTCACCTACACTTGTATAATGTTGTATCTCATAAGTTGCTAAACCACACTCTATAATGAACATTTTTACTTTGACTCTGATCCCAAAATCCAAACCTTAAAAACAAACCATCAACCTATAAAAGCCACACCATATCCTGTATATATAATAAAATGAATAAAATCCACAAAAGGAAGAGTAAATATGCAATGCTTATCCAAGATAAGCATTATCCAACATGTGACAACCCTCCTCCACCTCATCAAGCCTATCCAAAAGCTCTCCCAAGGATGAATTCACCATTTCCATCTCTCCACCTTCTAAGGGTACATTTTGCCAAAAGTATGTGATCACAACCAACTCCACTCAACAAGGAATGAGTTCCCTTTTCCAAAAAACAACTAGCATCCTCAAAACAAGGAAGAAAACATGGGAAAAGGTATCTAAAAACTAACTCCATGAAATATGGAATACATAGAAATTAAGAATACAAGGAATGTTCCAATCACATGTAGAAAACATGAAAATTAAGCCCCTCACATCTTTGGAGCTCTTTAAGCCCCCAAAATTTATTATTATGGTCATGTGATAGCCCCAAAGGGTTCCACACTCAACAATTATGATATACACAAATTACTTGATAATTAGACCAAATACTACTAGTTATATCAGTCATTCCCAACTTATACTTATACCTCTTTTGTTAGTAGGCCCCAAACGCTGCTAGCAAACTATATGTTACTTCCATGAGATCTATAACCACACCTCCACTCATTGTCATAAGCTTATGTAGTATATTGACACATTACATCCTACCATTACTCATCCTAAAGATAAGGTTGTACCTCCTCCTAAGTTATTACTTGAGTATATCCATAAATATAGGGAGGTATATTGTCTTTGGCACCATTTTGATACCCATCATATTAATCATTTTCATATTCTCCAGTAGCACCTTCATTATCTACCTCAATGAACACCCACTCAAGTTATTCCTCCTTACATAGGTCTCTCATTCAAGAAGGCTCCTCTTTTTCTACTAGTGGCACCTCCTTCTCTATCAGTGGCACCTCCTTCTCCATCATTGGTACCTCCTTCTCCACCATTGGCACCTCCTTCTTTCCATATAGATATTATTCCTATTCAGGCACCTATTCCTTTCCTTGAGTATCCTATACATGATATCCCTCATGAGCATGATCCTTGTGCTACACTTACATTTTTAGTTGAGTAGATTTGGAAGGAACTCTTTACATATATTTCCATGAGGATTGATGAGACTCTAGATGCCATTAGTATCTAGCTTCATAGAGATGTTTTAGATGTCATGGATAGTCTTTATGGGAAAATTTACCAGTATTTGTGAATATAACATGGTGTTATTTCACTTTGTTATATATTATTATTTTGGATAGAATTTGTGATCCATTTCTATATATCTTACACACTTGACTATGTGTCAAATTTGGTTTCACCTATCTATTTTACATGGATCTTTATATTATGATTTATGTGTTTTATATGGTTTCATTTGCTTTACTCT
Organism: Torreya grandis; assembly: GCA_037957365.1. Lineage (NCBI taxonomy): Eukaryota > Viridiplantae > Streptophyta > Pinopsida > Cupressales > Taxaceae > Torreya > Torreya grandis. The sequence goes on from JARHVA010000038.1 coordinate 1,724,670, forward strand.
TTTATTATGGCTTTTTATCATTATTTCCATGATTGCGCACTTATGTTTATGAGTTCCCTTATTTCATGGATTCTTTTTATTTTATAATGATTATTTGTTATTTTATATCACTCAAAAATTAGATAATTATTATTGTGACTTGGTTGTACAAACCTTGATCCCCTTAGTAATCTTTATTTACCATATGGTAGGTTACAAAACAAAACATCTTATTTTACTTATATTTTACTTTGGATATCCATTTATTATATTATATTTTTTCACATACTAAGCATACATACGATTGAAACTTGAGGTTACATATTGGTTCCTAGGTAAGCCTAAGTGTTAAGTCAGTCATATCCTTGGATACTTAGCTTCTTTTAACCAAATTCTAAAGCTCATTCATGCGTATAACTTCTATCACTCATATTGGTTATTCTAAATTTGTATGGAGGAGGAATCATAAAAGCCATAAAATTTTTTAAATCCAGATCATTTAAATAAAAGGCAATGATTCCAAAGATAACATACAAATTCAAAAGTCAAACCACACTAAAAGATGTGATTCATAGCACATCTCATATTTCTAATCAAAGCTAAAACTCCATAGTTGGCATCATGATAGAGTCAAGGTCCATTAGGGTGCAATAGGCTAGCAGATTAGGATATGAGAATAAAAAAATATTTTAGTACTACCTACTTTATCACACAAATATCCAATCTTCACAGTAGATCGATGGCTCTATAAGAGGCTTTGTAGAATGGGGAACATATTGTGGGAAGGTAGGTCCATTTTAATTTTCTTTTTCATATAACCGACATGATTTGATCTTAGTATCTCACCTCTTTTCCTATACAACTTTGTGCTTATTTAGAGTAGGTATACTTTGTATTTTGATGGTCACTAGACTCTTAGTGTCTCTCCTTTGTACCTAATATGCCTCATGTTTCCTAAGGTCTTCTCATAGATGCCTATCTCATGATTTATGCATTCCCTCTTTCATTACAACAATCATAATATTTCCCCTTGAGAACTATTACTTTGTTAATTGATCATTCCCCCTAAGGTTTCCTTTAGTGAGTTGCAATGTAAGACCATGGATAGGACCAGGCTCTCCTCACACATTACCATAATAAAACATTTCCTTTTTACCATTCACCTCATTTGTGTTTCCCTTGTGACTTTTAGTATTATACCATGGATAGAATTAGGCCCTCATAAATTACCACATTACAAAAAAATTTAAACCATTCCCATAGTTGTTTCCACTTCTTTGGTGTTCACTTTGTGATTTACAGTGTAAGACTATGGATAGGACTAGGACCTCCTCACAAAATATTCTAATACCTAGTTTATGCTATAACCAACTCATAATGAAATTACATGTGTCAAAATTGAAATAAGTTGTGTTTGATTATGAGTTACATGTCATTGGCATACTTCTTATCTTGATTTAATATGTTTTATGCTTACTTCATAAGTCTTTCACTTTTATCTTCTTATTTTTTGATTATGTGTATGTTTACAATAATTTTATTAACAATTTCATACTTCTCAGCTTGAATTAGTGTGATTAATTTGATCTCCACTTACATTTTGTTTTTCTTTTCATACTTCCCAGCTTGATCTAGTATGATTGATTGACTTAATTATTATTATTTTATACCATTGATTTTTATGTCTTCCATTTTATTACAAATTTTCATACTGCCCAATGTGATATAGTGTGATTTTATTTTGTTTTAATTTGGTGAAAATATTTTACATGGTTTAAAAACATTTTTTACCCTTGTCCCCATTCTTGGTTTATATAGTTATTCATATTTTATTTTTACAGATTTCCCATCATGATATAGTGTGTATTACATTTGGTTTGTTTAATTATACTTTTCCAAATCATTTTTGACTTTATATTTTTAACCATGCATGTGTTTCACATAATGATAGAAAATAAAACACACATCACATATTTCCCATAGCATATACAACAAAATCTAAAAATATGTGGTAGAAAAGAAATATATCCATGAATCCACAGCCAAATCTAAGTACAACTCATGAGATCAAAAAAATATTAACATGTGTGTGTGTGTGTGTGTGTGTGTGTGTGTGTGTGTGTGTGTGTGTGTGTGTGTGTGTGTGTGTGTGTGTGTGTGTGTGTGCGCACGCACACATGTGTGTGTGTGTGTGTGCGTGTGTGCATGTGTGTGTGTGTGTCATGAGATTTATATAATACAAAGTAAAAAATACAATAGATATAGTTCTAAGTTTGTGCTTCATCATGTCTATCATGTGGCCTAGTGACACTACCCATGGATACCTATGACTGATCCCTCTGAATGGTGTGTTATAAAGAGATAGTATAAGATCTCATGCTAGCAACCTATCCCTATATATTGGCCACCTATGCCTATACATCCTTTAGTTGGGCCATAGTTTCCATGTGCATGGTTCACTCGTATGCTAAGGCCTATCAAGCCTGAGCCTCTCTAACTCCAATGCCTATTGGTAACTATAATTCATCACCTTGCACTTGTAACTATTATGTAGCCTCTCCCACCAGTCTAAACCATCTCACTTGATCTTGGGTAGATAAAACCATAGGATCATTCAACATGATATGGTCGTATGATGATAACACCTCATCCAAAATATCATGATGTGTACCCATAACCAAGGCTCTCCATCTAACCTCCTCTGATGTAGGATGTGCAAAACTAAAAATCACATATACATAAGATCACACACACACACACACACACACACACACACACACACACACACACACACACACACACACACACACACACACACACACACACACACATATCAAATCATCTATCTACCATAATCAACAATGAAACTAGTGTTTTATATCAAAAATTTAAATCAAATTAAAACATTTCTCACTAGTGTCAGTATCATCGACCATGGTCTCACCATCTACTCACCCTTTGAGCACCTCCTTCATCAGCTACCTCTGCACTAATATAAATCCAAGAGTCACCACCTGAACCCATCATGGTCCTCTCCTCAGTGACCTCTCTAATGACCAACTATGTCTTGAATCCATTGTAAGATCCCATTATACAATAGTTAGTGTCTGCATCTCCTTACATTAATGGTGTCTCTAACTCTCATGAGCTCATAGTTACCACTACTACCTCTATTTTGTTCCATATTATGTTCCCTCCTCCCCTATATTCACATCCATAATATCATATCCTCCTATCTTTTCTACCTCTTATTTTCATTCTTGACAAGCTCATGATCTATCTCATTGAAGCACGATCATCATTATCTCAATAAGTAACCTTTCACTTCCTCTCCTTCTTAGCTTTATAGCACATCATGCCTAATAATTAGGCACTAATAAAGGGGATACCAAATGAGGAAGTCCCATCTATCCAAGTACATGAGCCACTGGATAAGGCTCTACCTATGAAGTGTAGTGGCTAATGATCCATAAACATGCCAAACTTGTAATAATCGTAGCCCAACTCAACCATATAGAAATTATGTGAGTATATGGTTGCCACACTATTTTCCCTCATGTATCAGTGTATAATGGATGAACATGAGGCATGGATCATACTACATGGTTCTTGTTCCATCGAATAACCTAAGGCAACCTATCATCGACCATATGGGATAACCAAGCTAGCAGATACATAGGGAACCTCTCATATATCTATATGTTCAATATAATATTAGGTCCCATCAACTTCTATCCCTAGGATAATATCCCATAAAGTTTATGCATTATTTGGACCCAAATGATAGAACCAAAATAATATAGTGTTCCTTGATCTAAAATTGACTAGCACAAGGCTATCACATATAGTAGTGCCTTATTTTCTGAGTTGTGACATAGTATTTATGCTATCATAACTCCTATCATATCCTTTTATATTTTCAAAATGGCTATAAGATAAACATCAAATAAACTCAATTGTAACCCAGGGTAGATCCTATCCAAACATGTATCCCACTAGGCTAAGTATCATCTATCATCCTTTGACTTTAGTGTATCACGAATCACATTTGTCTCACCTATTGTAAGTATAAGAAATGCATGGACATCTTATAAGGTTATAGCCACCTCTATGGTGCCCTTCTACCTCTATGGTTTCCCCCTCCACCTCTCATTAGAAAGTGTTGGTCAATCATTCCCTTGTTCTTAGGAACATGACAATGAGATCAACACTCAGAGGGATCCATCTCATCTCCATAATACCTCAAAATCCCAAGGTGACCATTCAATCCCTATTCACATCTATTAATTACTCCAATAGATATAGTATCCAAGATGCATCCATAAAACACCAAAATCTCTAGTGTCTCTATAAAATATCAAACAATAGAGGATGTATTAGATATCGATGTCATAATAGTTAAAATACATTCTTAAATATTCTCAAAAAAATTATGAATTAACTAATTTATCAACTTGCATGATTTAGTTTTCTTATTTTTCTACATAATCAGCCTATTTGATACCAAATTAGCCCTATAATAGTTTTGTTATACTACATCGGCCCACTGGTATGTAGTCAACCCTTTTATTTTAGATTATATTGGCCTATGCGATACGAAATGAACCCTTTTCTATATTTATCATACGATATCAGCCCTTTGATATGCAATCATCCTCTTTTATCAAATTGTATCAGCCACATAGTATAAACTACATCGTTTAAATGGTATTATGTCAGCCATCTTCCTATTTTAAACTAGATCAGCCTACTACTATGCAATCGACAATCTTTAGTGATACTATATTAACCCATTACTATGTATTCATCCCCCTATTTCTCTCACCTTAAGAACTGAGTCGATAGGGTAAAATCTATTCTTTATTTATGGTGACTTTTTGACCATTTACCATAAATGCCTTAGGCATTTTTTGGTCTGATCCTTTCCTATCTAGTACTCCATTCTACCCCTAGTTTACCTAAAAAATTTCTAGGGTCAATTTTAGTGTCTATAGTTGATCTACCATCTAATTTTGTATATTTATCTTAATTTCAATTAAAACTACTCAAAAAATTGAAATGAATACTTTTTTACCTTGTTGCACCCGTTGTAACCATTATGCATCCTCCACATTGTAGTTCTCATTTCTTCACCATGATCATTCTCTAGGCTCAAATTGGGTCTCTTAGAGTAATATTTTCTTAGAATAGTAAAAATAACAAATGAATTGATTTTCACCCTATTTATATTTACTATTCTAAATTATTTACCTATCAAATATTTACAATTAGATTCTATTTTTTGACCATATATTTATTTCTACTTTCTTTCTTTTTTGAACCACAAGATATTCTAGAATCCTGACATTGTAGAAAATCTTTTCATATATTACATGTATATTTTATAAAAAAATTCAAATTTCATTCTTTTTTGCTAATTTCTACAAGTTCACCTAATGTTCCCTACATCGGACACCTTCACATTTTTTCACTACATTCTTTATCTACAACATTAAGGTAAGTAAAGGTATGTAATTTTCAATTATGTCCTTTCATTTATCTTATTCAATTCCTACTACAGTTTATTCATCTTCAACATTGTTTGTTGTTATGTTCATTTTCTTAAGCACCATCCCATATTGCACCTACATGATATATGATGAGTTTCTAATGGGGCATATGTATACACAAAATATTTTAAAATTTTATCAATTATTTATGATTTCTCTCTTGTAGGAACCCATCAAGTCTCAATCTCTTTGAGTTCATGTCTTAAAGGGTGCACTGGAAAAGGGAGAGATGAGGGTCGATAGGTTCATCTTCAAAGGTAAGTATTCCTAACTCTGTTCCTCCTTTATTAAAGTATATATTAGCATTTTTACTTCTCTCACATGCATTAGGATTAAATATACATTTAATTGGGTATAGAGCTTCTATTCATGTTTACTTTTTATGTTTATTGCCCACATTTTGTGCCACACGCTTTGGTGAGCACTAGATTAGATTTTAGTATACTTTACATATACTTAGTGAATATGAAAACATAGGACCTAGCTAGAGTTATTGCATAGTTTTTCTAGACTAGAGGCTTTGTAACCCTCTCTAGTGATATTATTATGGTAAGATACCCCTTAGTTAGATCTAGTAGATCCATCTTGGTCATGACCTCAAATATCTAATGTATTAACAAATGAAAGTATAGGTAGGATTTTTCTTATGTGAGTTACGATTGATTAAAAGGTTAATTGAATTTATATATATATATATATATATATATATATATATATATATATATATTGTACACAATCATAAATACATCAAATCCACAAATCAATCCTAGCTTAGAGAAGATAGATCCTACTTACACTTCTGATTAGGGATACATTAGATAATTAGGAACCTGACCAATATGGATCTATTAAACTAAATTAGGGGATATCCTACCATAATAAGATCACTGGGGAGGGTTTCAAAGCCTCTAATAAAAAAAACTATGAAATAACCCTCACTAATTCCTATGTTTTCATATTCACTATACTAATAATAAGTAAATTAAAAGTCTAATCTAGTGCTCATCAAAGCTTGTAGCATTAAGTGGGAGGTAATAAAAAAAAATTAAACATGTATAGAATACATATACTCATGTCAATGTATATGGAATGTTAATACATGGAAAATAAGTGCAAATTCATATCTATATACTATTACAAAGGAGTAACAAAGCTAGGAATACTTACCTTTGAAGATGAACCCACCGAGCCTCAATCTCTCCCTTAGACAAGGTGATTCATAAGAGGTTTTTTTGGTATGTAAAGATGACAAGGATAAATCAGCTTTAGGATACACAACCTATCAATGCATCTAAAAGACTTCTCCACAAGACATGATTTGTATCTCCAAATAAAGTATGAAACCCTAAGCTTGTTCCTCAATTAGAATGGTGGTTAAGTATATATGAAATATATCTTAATTATTCACTTATCTTCTTTAAATAATGGTGAAATGATTATGATTTATATAGGTATATTTAACACTAAACCCTTATGAAATTTAAGCCTATAGGGTTTACCTAGTTGACCTAGTATCATTATTGGAAAAAACTCACTAGATCATAGACTAGGTTGGTCAAGATCTAACCTAGACCCTAAATAAGTTTTGTTAATAAGAGTACAAAGTTAAAACAATTAACATAGTCATATAAACTATCAAAAAAGGTTTTAGGTCATAAAAAGGGATACTAAATGTGGAAAAATACTAGAGGAGTATGCAAAAAGAGAAGGCCAAGTTTAGGGAATGGTTTTTAGAAGACAAGTGTGTAGATATCAAGTGGCAAAAAGGACAACAATCATGTGAAGCACAAATGGTCTACCCACCCCTTTTTTGGTACACCCCTTAAGGCATGAACTCAAATATATTGAGACTCAATGGATTTATGAAAGATAGATAACATCAGTAATTCATAAAATTTTGAAAATATTATGTGTATACATATGCCCCACTCAAAGTTCATCATATGTCACGTAAGTGTAACAGGGGATGGTGATTCAGGAAAAGAACATGATGACACATAATTTTGATGCTAAATAAAGTGTAGTAAGGAGAAAATAAGATAAAAGAAATTATAGAATTGAAAAACACATAACTTTACTTACCTTAGTGTTGTAGATAAAGAAGGATTTGTGAGAGATGTGAAGGCATCCAATGTGAGGATCATTAGGTGAACTTGTAGAGATTAGTGCAAAAAGAATGAAAAATCATTTTTTTTCAATATAGGCATATAATAGTTTAAAATATTTTCTACAATGTTAGGATTCCAAAAAAAATTATGGTTTAAAAAATGAGTCAGTAAAAATAAAGATATGATCAAAACAAAGAATCTTATGCTAAATATTTGAAGGGTAAATAATTTTGAATAGTAACTATAAGGTGAAAAAGAATTCATTTACTATCATTTGACTATTCTAAGAAAAATAGAAAGCTTTGAGAAACCTAAAAAAATCCAAAAGAGACAAGATGGTGAGGAGATGACAGTTGAGATGAGGAGGATGTATAGCAATTGCAATGAGTGCAGCACAAGTAAGTAACTAAGAGTTTCAAAAAAAATTGAATATTTTATTTGAAATTGAGTGTTTTATATAAATTTATTAATTATGCCAAATTTAGATATTAAAATGAACCCTAGAAAGATTGTAAGGATATTAGGGGTCAAATGGGGAACTATGTTAAAATGGGTTGGAGTAATAAATGCCTAAGGCATTTATTATAATTGGTCAAAGAGTCATCATATTAAAAGAAAAAGGTCAACCCAGTTAACCTATTTGGTAGAAAATAAACTTTTCAAAGGGCTAACCTAGTAGGTCATGGCTAACCTAGTTTTTTGTGGAAAGGGTCGACATAGTACATCATGGCCGACTTAGTTTGTTAAGTCAAAAGGTTGACTTAGTACTATAGGGGAAAAAGAAGGTTGACGTAGTTTTTTTAAGTCCAAATGGATAACTTAGTAATAGAGGATTGACTTAGTATGTTTCTAAGTGGTCAATATAGTACTAAAATGAATGAAAGTGGTTGATATAGTACTTTCAATGCATAAGATGGGTGGTTTAGTACTAAAATGGCTAATTAAGTGAAAATAAGTCAATTTAGGTGAAAATAGAATAAATTAAGGCAAATTAGTTAATTTTTGTGAAATTTTAAAAGAATGTATTTCGATTATGAGAGACATGGAGGTCTAATAAATCTTTTTTTATTTATTTTTATAGAGATATCAAAGATTTTGGCAATTTGAAGATGCATCATGGCTACTAGATCTATTGGAGTGCCTGATGGATGTAGATAGAGCTATATTGGTCATGCTAGGCTTGGGAGGCATCATGGATATTTAACAGGTACCATTGAGTGTTGATCTAGTGGTCATGTTCTTGGGAGCCTGGGAATGTTTGACCAATACATTTAGATGGGTGGTGGATGGGGATACCATAAAGTTTGGTATCACATTATAGGATGTCCATGTATTTCTTGGACTTCCTATAGGGGGACACCAATGATCATGGGGATACTAGATGATTAGGAGGAGAGGCAAGAATTAACCCAATGGGTTGTGTGCTTGGATAATATTTACCCAATACTATGGGTGAGTTTTTTTTTATGTCTATATATCATAGATTCTAGATATCTAGAAGGTTGTGATATGGCTTGTGATAGCATGAGTGTTGTGTAAAAATTCAAATGATAAGGTACCATTGTATGCAATATCCTTATGTCAATTGATATTGGATCATGGGGCACTTTATGACTTTCATTCTATCATTTGGGTTTAACTCATGCATTATATGTATGGGATGTTTTCTAGAGGGTAGAATACCATGGGACTACTGGTATTTCTAAGTACCTAGATATATGAGAGGTTCCTGATGTACTGGCCAGCTAGATTACCCCATGTGGTCGATGATCAATTTCTTTAGGTTTTGAGATAGATACAAGATCATGTGTCATAAGCTATGCCCCATATGCCAGTGCTATAAATGATCACACAAGGAGAGATTGTGTGGTAACCTTATACACACATTGTGATAGTTTGGTTAAGTTGGGCAACTATGGCACCAAGGTTAGCACGAGTGTGGATCATGGGCCATTACACCTAGTGGGTAGAGTTTCATCTATTGGCATAATTATCAAGATAATTTGGACTCCCACACCTAAAAAATCTTATAGTGGTGCCTACATTTTGGGCTTGGAATGCGAGAGAGCCAATGGTGAGAGGAGGATGATGAGTGTTAATCAAGAGACTAAAAATCAAACTATGGTGTGTGAGATCATGAACTAGTTGATCATGATAGCCAAAATCTAGATAAGGCATGGAAATGGATGTAGGAGTACTATAGGTACCACACTTGACACTGTAACAAGATCAGCGATGACCTTAATCACACCACTGATGGAGATGCTAGCGATGAGAGAGAGCATAGAGCGTGGTCATTCAAGATGGCCTATCAATCATCCTAGGGTAGAGTTGGTCTATAGAGGAGGTGTCCCATGGATGGGGTACTTGGGAGATGATTTGATGGAGAGATCATGCTTGATAGATGAGCATACATGGAGATAGTGATTAGTGATACCAGCATAGGTAATAAATGTTATAATTTTTGAGTCTTTGATATAGAATACTAGTTGTATGTGATGGATTGTAGATATATTTTGAGATGTATATGTGATCTAATATCTATCTAGTTTGAATTTTGGATATTTTTTAAATGAGGAAGAGGTCATATGGGGATCCCTGGTGATGGGAGCACACCATGATATTCTAGATGAGGTGCTGACACCATACAACTCTACCACATTGAATGATCCCATGGTACTATCTACCCTAGCCCAGGTGAATTAGTTTAGAATAGTATGAGAGGCCATAAGGTAGTTAAAGGTATGCACATATGGGTTACTTCCATCAACAAGGGTGGGAGAAGGAGAGGCATAGCCATGGTAGGCCCTGGCTTAGGGGAGAACCATGCATTCAGATACAACTATCTAGTCATGATAGGCTTAGGCCCAAGTGGCCAACCTATAGGGATAGGTTACAGGGTCGATATCTTAAACTTCCTCATTATATCATACTATTTCAAGGGGACACTCTGAGGCATCTATAGACAGCATATTTAGGCCATGAGATAGACTTGATAGTGCCTAGTTTTAGAGTTAGAGCGATGTATTTTTGTATTTTGTAAAAACACATTATATATATAGAGATATCTTATTTTGATAATTTGATGTTGATCTTATGTGTTATATTATGGTTATAGTTGTGGATGCATGGATATATTTATTTTTAGCATATATTTTTTGTCTATGTTGTATATGTTGTAGGAAATATGTGTTGTATTTTCTTTTCTAGCATTTATGTAGTACACATGCATGGTTAAAAAGAAACAGGTGAAAATGACTTGGCAAAGTATAATTAATCAAAAACAAATGCACTACACACTATATCATGAATGGGAAAATGTGGTAAACAAGAGGGAAAAATTTGTTTGTAAACCATGACAAAGAATGGCACCAAATTAAAACAAACAAAATCACACTAAAGAATGTTGGGAAGTATGAAAATAATGTAATAAATGGAAAGCTCATGAAAGAAAAATGGTATAAAAACAAATCAATTAAGTCAATAAATCATACTAAATTATGTTGGGAAGTACAAAAGAGAAACAAAATTGGTAAAATGATTGTAAAGTAATCACACTAATTCAAGTTGGTAAGTACAAAAAACTTAAGAAAAATGGTTGGATTCTTACATGCAATTGAAAAATAAGAAGATGAAAGTAAAATATTGATGAAGGAAGCATAAAACATATTAAATCAAAATGGGAAGAATACCAATGATGTGTAACTCATAATCAATCACAACTTATCTCATATTTGACACATGTAATTTTGTTGTGACTTGGATATTGAAAAAAATATGAGGAAGGTCAAGTCCTATACATGGTCTTACACTGCAACTCATAAAGGGAACACTGATGGGGTGGAAATAATGTGATAATATGGTAAAAGGGGATGTTTGGAATGGAAATGTGAAAAACTTGATAATTTTTAAGGAAGCTCAGTACCTATCTATGGTCTTCTAATACAACTCACAAATGGAATCCTTAGGGGAGTGAACAGTAAACAAAATAAAATTTCTCAAGGGGAAATATTAAGATTATAGGGAGTGAAAAATGGAATGTAAGAAGCATAACGTAGGAATGTTATGAGAAGACCTTATGAGACATGAGTCACACTAAGGACATGAAAAAGACACTAAGTGCCTAATGACCATCAATATACAAAGTATATGTGTTCACTATAGACACAAAGCTATATAGGAAAATAAGTATAGTACTAAGATCAACTCATGTGGGTTGTTTTAAATAAGAAAATTAAATGGACCTACCTTCCCATAACATGTTCCTCATTCCTCAAGACCCCTTATAGAGTCATCAATATACTATGAATATTAGGTACTTTCTTGAGAAAGTAGGTAGCACTAAAATTTGTTTTAATTATATTTTTCTAATCTACTAGCCTACTACACCCCAATACACCTCAGCTTTATTGTGAGTCCAACTATAGGTTTTGAGATTTGATTAAAAATGGATATGTGCTTAAAATCATGTATTTTAGTGTGATTTGACTTTTGAGAATTTTAATGTTGCCTTTTAGATCATTAACTTTTATTAAATGATTTGGCTTTTGCATAGTTTTATGGATTTTATGATTCCTCCTCTAAACAGACTTGGAATGACCAATTCATGTGAGATAGAGTGATACACATTAATGATATTTAATCTTTATATAAAGCAAGCTAAGTATCCAAAGAAGAGATTGACTAGAACAATTAGGCTTAACGATGAACCAACATGTTATCTCAAGTCTCAACCATGTGTATGACTAGTTTTTGAAATGGAAAAGAGGGAATAAGGAGAGATCAAAAGTGGACCAATAAAAGGATATAATAATGAGATGAATTATTCACTAAATGATCACATGCTAAATAAATAAGGACTAAAGGGATCAAGTTTTATATAACCAAGTCACAACAATAAATATCTGTGTTTATAGAGATAACATAACAAACAATCATGAAAAAGAATAAGATAACCAATAAGAAAGGAAATCAAGAAGAAAAAATATGGAATTATGAAAAATAACCCATTAATAACATAATAATAATCATAATCAACATGTAATGTGAAACAAAATTCATCATGTAAGATAGATAAGAATTTAACACAATGTCAAAATGATAAAAAATTGAGAAATGTAAAGTTGGAACACATTTCCAATCCAAATGAAAATGTAATAACACCATGCATGTTTTCATAAGTACTGATATATTTTTCCACACATATTATCCATAAAATTTGATAAGTCTCTATGAAGTTGAATGCAAATTGCAGCTAATGTTTCATCGATCTTTAGTGAAAGTTAAGAAAATATTTTTCATCAAATATCTTCAATAAAAAATGTAGGAATGCCTAAAGGATTATGCTTATGAGGGATATCATGTATGTTATGCTCAAGAGAATTGATGATATTGGATTCTATGGAAGATGAAGGGGTCACTAGTGGAGAAGGGGCCACCGATGAAGGAGTCACTAGTGATGAGGGATCCATGGGTGAGGAGATGGAACCATAGGAGGTGGAGCTACAGAGGAAGAAGGGGAAGCCTTCTTGTGATAGAGAAATGTGGGAGGAAGGGTAGAATGTGTAGTAATGGTTAGGAGATGATCCTTGAGATGCTATATAAGGATATGATAATGATTAGTGTGATGTGTACCACATTGGTGCTAGAGACAATATACCTCTCTATGTTTAGGAAGATACTCAAGTAACACTTTTATGGGAGGTATAGACTTGTTTGATGGATAAGAGTGGTGGGACATAATGTATCGATATATCACCATAACTTATGACAATGTGTGGATAAATGGTTATTTATGTCATGGAAGCAACAGATGCACTTGCAAGTAGACTTGGTGGGTGTACTCACAAGAGGAATAAAAATAGAAATCAAGGAAGATTGGTACAATGAATAGTCTCTAATCCAATAACTTACAACTTTATATGTGTCTTACTAAGGTTTATTAGCCCATTTCTTGGGTGAAAAAGCCAACTATGATAAAGGGAGCAAACCATCACCAAGAGAAGGTAGGGTTGGTAGAGAGACTAGATAAAGCTTGACTAAAAGAACAATAGGATCATAAATAAGAAGAGACTCAGCTATAGAGGGAGTTGGAATAGGATCCAAAGTGGGCTCTATTAAAGGAGGAGCATGATGCATAGAAGGCTAAAGGATAGTCACAAGAATCTTAGGGATAAATTAGCTAGAGGAGTTTTAGTATCTAGTAAAGCAATAGGGACTAGTCATATCATGATCCATAAGCATACTTCTACAAGGTTATTTATAAATTGGAGGTGTGCACACCATCTCTACCCTTGGTGGTTTAGAATATGTTAAATACTATGAAATTTCTATTGAAGTGCCTTGAATTTTGCTTTCAATTTATGCCAACTATGTTGACTAGGTTGACCTAGTTCTACAATTCCCTATTTGTTGAAGCCTATTGAGCTGACTGAGTCGACCTGGTTGACCTAGTTTGTTATCTGTAAGTTGTTTAGAATACTAATTTGACCTGTATAACTTAGTTTACTATTCTAAAGCTAAATAAGAGACTAAATCAAAATGTTTGACATAGTCTATTATTTATAATTGAATAAGATTAATGTGTCAACCTATTTGATTTAGCAACTTGTATCTGATGAAGAGCTACACAAAAAGAATAGAGTCATTTTGATGTGACTATGTGTTAAACATGCGTACAAAAGCAATAAACTATACTGGATTGGTTGACCTAGTATCATAAATATAGAAAAATAATAAAATGATAGAAATAAAAAAGTGTGAAAGAAAACTTGTTAAGGGTTAGATTCATGTCAGGTTCACCAGAATGTATTCAATCAAAAATGCATCAGATCCACAAATCAATCCTATCGTGGAGAAGATAGATCCTACTTACACTTTCAATTGGGGATACATTAGATAATCAGGAACATGACCAATATGGATCTGCTAGACTAAATTAGGGGTTATCTTACCATAATAATATCACTAGGGAGGGTTCTAAAGCCTCCATTCAATCAAAAGTATGCAATAACCCTAACTAAGTCTCATGTTTTTATATTCACTATACTAATAACAAGTAAAGAAAAAGTCTAATCTAGTTCTCAACAAAGCTTGTGGCATAAAGTGTGGGTAATAAATAACAAAATTAAAAATGCATAGAAGACATATACTTATGTCAATGTATACATAATCTGAATGCATGGAAGAGAAGTGTAAATGTATATATATCTACTATTATAAAGGAGGAACAAAGTTAGGAATACTTAGCTTTGAAGATGAACCTACTGAGCCTCAATCTCTCCCTTAGCCAAGGTGATTCACAAAAGGTTTTTGTGGTGTGTAAGGATTAGAAGGATAAATCATCTCTAAGCTACGCAACCCATCAATACATCTAAAAGACTTCTCCACAAGATAAGATATGTATCTCCAAAGAAAGTATGAAACTCTAAGCTTGTTCCTCAAGTAGAATGGTGGATAACCAAATGCGTAATATATCTTACTTCTTATTATTTTCTCTTCTATAAATAATTACAAAATGATTATGTTTATATATGTAGCTTTAACCCTAAACCCTTTTTAAATTTTTAGTCGATAGGGTCAACCTGGTCGAGCTAGTATCATTATTGTTAAAAACTCACTAGGTCATAGACTAAGTCGACCAAGAGCTGACTTAGACCCTAAATAAGTTTTGTCAATAAGAGTATAAGGTCAACATCACTGACATAGTCATGTAAACTATCAAAAGAACTTTTAGGTTAGAAAAAGGGTTAATGAAGGTATAAAAAGACTAGAGTAGTGTGCAAAAAGAGAAGGCCAAGCTTAGGGAATGGTTTTTAGAAGATAAGTGTGTATAGAGTAAGTGGCAAAAGGGATAACAATCCTGTAAAGCACCAATGGTCTACCTAGCCTTTTCCCAGTGTACCCCTTAAGGCATGCACTCAGAGAGATTGAGACTCAATCAGTTTTTTTAAGATAGAGAGAATAAGTAATTGACAAAATTTTGAAAATATTATGTGTACCCATAGGTTGTGTGCTTAATATAAAAAGAAGGGTCTCTTGATTTCCTGGTCTATATATTTTGAGGAGCTACAGCCACAATAATGTCTTAAAATTTCACTTCAACTACTTATCCAATATGTACCATATAGGGATTATAAATAATTATATTCAGAAATTTTAGAATCTTTCCTTATGTGGGGTGGACATCATTAAGGAAAATCTAACTAACCTATTTTACAGTGGCCTAAATGATAGAAAATAATTGGAGGTTCACATGTTTCATCCTAATTCAATATTTAAATCCATCTTGAGGGCACACATATTAGAGGAAAAAGAGATGGTCAAATGAAAACCTTTCACTAACATATATGAACACACTTTCCCAACACCATCATTTCCTCAACCTACTAGATTAACCCCTCAATAAATTGAATATAAACATGTAAAATGTTTATGTTTTGGTTGTGATAATAAATGAAGAAAAGGATGTCACTTTATTGAAAATAATTTGTTTTACATTGAAGGTGTCAATGATGATGATGATGAATATGATGAGGCCTTGTGTGCAGGTTTGGAAATTATGAATATTTTCAACATACTATTTCCTATCATGCTTGATGACTTATGTGGTGTTATTTATTTTACCAAGTTAGTTCTTCTCTCTGGGTATCATCATATTTGAATCCACAAAGAGGACATATCTAAAATAACTTTCAAGACTCATGAAGACCATTAGGAGTTTATGGTCATGCCTTTTAGCCTCACAAATGCACCAACTACATTTTAGAGTTTGATGAATATTGTTTTTAGGTCATTTTTTATAATGTTTTTGTTTTTGTTGTTATATGGCACCCTCATTTATAAGGGAATAGCATTTGAATCATGTGAAATAGGTACTCTTATTTATATAACAACATCAACTTTATGCCAAACCTTCCAAATGTGATTTTGGTATCCAAGAGGTTGAGTATTTGGGTCACAATGTTTCACATGGAGTGAAATTTGATCCTAAAAATATCCAAACGGTGGAGTGATAGGTTCCCAAGACCCTCAAGAACCTTTAAGGATTTTTAGAGCTAACCAGTTACTGATGGTCAAAGATTATGGTAACATTAGAGCCCCACTCAAATCTATTTTGAAAAAATACACCCTCTAGTGGGATGATATAGCTACCAAGGCATTTGAATAGTTAAAAATGGCTATGTGCACCAGTCTAGTTTTAGCTACTCCTAATTTTTGTAAAAATTTTGTTATGGAATGTGATGCATCATGATATGGCATGGGGGCTATACTCATGCAAGAAAATAGACCACTTCCATTTTAGAGTCCTCAACTAAAGGAAAAAATAGGCTCAATCCAATATATGAGAAAGAGATGATGGATATTTTACATGCATTCAAGAAATGGATACCTTATTTGATGGGTCGTCACTTTAAGGTAATGACAATGCTACACATAATTTGATTCAAAATCTTTAGCAAGGTTCTGGGGGATCTAAAAAAAATTCATGAAAGGGGAATGCATTATGGTATAAAGATAGATTATACCTCTGTAAGTTTTCTTTTTTAAAACATAAAATCCTTTAGGAATTTCATGCATATCCAATAGGAGGTCACTCAAGATTTTTAAAAACATATCATAGAATTAAGTAATATTTATTTTCAGAAGGACTCAAGGGGGATGTCCAAAAACATGTGGTTGAATGCATGGTATGTCAATAGAATAAAGGGAAAACCATTAACACTCTAGGACTTTTTTAGCCTTTATCCATCCCTATCCAGTGTTGGGAGGAGGTTTCTATGGATTCCATTAATGGGTTACCATAATCTAAGGGTATAATGTTACCATGGTAGTTATGGATCAGCTCACTAAGTATGCTCATTTTTGTTTCTTGTCATAGCCATGTATTGCTAGTATAATAGATTTTACTTTTCTCAATAAAGCTCATAAATTGCATGATACTTCAAAGATCATTTTTAAGTGATCTAGATCCCATATTTACAAGAAATTTTTGGACATAATTATTTGCATGTTTGGGCACCTAATAGGCTCATAGTTTATCATATCATCCTCAATTTGATGGCCAAAAAAGGTAGTCAACAAATGTCTAAAAGGGCATCTTTGTTGTTTTATTTCTAACAAATAAGATTAATGGGTTCATTAGCTTCCACTTGTTGAATGGAGGTATAATACTTATATTCATAATTTGTCCAAAATGTCTCCTTTGATGGCCTTTTGTGGATATAAACCCCCATCCATAAATTCAACCTTGAAGGTCCATCTGAAATTTTGAGCTACTAAGGAACACATTCACCATCAATAGGAGGTACTTCCTAGTTTGTGAGAAAATTTAGTCATAGCACATAATCAAATGAAGCAACAAACAGATCAACATTGTATGAGCAACATTTTAGCATAGGTGATTAGGTATTTATAATATTATTTCCACATAATAATATGTCTTTGAATTAGAATAAAAAGGATAACAAGTTGTCTCCTACATATTATGGCCCTATCAGATCTTGTATAAAATTGGCAGTGTGGCATATAAGCTAGAATT
The DNA here is from genome assembly GCA_037957365.1 of Torreya grandis. Lineage (NCBI taxonomy): Eukaryota > Viridiplantae > Streptophyta > Pinopsida > Cupressales > Taxaceae > Torreya > Torreya grandis. The sequence continues at coordinate 1,742,846 of JARHVA010000038.1, forward strand.
CCCTTAGTTCACTCACATATATCTGTTATTCCATGTATCTTTCCTAAAGAAGGTAATTAGACACATAGTTTTTACTCAAACTAAGTTACCTTAATTGGATGAGGAAGGTAGGGTTATTCTGTATCCTTAAAAGATCCTTCAAATGCATAATAAGCAACTATAGACTAGATAAATTAAAGCATATTTGATCAAATAGAATAATTTACCTTGTGATATGTAACATGAAAGGATGAAGCTTTCCTATAGAAACATCCAAGGTTGATTCATCATTAAGTACAACATTATTTTGAATGGGAATGACATGCTGCATCATTACCTATGATGTCTTTAGGTATATGTGTGGCTGACTTGTGGCTTATATACCTCTTGCGTTATCTTGTCACATTTTTTTATGTTATTAGTAAGGTTTGGATATAGAATAACCATAACCAAATAGGGTATATATAGGAGATAATGGCTAGTATGTTATTATCATTTGGTGAATTCTTATCTTATTACATTATTTTAGAGGTTGCCCCCTCGAAGTGGCTCAGTTATATTTATCAAGCATTCTACTCTTCAATAATTATTGTTTTAGATATATTATCTCTACTCTCATTTATGTGATATATTATTCTATTGTGCAAATATATAAGTAATTTCATTACATATGTGTATATAAGAATTAATTGATATGTTATATATTAAGATAATACAACATAGGTGATAAGGAGCTATTAAAATTTGGGAAAGATGAATTTTTTTGTATTTATTCGAATGTTTTTGCATTTTTAAAATATTTTGATAATGTAGAAGTTATCCAATGATCTCAAGATGAGGATGAGAAAATTTGAGGAGTGTTAAATGAATAACATTTCCTAAATAAAATGTGTCATATTTGTGCATAGCAAAATCAGAAAGTGTATCATTTTCATTTGGTGAGTTTGTACTTGGTATCTTTGGTTTGCCTTTATTTATATTTGGTTTTGCATCTACTAGTGATAGATTCAACCAATATGTACCATGTCTTATATGTATGAATATATTATGTAGTAAGTTATCAAGTGGATCATAACATAGTTTATTAGACTATTCATCTAAAGATTTTTTACCATATATATGAGCAGTGAGAGTTGAAAGGTTTTGATATGAGGAATGGATCATAAGTTCCCCCTTTCCAAACCAATTTGTAACTTTATATTTGTCAAATGTCTCTTTTTTTATTTATTTTATTAAAATCTTGTTTTAAACATTTGATGTGTCCATTGCTCTTTTTATAACATTGCCTTTTGTAATTATTCATTTTCATCTTGTGCCTTTTTTTATTTTAGCTTTTTCATCTTGAACATTCTATAATATATTTTTTCTGGCTTTGCCTTTTGAATATGTTCTTGCTCTAATTGTGCCTTTTGAATTTGTTCTTATTTTAATTATGCCTTTTGAATCTTTTCTTGCTCTATTTTTTGCATTTATAATTATTTTGATGTTGATTATTCTTTGGTACCCATACTTTTTATTTTTACACTTGTGATTTAGGAGATGTATTCATGATACAAGTGAGTTACTTGATTGAAGTATCTATTATAAGATCACCACTATCATTTATATTTTGTCTTTTGTTATTTAAAGCCAAACAAAAATATGTGTGATGTCCATGCATTTTATCATATGCACAATATTATTTTTATATCCCAATAGGATGTATAAGAGGTAGTTGAATCACTTTATTTTGAAACATCTCTTAGGATTTCTCTTGGACTCTTTGTAACCTTTTGTTCACTTTTTAATCACTAGTTGTAGATGAAGTCTCTTTTAGCTTGTTATTTTGATATGAAACCTGGGTGGGCACAACCTTGCTAGATGAAGATGAAAATGCATGATTAATAATAACATATGTTTGATTTTTTATGTATGTAATATGATTTTTTAACTCTTCTATTAACTTACTCATAAGGATGATTTGATCTTTAAGGGATTCACAAACACAAACTCTAGGTATTTCAAATTGAATATGCATACACACATCATTTAAAAGAGATTTGAGAAATGGAGGGGTTTGAGGAAAGATATATTGATTCCCTTCATTTGAAATCATATTTTGGGGCACCTCTTGAAATAGTGATAACGTGGATTTGATTATAAGGATGTGATATATCACCCTCCTTAGGGTTAGGAGGAGAAAGAGGTTCACATTTATCCATTTTAAATGTTACAAAGACTAATAAAAGAATATGAAATAATATAAATACAATTGATATAAAATATTCCAACATGATAGGAAAAATTAAAAGTGAATAATTTCTACAATGTGAAATCCTATAATGATGAAAACCCTAGGGTAAGCTAGGGTGTGCATAAAAAGACTGTGGTCATATTCAACAAATGTTTAACCCTACATTTAAAAATGTGTGGATATGGTTAAAAATATATAAATAGTTTTAACACAAGGGTAATAAATTAATCTATAACAGAGCAATAAATAGATAAATAATATTTTGAATTTATACAACTGAGATTGTTAAAAATATTAAAGTATGACTATTGAAAGATATCATATTAAATAAAAAATGGTACTTCATTAGTTTAATTTGCACATGAAGATTTATACTAAAAACATGTGTCAAATATGTAAGATCAATATTCTAGATCAGTTGTCAAATTTTGGAATTTGAACTTATGTGGTCATAGGCACTACTATCAAATTTAGGCAATATTGTTGATGCTAGTGTTTTATTGTGATGTAGTTGTCAAATACATAATAATGAATGGATATGGATGTGACCAACTTTGATGTTCTAGTTTTTTTTCACCTTTATTTTAGTGTAATCATATATGGGATATAGGTTATCACTCTTTGTTGATTAAATTAACCCTAGCTCTTCACCCTTAGAATGAGTTTGTTAAAAAATGGGTTAATGGGCTCAAGGTGTCAAATTGTCCCAAATACCCCTCTATCAATGGGCACTGCCTACATAGCCAATACTCTATGGAGGGCCTCAAACTCATCTAGTTCTCCCCTATGTGTGAGAAAATATGTGCATAAATATTCAGTATACTATATGAAAGTGTATGCAGTTGTTAGTTGAATATTTTGTCGATCAGCATACTGATAAACAAAATAGGTCTAATCAACTAAAGTAGGAAGACTGGTCATCCAACTATGCAGTTTTTACCACATCAAAAGGAGACTGATCTCTCCTCTCATCAAGGGGAGGTTCCCTATAGGTATGCTATATATATATATATATATATATATATATATATATATATATATATATATTGTTAGGTTGTGGAGCTAAAAGCTTCACTGATGTAGACATGGAGGAGGTTGATGAGGTTGCAGAAGGAGGTTGCTGAGGTTGTGGAGGATTGTTGAGTTGTAGAACAAGTTGCAGGGAAACCAACGTCGATTTGATTAATCGACATCAGTAATATAGCAGTGCAAAAGCAACCAACGTCGGTTATGAGTCGGCTGACATCGGTCAGGAAGGAGCCGACGTCGGCAACTTGTGTGTGCATGCAGTTTGCATGCGGGTTCCGGACAAGTCTATTTTTGGACTGTCAGTTTGCATGTTAAAGGCTAATTATAGTCTTGGAGTTGCGTGTCTAATTATTGTTATTAAGAATGTCTAATTATTGTATGCATGAGATCTATATAATAGACTCATGGGCTGTATCATAAATGTGTGCTAGACAGTGAGAGAGAAAAAATTAGCTCCTTCAGAGAGAAGAGCATGGTGTGTTCCTCCTAGTTCCAAAGGGGTGTTGAGTGTGTATGATCTTGGAGAGTTGCAGGTGTGCAAGTTCTAGTAGAAGATCCACTGGGGTACTGGTTGAAGAATCATAAGGACTTGGTGAGGCAAGGACAAGGGTTCTTCAGGGTGTAGAGATATCTACAGGGTAATTAAGGCCTATTGATTTGTAGGTGGTAGCAAGAAAAGGGAGATCTACTTAGAGTACAGTTGTGTGCTTGGTGTACTGGTAGTGTTATTACTGACTGGTGGACGTGAACAACAACTATGTGTGTGACTTGTTTGTTGTGACCTGTATTGAGAGAGGAAAGTGTTGGAGGAGAATTTCAGGTGAACCCTAGAAGTGTGGGAGCTCTAGAGGTGTGAGAAGAAGTGTGGTGACTTCTTTATTGTATTTCCTTCTGTATGAGTATTAATACAAGATTGTGTATTGGCTCTCATATCCTGTGTTGTTTCATATTTCTAGTTACTTATCATTCTGGGTAAATTTCGTGTTTAGTTGCTAATACAAAAGGTAATCATGTATGCAGTTGTTAGTTGAATATTTTGTCGATCAGCATACTAATAAACAAAATAGGTCTAATCAACCAAAGTAGGAAGACTGGTCATCCAAATGTGCAATTTTTACCACATCAAAAGGAGACTGATCTCTCCTCTCATCAAGGGGAGGTTCCCTATAGGTATGCTATATATATATATATACATATATATATATATACATAAAACAATACTCAAGGGTAGGATAAACCATCCATCTCTCTTTCTTAAGAGATGATGTGTGCAGATCACAAGAGAAACTCAAACAAAATGACAGAAAGCACTCCTCTTCTTTCAGAAGTACTATTCAACAAGCCACAAGAATACTCCAGGTATTAACAGCAAAATGTAGCAAAAGATGTAATAACCAACAAATTGAGATGCAGCACAAAGTCTTCACCTGAATCGTTCAAGAGTAAGATATGAAGGACAATGAGGGCACAAAGTCTTCCCAAAGTCCTTTACATAGAAATGAAAAGAAAACACACTGAAAGTCAATTATGGGGGCACAAAGTCTCTCCACAGTTGATTCTTCAAGACACCTTTCTGACTAATTTCACTAATCCTACTTGTTGAATTAAAGGAACAGAAAATAAATCAAGGAAAAAGACATAAGAACAGTTTCCTCAACAACAAAGATATTACAGCACAAAGTCTGAAAAATCATTTGCTTTCTTATTCCAATAAAAAAATATGATAAACAAACTGAGCTCAAAGTCTCAGAAGTGCCTTTCAATTTGGGCAAATTTTCATTTTGATTGTCAAAAAAGAGATCCTTTTACAATAGAAGAGAGTCCCTTATATAGCCATTTCAAGAAGGACTCAGGAATAGTAACACATCATGTTGCGTTGGAATCTATCAAGAAGATAAGCTAGAACTTAGGGGCATTTTACCCATTTGATTTTATTAATGTAGGGAAACAAGTCACGCTTATTGAAAGTTTACAAATTTCAATGTCTACCTAGCGATCTGATCTTACCTTCATCGTTCCTCCTTTTCTGGTTAATTGAAATGGGTCCTGGATTCACTTTGTTGTTCTATTTTTTCCTCACTTTCTGCTGGTCTTAGCCTTGAAGTCTATGAATACATCCTGATTTGTAGGTTCAAAGAATCAATGACTATTTCATGAGCTCTAAATTTGATATTCGTGCACCCATCACTATGTTTTCAACGGCTAGTTCACTGTGTTGAATTTGATGTCTTCAGGTGTGTCACCCCTTGGTCCTCTTTTGGCTCTCTATTTGGCACTTTTTTGGATTGGATTTTCCCTTTTAGGCCTTAAGAAATGATCCCTGAATGGCCTTCGGGCTTCTTGTTTTACATCCTTCTTGAAGGGAAGGTGACCCTTCGACTTCAAGAAGTGCCCTTTGAGTTGGTAGCTGAGAGTCCCCCGCAAGGGCACCTACCCTTTGGGGTCCTTTGGCAGCCCTTCACAAATTCTCATGGATAATTCTCATGGGTATTTTCCCCAAGCTTTTCCCTGGGCAAATTCTTATGGATAATTCCTGTGGACAATTCTGGTGGATAAATTATCTGCAAAAATTTCCCACAGACAAAAAGTCCACAAAAATTATTCCATTTGCCAATATGCAAATTCCTTTGGGTTTCTTGCTTCCGTGACTTCTCAAAATTCTTTTGGACTTTTTGTCTAAAAGAATTATGCCTTAGACTTGCCTTAGTCTTTTTGAAAATGACCCTTTCGAAGGGTATTTTCGTTGACCAAGTGCCCTCCGCAAGGGCACTTGTCCTTCGAGAGGCCCTTTGAACTTTTGCATTTTGAACTACTCCTTTAAACTTTGGTGATGAACCAACTGTTGAATCGTTCCATTGAACCAAGTCTTTGAACCACTTGTTGAACCTAGGCTTTGAACCAAAATGGTTCAAGCCGATGAACCCTTTGTTTGAACCAACCATTGAACCAACGTTGAACCAACCATTTGAACCAAGCTTTGAACCAAAAATGGTTCAAGTCAATGGTTCAACTAAATGAACCAAGCCGATGAAACACTTCATTGAACCAAGATGTTGAACCTCTTCATTGAACCAAGACATTCAACCAACTGTTGAACCAAGACGTTGAACCAACCCTTAAACTAAGACATTGAACCAACCGTTGAACCAAGTTTTGGTTCAACGATTCAAACAAAGCCTTGAACTGACTGATGAACTGTTTGATTAAATCAAAGCATTGAAACAAAGTGGATGAACCAAATGAGTGAAATAAAGTGTTGAACTGCTTGATTGAATCTACCTTTGAACCATTTGACATTGAACCAAAGGATGAACCAAATGTTGAACCTACTACTGATGCTTTTCAATGGAGATTTTTGTTTGAAACAAGGCACTACAGAGTTTGTAGAAACTAGGTCCATAGTTTTCTTTAACCTTGAAAGAGTCCGTAGATTTCAACCTATAAAGCCTATTGAACTTGACCTGCAAAGTCTGTAGATTTCCTCTTCTTGTTGAGTCCATAGATTTCCTCTTCCTACTAAGTCCATAGATTCAAGCCTACATAGTCTCTAGATTTCTTCTTCCTACTGAATCTGTAGATTCAAGCCTATAGAGTCTGTAGATTCAAGCCTATAGAGTCTGTGGATTTAAGCCTGTAGAGTCTGTAGATTTTTGAAAATCTTGAAAAATGAGGAATTTGAATGCCCAAGACAAATTTTGAAAAGGGAAGAGATCATTTTGGTCTGTAGGACCAAAATAGTTCAAATTTTGTCCCAAAAATGAGTGATATTTTTGGGGGACAACAACTGGCTCCAGTTGGGGAACTTCTATCAATTGCAAAAAGAATTGAAAGGAGTAGAATCTATAATCTCCAGTTTCTTCATGTGTACCATTGGGTTAGGGAGTCATGCTACCTAGAAATGAAAGACATCAAAATGGAAACAAATAAAACAAAAATAGAATTAAAAACTGTATAAATATACATATATACAGATGCAATGATCTGATACTTTAAGAGTTGAAGTGTTTCATATGCTACCCATTGTGGTAGACCATAAAAATAGTGTGCCATCTTGGTAAACCAATAGGAAAACATTTTTCCCCCAGAAACGGTGATGGGTGAATGGATTTCTCCACTAGAAAACCAATTTTTTGTGTCTTCCTCTTGGCCTTTTCTTCTTCTTGTTCTAAGGCAAGATGTGGTCTTCAAACTAGAAACCATAACTCCTTTCTTTCTTGGTGAAGGGTTTCTTTGCCTGATTTTTATTTTCAGCAGCATGGTCCATTACCATAATTGTTTATTCTTTTGATTCAGTCTAGAATATGATTAGATTGTCTACATCAAACTCCTGAAAAATTATCAGCTTAGCATCTCCTTTGATGTGAAGGAGTTTGACTTATTCATCTTAAGCTCTCTTCAATCTGAGTAATAAATATTCACATCCAACTGTGTTGTTGGTGTTGCTGACTTGCAATTTGCATGAAAGAATAATATCTCCTTGAGGAGATATCAACACAGTTCCAACTTCATCATTGGTGGAAGAATTGTTGTCATCATCAGAAGTTGATCTCCCATCAAATTTCTCCTCATTAGAAATGGAAGATCCTTCCTTACTGCACTCTACCAATCTTCCTAAAGTCTTGTTTGGATCAATTCCTGGATTGTCAGCTATAGGACTTTCATCTATAGAATCATGGACATCCTCTATGGTAAAGAAATAATTACCCCTGCCTGAAGACTCAAATAGAATTTGTGCTGTAGAGGCTGATGTTTGGATGACCACATATTTTGCCTCCTTTTCAGGGAGCAATATCTTAATCATGCCTTAGACAGGGATCCTTGCCTTAGATAGGTCCATGCTTAGTTCTCCTCCCACGTCTTTATATAAATTTAGTCCAAGTAAAATGCCATAGGATGCTGGGATGTCAGCCACCAAAATAGTCATCCTGATTCTCTTGTCTGGAAAGGCTATCAATGTAAATTGGGCATCTTTAATTTGCCCCAATAATGGTACTTGCTTGTCTTCCATGGAGAAACATCTCCCAAATGTCTTGGTTAGTGTGAGACTTAGAGACTCAGCTACTTTAGCAGGCATGACATTGTCAAATGCCCTAGAATTAATGATGCAATTGTTGAGCTGATAACCATTTATTAATAGGGAAACATAGAAAGGTTCTATTTTCCCAAGGGCAACTGGAGGAGTAATGACAAGATTATTTGAAATGGGCATGTTCTTTAGGGAATCAAGAATTATTTTCTTAACCTCTTGTCTTGCAGGGATGGTTTGGTTCTTGACACATTGGACCAACTTATCCAATTGATCAAGATTAGACTGCAGATATTCAAATTCAGACATTTGTATTTTGGTCTTCTTGACATGATCAATTATGTCGAATGGCTAAATTGGACTAGGAATAGAAGAAAGCATTTCAACCTTTTGGGTTTTAGGAGGGATGGGATGAGGGCTAGTTTGCAAAATGGGAATAGAAAGGGAAGGCAAAATTGATGTATTTGCCTTTTACATGATTATCAGATCCTTTGACTGAAAAGGAAGAGTGGTTCCACGCTTAGAAATCATAACTACTGGTTGAGGTTGCTCCTCTGTCTTCCCTTTATTAGCTTGCTAGACTGATTGGTTTCTTGGATCTAGTAAACACTACATATGATCCATCAATAGCTTCTCCTTTGCTTCTAGGTTCATCCTGGTCATTCAAGAAACCAATGTGGGAGTTGCCAGCTAATTCTTCTTGCTCATCTTCAAGGAGATCAGTGTCATTTTCTTGATTCAATTTAGGCTGGAAAGAGAACTCAGATTATGTTTCAAGATTCCCATTGCTGAATTGGTTGGAGTAGCTTCCAGGGCAAGTTTCCCTTGGGGGGAGGAAGGTGATTCTATTGCCCTTGATTCCTGGTAGCATTGCCTTGATATGACTAATTTGAGAATGTCCTTCTGTATGGAGTAGAAGACATTCCTTGAGCCATTTTCTTTTTTAGAGCAAGCAACTCATTTGCTAATTTTTACACCATTGGATCTGTGGTGCCTGTAGATGCATATTCAGAAGATGATGAAGCTATGTTTCCATTTGGATATCTTCTTATCTTCCTTGCTAAGATTAGATCATCTTATACCTTAGTGGCCAAAATTTGAGCTGTAGAAAGATTTATTTGACCAACACGTCTCAAGAGAAAACTTAATTCAGATAGCTGAGAATTAATGAAAAAGCATTTGAGATTCTCAACTGTAGGTCAAGAAATTACAAGAATTATATTTCTTAGTTTGTCAATATTAGCTATGAAGTCTCTCATAAGCTCATGAGGCGCTTTCTTCATTTGTGTAAGTTGAGCTAGAAGTGTATGTGCATCTTTTACAGGTTTGAATATGGCTTCAAACTTAGCTTTGAGAGTATTCTAATTAGTCATTGACTGAGCTTGTAAATGATAAAACCAATTTGTAGCAACACCTTATAGTGTCTCCACAAAAATCTTGACTGTTACATCTTCAAATTCTACTCTGATTACTCCACAAGCTATGCTAAAAACTGTAATGTGCTCATCAGGGTGAACTTTCCCATCACCATAGAATTTGGGTAAATTCTTCCTTGAACTACATGGAAGCTCATGTAGAGGTGGAGTAAGATTGAGAGGACCAAAATCATTACCCCAAGGGCCTTGAACTACGATTGTAGGATTATGAAAAGGAGGGATAACAAATCTCAGAGGTGTAATTATAGGTAAAGCTTTATCAATAGCAGAAGTAGATACTTCATCTGGCAATGGAGATCTGACTTTAGTAGGAGGAAAACTCTTGGTTTGTTGGAGATGAGATGGTGAAGGAAAAAGATCAAAATCACTTTGCTATACCAACTCAAATACAGGATCAATGATACGTTTAGCCCTTTGGCTTCGTGTATACCTTGAATCTGCTAGATTGTGAAACAAAAATGGAAAAGAATTGACCTTGCTTCAGTTAAAGCTTGAGGCTTTAAATTGTGCATTATTTTCTGATTAGTGTGGAGGTGAATGGATAGATTATAAATGGATAATGGATATTATTCCCCAGTAGAGTTGCCAAAAACTATTGCACAAGGCTGGGAGGAAAATATTAACAATGGGAAAACACTAGAGCAATTCGATCTTCCACAGTGGAGTACAATGGATAGGTTATAACAATAATGGATAAGACAAGTAATGGAGTCACCAGAATCTGTAATGGGTAAGGTTTATAATGATAATGGGTAAAACACAAGTGATGTTTCAATCTAAAACTTGAGGTTCCAAACTACACAAAATTATGTATATCCCTAGCAGAGTTGCCAAAAACTGTTGGTTGAATATTTCATCGATCAACGTACTGATAAATAAAATAGGTCTGATCAGCCAAAGTAGGAAGACTGGTCATCCAAATGTGTAGTTTTTACCACATCAAAAGGAGACTGATCTCTCCTCTCATCAAGGGGAGGTTCCCTATAGGTATGGTATATATATATATAGAAAATAATAGTCAAGGGTAGGACAAACCATCCATCTCTCTTTATTTAGAGATGATGCATGTAAATCATAGGAGAAAGTCAAGGAAAATGATAGAAAGTACTCCTCTTCTTTTAGAAGTACTATTTAGCAAGCCACAATAATACTCCAGGTATTAACAGCAAAATGTATTAAAAGATGTAATAACCAACAAATTGAGATGCAGCACAACGTCTTCACCTAAATCGCTCAAGAGTAAGATACGAAGGACAATGAGGGCACAAAGTCTTCCCAAAGTCCTTTACATAGAAATGAAAATAAAACACACTAAAAGTCAATTATGGGGGCACAAAGTCTCTCCATAGTTGATTCTTCAAGACACCTTTCTGACTAATTTCACTAATCATGCTTGTTGAATTAAAGGAACAGAAAATAAATCAAGGAAAAAGACATAAGAACAGTTTCCTCAACAACAAAGATATTACAACACAAAGTCTAAAAAACCATTTACTTTCTTATTCCAATAACAAAATATGATAAACAAATTGAGCTCAAAGTCTCAGAAGTGCCTTTTAATTTGGGTAGAGTTTCATTCTGATTGTCAAAAAAGAGATCCTTTTACAATAGAAGAGAGTCCCTTATATAGCCATTCAAGAAGGACTCGGGAATAGTAACACATCATGTTGCATTGGAATCTATCAAGAAGATAGGCTAGAACTTAGGGGCATTTTACCCATTTGATTTTATCAATGCAGGGAAATAAGTCATGCTTATTACAAATTTGCAACTTTCAATGTCTACCTAGCGATCTGATCTTACCTTCATCATTCCTCCTTTTTTGGTTAATTGAATCAGGTCCTAGATTCACTTTGCTATTCTATTCTTTCCTCATTTTCTGTTGGTCTTAGCCTTGAAGTCTGTGAATGCATCTTGGTCTATAGGTTCAAAGAATCAACAGCTATTTCATGAGCTCTAAATTTGACGTTCATGCACCCATCACTATGTTTTCAACGGCTAATTAACTATGTTGAATTTCACGTCTTCGGGTGCATCACCCCTTGGTCCTCTATTGGCTCTCTATTTGCAACTTTTTTGGATTGGACTTGCCCTTTTGGGCCTTAATAAATGATCCCTAAATGTACTTTGGGCTTCTTGTTTTACATCCTTCCCAAAGGGAAGGTGACCCTTTGGCTTCAGGAAGTGCCCTTTAAGTTGGCAGCCGAGAGTCCCACGCAAGGGCACCTACCCTTTGGGGTCCTTCAGCGGCCCTTTGCAAATTCTCATAGATAATTCCTATGGGTATTTTCCTCAGGATTTTCCCCAGGAAAATTCCTATAGAAAATTCTCACGAAAAATTCCCACGGACAAATTATCCACAAAAATTATTTCATTTGCCAACACGCAAATTCCTTCGGGTTTCTTGCTTCTGTGACTTCTCAAAATTCTTTCAGACTTTTTTTCTGAAATAATTATGCCTTAGACTTGCCTTAGTCTTTTTGAAAATGACCCTTCTGAAGGGTATTTTCATTGACCAAGTGCCCTCCGCAAGGGAACTTGTCCTTCAGGAGGCCCTTTGAACTTTTGCATTTTGAACTACTCCTTTGAACTTTGGCGATGAACCAACTGTTGAACCATTCCACTAAACCAAGGCTTTGAACCACTTGTTGAACCTAGGCTTTGAACCACTTGTTGAACCTAGGCTTTGAACCAAAATGGTTCAAGCCGATGAACCCTTTGTTTGAACCAATTGTTGAACCGAGATGTTGAACCAACCATTTGAACCAAGATTTAAACCAAAAATGGTCTAAGTCAATGGTTCAATTGAATGAACCAAGCTGATGAAATGCTCCATTAAACTAAGAAATTGAACCTCTTCATTCAACCAAGACGTTGAACCAACTATTGAACCAAGTTTTGGTTCAACGGTTCAAACAAAGCCTTGAACCGACTGACAAACCATTCGATTAAACCAAAGGATGAATCAAAGTGTTGAAACAAAGCGGATGAACCAAATGAGTGAAACAAAGCATTGAACTACTTGATTTAATCTACCTCTAAACCATTTGACATTGAACTAAAGGATGAACCAAACGTTGAACCTGTTGTTGATGCTTGCCGATGGAGATTTTTGTTTGAACCAAGGCACTACAGAGTCTGTAGAAACCAAGTCCATAGTTTTCTTTAACCTTGAAAGAGTCTATAGATTTCAACCTGTAAAGCCTATTGAACTTGACTTGCAAATTCTATAGATTTCCTCTTCTTGTTGAGTCCGTAGATTTCCTCTTCCTGTTGAGTCCGTAGATTCAAGCTTGCAGAGTCCGTAGATTCAAGCTTGCAGAGTCCATATATTTCCTCTTCCTACTGAGTCTAGACAATATTTCCATTTGTGTTTGGTAGTGTATATAAAGATAGAAAACATGTACAGATCTAAAATTGATAGTGCATGATGTTTATTAAGGTTTAATCTCTTTATGTAGTATAGGAGACAGATCATCAGAATGATATGGATTAGACTAATAAATAAATATTTAGGCATAATGAGATGGTGAATGTGATTCTTTCAATAATAGAGAGGTCTAGAATTGAAGGGTAGAGTCTTGATTTGTATTTATCAAATATACAAGACTAAGATATTATAAATATTCAATTTTAGTATCTACATGTCCATCTTGTTGACTTTCACCTTGTTGAAATTCCCCTCTTTTTTTTTGCATCTTATATCTTATCTTATTTTTAAAAAATTATATGTTATCTTCATGTTACTGTATGCCCCTCTAAGTTACGTGCATTTGTGTTCCCCTATTTCCCCCTTTTTATGTCTGAAGTGTTGGAAGTCAACATTGTTGTTCATAATATTTCATGTTTAATTTGAATGTAAATATCATTTATAAGTATATAAGCATTGTATTTCATTTGGATATACAATATCTAAAAATAATTCATAAAGAATTTATTAAGCATGCACATGCATTCTAAAACATATCAACTAATCATTAAAACATTCATTATTATTGAAGATAATATTTTTTCTGGAACACTTCTATTTTAGATCGTAAAGTTTGCATGTTATTAAAATGATTTATATTTATATAAATTATTTTTTTCTATATATATCTTTTATAGTGGTTTTTGATACTTGAATCCCTAAGAAATACCTAGATACAAATTTTATTATTCACTTAGTTTGACACAGGCACCCAAAATATCACTTTGTTTTTCTTAAATTTCAGTGATGAAAAGGAGTTTATCTTGTAGGTATATGTGTAGTGTAAATTTAGGATAAAAACATTGAATTAAATTTGAATCAATAACATAAAAAAAATTATTGAAACCCCTATATGAATGCCCATTTTTAAATTAGATTAATTAACAAAACATATATGTGTTGATGCTTAATTAAAAATAATCATACTATTTGTTTTACAATTTAACTCTAATTTATTTATCCATTAAAAATTATATATAATAAACTATTAAAACAATATTTACAATCATAAATTAGTTCATAAAATTTAAGTGAAGATTAATGATTTTATTTTACCTATAAATATTAAATCACTTCATGAACTTTTAAGCAGAGGCAACTTAGTTTTATTTTAATTTTGAATGTCTTTCCATTCCATTAATTACTTAAGTAAAAAAGACTTTAGCAGTTCAAGCTTTATTTGGACAAATAAAGTGTTAAAATAAATCTTATATTTACATTTTATTTTAGATTTTGTGTTTAATTTTTTATTATTTTAATTTGTTTTTTATTTTTTATCTTTTCTCTTAGGCATTTCAATAAGAAATAATCTAAAGACCTTCAATTGAGTTGTAAAAATATTTTAGTTAAGAAGAAACTAAGGTTAGAGTTAACAAAAATAAAGGGCTTCCAAGGTTCTTGGACTCAATTTTTGAACTATGAAGGGATTCCTTTCTATCACTTTTGTTTTAATCTCCCTAGTCATCAATCAGTTAGATGTCATCCTAAGTTTTAAGGATTGTCTTCATCTCACTCTCTTCTTGCTTGGAAGAGAAAGGAAGGGCCTTAGAATTAGGACTTTTTGTGGTGTAATGATGATAAATTCTACTCTCATCTTACATCCTCTCTACCTTCACTTTCTACCCATGTGGATTGTGAGACTCCGCCTAAGCCTATAGAGATCGTGTTGGATTTTATCTCTTCCCCACTTCTTTCTTAGTAGGTAGAGCATCTTGCATCTCCACTCACCTTTATTCCAGCCTAAAATCTAATGCGGTTGCTTTGATAAAAGGGAAAGGTATAAGATATCCTTATAATATTCCCATGCATTCTATATGATGCCCTTACAATATCTCCTTATAAGATGCCCATGCATTCTTATAAGATCTCCTTAGAATATCTCTTTAAATCCAAACAATAATTTGTATGATGCCCATGCATTCTATGATATGCACAATATTATTTTTATCTCTTTATAATAAATAGAGGATGTAATTTATTTACTTTGTTTTGAATCATTTCTCTTACGATTTCACTTAGACTTTTATTAACCTTTTGTTCACTTTTTGAATCACTAGTTGTAGATGAAGTTTCTTCAAGCATCTTATTTTGGTATGAAACCTTTTTGGGCATAACATTGCTAGATGAAGATGCAAAAATGTGATTAACACTAACATATTTTTTATTTTGCATGTATGTGATACAATTTTATAACTCTTTTATTAACTTGATCCCAAGGATGATTTGATATTTAAGGGCTTCACAAGCACAAACTCTAAGTATTTTAGATTGAATATGAATTAACACATCATTAAATGAGATTTATAAGATGGAGGGGTTTTGGGAAAGATGTATTGATTGCCTTCATTTGAAATCATAAGATTGGATACCTAACCCCTTAAAGTAGTGAAAGTATGGACCTGATTAGAGGGATGTGAGTTATCACCCTCCTTAAGGTTAGCATGAGGAAGAGGTTCATTTTTATCCATTTTAAATATTCCAATGACTAATATGAGAATATGAAAGAAGATAAATATAAATGCTAGAAAAAATTCCAACATGATAGGATAAAATAAAACTAAATAATTTCTACAATCTAAAACCCTAAAATGTTGTAAACCCTAGGATAATTTAGGGTTTGCATAGAAAGATATAGTGGTTAGATTAACCAAATGTTTAACGCTAAATTTTAAAATGTGTGGATATGGTTAATAATATAAAAATAGTTATAACACAAGGGTGATAAACTAATCTATAACAAATCAATTAATATAAAACTCAGACATAATGTTTTGAATTAATATAACTAAGATTGCTAAAAATAGTAAAGCACAACTATTGAAAGATATTAAAATAAATAATAAATAATGCTACTTAATTGGTTTATTTTGCACAATAATATCTAGACTAGACACATGTGTAAACTATGTAGAATCAATTTTTAGATTTTAAAAATTGAACTTATGTGGTTGCAAACACTATTGTCGCATATGGACAATACCTTCAACGTTGGTGTCTAAGGGTAAGCGCATGGAGTTGGGGGAAATTTTCATGTACATTTTATATAATTTGGTCACGTTATTAAATAATGTGATTGCATTATTGACATAACATGATCGCATTATGTAAATTATGGCTCAATAATTATCAAATCATAACATGATCACATTAATACATACATGATTACATTATTGTAAAAATAATAACACAATATTGTTCTTATTACTTTTCACATTAAAGCATGTGAACATGTATATAGATGGAATCTTGGTTAATAAGCAACACAATCATGTTGTTATAAAATTAATAATGCAATCGCAGTCCTGTTTTTGTGCAAATAAAAGCATGTTGACATGCACATGAAGCCAATCTTGGCTAGATGATTATATTTACTACTCTAAATGTTAAGTATAAGGAAATAAATGTAATAATGTAAATTTAAACTTTAAATTTATTATATTAAATATAATAAATTAGGGTCACTCTATATCTGATAGACTTGGTCTCATAGTTACATGCCTTATGATGTAGAAAATAGTTTTTTAAAATTGTATCTAGTCAGTACTTAGGCATTTTCAGGGTCTAAGTGTTGAACCTAAGGATTTTAGGGCATAATTGTTTCAATTGATGTCCATTTTTGGTAAACATATAGTCTTTTTTATGTTTTTTTGCTTTCTAGATTGATTCCTGATAATTTTAAGAGTCTTAGGTTTGTCAAAATTAAAGTTTGCAAACCACTCACTTTGAAATTGATGAAAAGTGGTGTGATTGGGATAAAATAGGTCACATTGATGACATAGACACATCAAATGACCACTTTGTGTTAATTTCACTTTTTCATCATCCTTCTCTCATCCCTAATCACTTCTTACTCATGCCTCATTACCCCTTATCACTCTCTCATCATTCCTCATTGTACCTAATCACTCCCTCATTGACCCTCACTATCCCTAGTCATCTCTAATGACTCCCTCATCATCCTTTATTACTCCCTCATTTACCCTCACTATCCCTTATCATCCCTAATCACTCACTCCTCATCCCTTATTATCCCTCATCATTCCCTTATTTACCCTCACCACCCCTCATCATTTTTAATCACTCCCTCACCATCCCTAATCACTTCCTCATTAGCTATCACCATCCCTAATCACTCTCTCATCATCCCTAATCACTCCTCCCTCATCCTTATTCATCCCTAATCACTCCTTTATTAACCCTTACCATTCCTCATCATTTATAATCAATCCCTAATAATTCCCTCATTTAACCTCACCATTCCTCATCATCCCTAATCAATACCTCATCATTCCTAATCATCTCTAATAATTACTTCCTCATCCCTCATTTCCCCTAATCACTCCCTCATTAACCCTCACCATCCTTCATCACCCCTCATCCTGCCTAATCACTCTCTCATTGACCCTCACCATTCCTCATCATCTTATTGACTCCTTTATCATCTCTAATCAATTCTTCCACATCCATCCTCATCATTAATCAATCCATACAATACCTTGATGGTGTTATTTTATTGGGGTTTAACAACGCTAGGAGCTACAAGTGGATATTTGAATGCTAGCATAAAATATAAGACATAGTGATCAAAATGATGTGGAGGAAAATTTGAAACATAAATATTTTGCACCTATGAAAAAATATGGGCCTATTATAAATGATGTAATTCAAAATTGAAAATCTACCAGAAAAATATAATCAAGTAAAACCACCATAGCACTAAAATGGGTAGTAAATTCATGAGGATCACCAAACTATATGATTTCTTATGACTTAGACAACCCATTTTTATCCAAGCTTGTCTGAGCTAGAAATGTTGAGATTCTTTGATATCGCACTTCTTTATTTCAATATTTTTGTTTGTGTTTTATCATTACTTAATTTATCATACCTAATACTAATCTTATTCCTATATTTCATAGGGTAGAGTTAGATCACTCGTATGGTATACCTCCAATTTTTGTAGATCCTCTTAGGACCATATTCATGGATCATGCCATGATAGGTTCTTACCACCTTTATAGATACTAAGATCCTTCTAGTTTGCCTCCCCCAAAGATGTTAACTACTATTCTTAATCCTTGCATGCAACTAGCCTTAACTTTTGATGAGTCTAGTTTAGTTTCTATTTTAGCCCCACCTTCCCTTCACAATGGATTTTTTCCTTTGTCATAGCTTGATCCCATGCCCACCCAGTGGGTTGATCAACCTTATTATGATATCCACAAATTTTTTAATCATTACACCAAATACTTCTAGTTATATAAATCACCCCCAATTTCTCCTTATACCACTTCAATTAGTAGGCCCCCAAACCCTACTAGCAAACTATATGTTACATCCATGGGATAAATAATCACACCTCTACTCATTGCCAGAAACTTATGTAGTATATTGACACATTTCATCCTTCCATTGCTCATCCCAAATATAAGTTTATACCTCTTCCTAAGTTATTACTTGAGTATATCCCTAAATATGGGGAGGTATACTATTTTTGGCACCATTGTGATACCCATCATACTGATAATTTTTATATTCTCTAGTAGCACCTTCATGATCTCCCTCAGTCAGCACCCACTCTAGTTATTCATCCTTCCATAGGTTGCCCATGTAAGAAGGCTCCTCTTTTTCCTCTAATGGCACCCCCTTCTCTTTTGGTGGCACCTCCTTCTCCACTGGTGGCACCTCCTTCTCCATTGGTGGCATTTTATTCTTGCCCTGCAAATATTATTTGTATTTAGGTACCTATTCATTTCATTAAATATACTATGCATGATATCCCTCATGAGTATGATCCTTTGGCTACACTTACATTTTTAGTTGAGTATATTCAAAAGGAACTATTTACGAAGCTTTCCATGAGGATTGATGAGACTCTAGATGCCATTAGTATCCAAATTCATAGAGATGTTTCATGTCTTGGATAATACTTTTAGGAAAATTTACCAATATTAATGAAAACATCATGATATTCTTTCACTTTGTTATATATTATGATTTTAGATAGAATTTGTGATCCATTTTTAAATATCTTATATACTTGACTATGTGTCAAATTTGGTATCACCTATCTATTTTACATGGATATTTATATTATGCTTTATGTATTTTATATGGTTTTGTTTGCTTTCCTCTTTTATTATGGATTCTTATCATTCTTTCCATGATTTCACACATGTTTATGAGTTCCCTTCTTTCATGGATTCTTTTTATTTTGCAATTATTATTCACTATCTTATCTCACTTGAAAATTAAATAATTATTATTGTGACTTGGTCATACAAACCTTGATCCCCTTAGTGATATTTATTTACCATATGATTAGTTAGAAAACAAAATGTCTCATTTTACTTCTATTTTAATTTGGATATCCCTTTATTCCTTTATATTTTTCTACATACTAAGCATACATACGATTGAAACTTGAGGTTATATATTGGTTCATAGGTAAGCCTAAGTGTTTAGTCAGTCATATCCTTGGATACTTAGCTTCCTTTAACCAAATTATAAACCTCATTCATGTGTATCACTTCTATCACTCATGTTGGTTATTCCAAATTTGTATGGAGGAGGAATCATAAAAGCCATAAAAATTTTAAAAGCCAAATTATTTAAATAAAAGGCAATGATTCAAAAGGTAGCATATAAATTCAAAAGTCAAACCACACTAAAAGACATGATTCATAGCACATCTCCTATTTTTAATCCATATTTGGAATCATGATAGAGTCGAGGCCCGTTAGGGTGTGGTAAGCTAGTATATTGGGATAGGAGAATAAAAAAATATTTTAGTCCTACCTACTTTCTCACATAAATACCCAATCTTCACAGTAGACCGATGACTCTATAAGAGGCTCTAATAAATGGGGAAGATATTATGGGAAGGTAGGTCCATTAAAATTTTCTTGTTCATATAACCTACATGATTCGATCTTAGTATCTCACTTCTTTTCCAATACAACTTATTGTTTATTGTGAGTAGGTATCCTTTGTATTTTGATGGTCACTAGACTCTTAGTGTATCTCCTTTGTACCTAATATACCTCATGTTTCCTAAAGTCTTATCATAGATACCTATCTCATGCTTTTTACATTCCCTCTTTCATTACAATAATCCTAATATTTCCCTTTAATAACTATTATTTTTTTAATTGATCATTAACCTAAGGTTTCCCTTTGTGTGTTACAGTGTAAGACCATAGATAAGACTAGACTCTCACAAATTACCATAATAAAACATTTTCTTTTTACCACTCACCTCATTGGTGTTCCCCTTATGAGTTTCAGTATAAGACCATGGATAGGATTAGACCCTCCTCACAAATTACCACATTACAACATATTTTAAATCATTCCCATAGTTATTTTCACCTCTTTGGTGTTCACTTTGTAAGTTATAGTGTAAGACCATGGATAGGACCAAGCCTCCTCACAAACTATTCCAATACCCAATTCATACTATAACCAAGTCACAATGAAATTATATGTGTCAAATTTGAAATAAGTTGTGTCTGATTATGAGTTACACATCACTGACATACTTCCTATCTGGATTTATTATGTTTTATGCTTACTTCATAAGTCTCTCACTTTTATCTTCTTATTTTCTGATTGTGTGTATGTTTACAACCATTATATTAAAAAAATTAAATACTACCCAACTTGAATTAGTATGATTAATTTTATTTCCACTTGCATTTTTTTTTCTTTTCATACTTCCCAGCTTGATCTAGTATGATTGATTGACTTAATTGTTTTGTTTTTATAACATTGATTTTCTTGTGTCTTCCATTTTATTACAAATTTTCATATTTCCCAACATGATATAGTGTGATTTTATTTTGTTTTAATTTGGTGAAAATATTTTACATGGTTTAAAAACATTTTTTACCCTTGTCACCATTTTTGGTTTATATAGTTATTCATCTTTTATTTTTACACATTTCCCATCATGATATAGTGTGTATTACATTTGGTTTGATTAATTATACTTTTCCAAACCATTTTTGCCTTTATATTTTTAACCATGAATGTGCCTCACATAATGATATAAAATAAAACACACATCACATATTTCCCATAGCATATACAAAAAAAGCTAAATACATGTCCTAGAAAGGAAATATATCCATGCATCCACATCCAAATCTAAGTACAACTCATGAGATCAATAAACTTCAACATCAATATACATATATATATATATATATATATATATATATCCTTTATTTTTTTAACCATGCATATGTCTCACATAATGCTATAAAAAAACACACATCACATATTTCATATATATATATATATATATATATATATATATTTCCTTTATCTTTTTAACCATGCATATGTCTCACATAACGCTATAAAAAAACACACATCACATATTTCCCATAGCATATACAAATAAAGCTAAATACATGTGCTAAAAAGGAAATATATCCATTTATCAACATCAATGTGTGTGTGTGTGTGTGTGTGTGTGTGTGTGTGTGTGTGTGTGTGTGTGTGTGTGTGTGTGTGTGTGTGTGTGTGTGTGTGTGATGTGTTTTATATGATAAAAAGTAAAAAATATGATGGCTAAAACTCTAAGGTTGTGTTGCATCATGTTTTTCATGTTTCCTAGCAACTCTACCCATGGATGCCTATGATTGACCCTTCTAAATGGCACATTATAAAGAGGTAGTCTAAGATCTCAAGCTAACAACTTGTCCCTATAGATTGGCCACCTAGGCTATCTAAGTTGGACCATAGTTTCCATGTGCATGGTTCACTCCTATGCTAAGGATTTTTAGGCCTAAAATTTTCTAACTCCAACCCTTATCGATGGCTGTAATATATCACCTCACACCTGTAGCTATCACATAGCCTCTCTCACTAGTCTAAACCAGCTCACCTAATTTGGGGTAGATAGACCATAGGATCATCTAACATGGTATGGTTGTATGATGATATCACCTCATGAAAAGGCTCCCCATCTGACCTCCATTGACGTAGGATGTGTAAAACTAAAACCCACATATAATAAGATCATATATATATATATATATATATCAAATCATGTATCTATCATAATCAATGATGAAAATAGTGTTATATATAAAAAAATTAAATCAAATTAAAACATTGCTCACCAGTGTTGGTATCATTAACCATATTCTCACTGTCTACTCTCTCACCGATAATCTCCTTCATCGCCTACCTTTGCACTAATGTAAATCCAAGAGATGCCATGTTAGCCCATCGTGGTCCTCTATTCATTGATATCTCTATGGACCAACTATATCTTGAAGCCATTGTAATATCGCCTTATATGATAGCTAGCACCTACATCTCCTCACATTAATGGTATTTATGACTCTCGTGAGCTCATAATTGCTACTACTACCTTTGTTGTGGTCCCTATTATGTTCCCTCCTTCCTTGCATCCACATCCATGATATCATATCCTCCTAGCTCTTCTAATTCCTATTATCATTCTTAACTAGCCCATGGACTATCTCATTAAGGCCTAATCACTGTTATCTTAATAGGTACCCCTTTACTTCCTCTCTCTCTCTCAGTTATCTAGCTCATCATGCCCAATAAGTAGGCACTACTAGAGGAGCCACCAAATGAGGAGGTCACAATTATCTAGGTACATGAGCCACTAGATGAGGCTCCACCTATGAAGTGTAGTAGCCAATGATCCATACACATTCCAAACCTATATTAATGGTAGCCCACTTAGCCATATGGAAATTATCTGAGTATATGGTTTCAATACTATTTTCCCTTGTGTAATAGTCTGTAATGCTAGAACATGAGGCATGGATCGCACTACATGGTTCTACCTCCATCAAATAACCTAAGGTAATCTATCATCGATCACATGGGGTAATTGAGCTAGCCAATACATAGGGAAACTCTCATATATCTATATGTTCAATAAAATAATAGGTCCCATCATCTTCAATCCTTGGGATATCATCCCATAAATATTAGGTATGAGATGGACCCAAATGATAGAACCAAAATCATATAGTTATCCTTGATCTAAAATTTAATGGCATAAAGCTATCACATATAATAATACCTTGTCATCTGACTTGTGACATAGCATTTGTGTTATCACAAGTCCTATCATAGCCTTCTAGATGTTCAAAATAGATACAATATAAATATCAAATAAACTCATGTGTAACCCGAGGTAGATCATATCCAAACATGTATCCCATTAGGCAAAGGCTCATTTATCATCATCTAACTTTAGTGTATCATAAATAACCTATGTCTTGCCTATTATAAGTCCAAGCAATGAATGGACATCCTCTAAGGTGATAGCCACCTATAAGGTATCCCCCTCCACCTCCAATTATAAAGTGTTGGTAAATCATTCCCATGTTCCTAGGAACATGATAATGAGATCAAAACTTAGAAGGATCCATATCATCTCCATAATACCTCCAAAGCTCAAGGTGACCAGTCAATCCCTATCCACATCTACCAATTTCTTTAATAGATCTAGAAGTCAGGATGCATTCACAAGGCACCAAAATCTCTATCATCTCTATAAAATATTAAATAATAGAGGATGTAGTACATATTGATGTCATAATAATTAAAATACACTCTTAAATATTCTCAAAAAAATTTATAAATTAACTACTTTATCAATTTGCATGTTTTAGTTTTCTATTTTTCTACACAATGCACCTATTTAATACCAAATTAGCCCTATCACAGTTTTGTTATACTACATCAGCCCACTACTATGCAGTCATCCCTTTTATTTTAGATTATATTAGCCTATTCGATACTAAATCAGCCATTTTTTGTTGGAGAGTTGCCATGGTGGTGTCAAGGAGGTATTCTATTGAGTGGATGAAGAGCCTTGATAGTCTATGTGATAATGACAAAGTGTGAAATGTGTTTGTTCTTGTATGCTTGAAGGTGGCTTGGTTGATCATCAGTGTTGACATGGTTAGAGCTATTCAAGGATGAGTATGGTGATTGAAGCATGTGAAATAGGTCCCTAAGTTATTATCTATGCTTTGAGAGCTTGTGTGCATAAGTGGAATTCATTTGATTGATCATAGTTCTCATCTAGACACTTTGGGTCCAATGGTAGAAAATCTGAGTAGATAATTTGATGACATCACCATTTTCATGTGGGAAGGAGTCAAGGGGAGATGGTCATATGTTTATGATCACAGTTTTCCCTAGTTGTTATACACTAGATCTCAATTCATCCATTAAAGCACAGTTAAAGATATGAGGGTACAAAGTTAGCTTCTAAGATAGATTTCATTATTTTCCCATACTTAGTAAAATTTGCAATATGGATAGAAAGAGTTGTGTAAACATGTTTATGAGGTCATCATTCATACATGTGGAGGTTTCAAGATAAAATTATCATATGGTTATGTTAATTCTTAGACCTAGTTTATTTGTGCTAATTTCTAGATCATGCAATATAATGCATCAAAAGATATGCATATGCAAAGTTGGGATCCCAGGATATTTGACTATGTTTTCCCAAAGAGAATTTTGCAATGTGGTAGAAAGAGCTGAGTGAGAATTTTGATGGTGTTATATCTTGCACATGTGAAAGTGTCAAGATGATATGATCATATGGGTTTGTTCAATTTTGAGCATAGATGATTTATGCTCAATTTGAGATCATTCACTAAAGCACAGAAAAAGTTATGCTTGTTCAAAGTTGGCCTCTTAGGTATATTTTGACATGTTTGGCTTTGTGATAGAAGTTTTTGAGAGGGAACTTTAATGGAGATATATCTCACACACATGAGAGTTCTAAGAGTAGTGTGGTGCATAGTTAGATTCTCCTATGCGAGGAGATCAACTAGTCTAAATTAGAGATTCTACATTAAAGCATAGAAGAAGTTATTAAGGATCAAAAATGGCTACTTAGGGATATTGATAGGGTCCCCATACTTAGTAACTTTTGAAAGAGTTAAAGCTCGAGCAAGATCGATAGTACACATTGCTCCAAAAAGTTAGGAGGTAGTGAGATGAGGATAGGTACATGATGTTTAACATCTAAGAAAAGGTATAGGATAAGGATCCAATGGCTAGCAGGTGTTTGTATAGATTGATCAATGATGCGCATTGATTGTTAAAGTCATGACTGATCCATAGAGATCAATAGAGTGCATTGAGTTAAAGTTCCCAGATTACACAAGATGAGGTCAAAGTGATAGTGGTTTAATGTTTGGCATTGGTGGACTATGTGTTAAAACTCAAACAAGATTGATGGTGCAAGATTGATCCTAAGCTAAGAGATCACTAGATTTGAGCATTGTGTTCGAAGGTTAACTGTGACCGTTGATATTTAAATATTTTAATTTAACATAAGAAAAACCAGAGTTTTATTTTTTCTCCATTTTTTTGATAGAAGTTGAATTTGCCAGTGCTATAAAAATTAAGTGGTAGAATATTCCAAGGTGCATCTAGATATATAGATTTGAAGATTTGGAAGTGAGGATAGTCAAAGATATTGAGCCTAGAAGTTGACTATGTATTTATGCTTATTTTACAAGTGACTTGAGAAGGATATCTGAGCTTGTTTTGATGTATCATAATGAATTAGCTATTAAATATTATTTTAGAATCCATGAGGATTTCTATGTGGATTTTGGAGGTGTGATTAATCTATATTGAGTATGAACAATGCTTAAGAACTTTATTGTGTGTTTGTTCATTATGATTGTGTGCACCAAGTTAGTTTTTGAGTTATTTGAGCATATGTAGAGGTGAACTAAGCTAACTATGATAATTTGAGGACATTGAAGGGGACATAAGGAGTGGACCCACATATTTGTAATTGTTCTTATGTTGTTTTTTTGCTTGAAGGATTGCTAAAGGAGTTAATGGGTTCACATGATGCCTATAAGGGCTACAAGGGCCTTATTAAAAGGTCTAGTTCCTTAAGGGTGACCCATAGATGCTATGGCCAACCTACGAAGATTGTATTGATCCATATCTTTATTTGAAAGATGCCTTAAGGGGTAAGGCATGCCTAAAGGCTGACTAAGATGGTGGTTATCATGATTGCTCTATAAATAGTGAAATCAAAAGTGGTGATTTCTAGTCTTGTATGATTAAGAGAGGTGTGAGTGTTAACACAAAGAAGAGAAGATTCCAAGTGTGCCTAATGGTTGGGTTGATGAGAAGAGTAGATTAAGGACAATGAGTATGACCTATAGGTCATGTTTTTTAAGGCAGAATAGTGCTCTTACAGGTTGATCATGAGTGAAGAGGCCTAGAGTGATCCAAAAGGATGTTTTGGATGTCTTGAAAATGAGTGAAGGATTGTTGGTGTCCATGAGAGCTTGGTGGTTGGTTTGAAAGACTAATCGGAGCATGGATAATGTGTATTATCATCTATTCATGTTGTTGAAGAATGCGATAGCATTATAGATGTGAATATTACATTGAGTGTGTAGAGTTGAAGAGTGGGGCTACTTGGGATATGTAATGTGTCCTAATTGATCTTTGTGTGTTAGATCAAGTATGTAATTTACTTTGGCCAATAGGGAGTGTTATGTGATCCAAAAATGTGGCTTTAAATACATTAAGAGATTAATAAATCAGAATTTCATCATTAGGTATTAAAGACATCAGTACAAAGGTGGATTTGATCATAGGTGTTGTTGTGGTAGCTCAGCATCTAAGGTGGTTGTATCCTCCTTGCAAGGTGACACTTGCTAAAAGGTCTGGTTATTATTATAGCTTAGCTAGATAGGTGTGGTAGCACCTTATGGGATTGGAGTCTCACTAAATAGGGATTATAGTTCCTTGATCATTTGTAGATGGTCTAAATTAGATATTTTTATTATAGGATAGTAGTCCAATTGTAGGTTCTAGTGGGTTTTATTCTCCAAGAGGGTTTCCCACATATGTTAGGTGTTATGTGCTTAATCTTGCATTATGTTTCTTGTTCATTTTTATGAATGATGTATATGCCTCATGAATGTATGTATTTATTGATTAAGAGTTTGGAAGGATTTGAACTAAAGTTGAAATATCTAGGCTCATTGATTCATCTCCACTCTCAGTGATCGTACCTCTAACAATTGGTATTAGAGCAGGTCCTTTGGAGGAAGCCTAACAACTTGAAGGTGATCCTACGTAGGTACAAATATGTCTAGGCAATTGAATAAAAAAAATCAATAGTGGAAGGTTGTGATCAAGTCAATTGAAAAGTAGATATGTACTTTGAATAATGCTGCCAAAGAGGATGAGACTATTATCAATGACTCAAGGTTCAATTAGTAGACTCCAAGACAAGTTTATGTTGAAAAGAAAAGGACATCATGTTTGATAAAGAAGATTGCCATAATAGTAGATAAGATGATAGAAAAGAATAAAATCAAGAAAAAATCAAGTCTATTGAAGTATAATCATATAGATTTGAAGACATGGCCAATAAGGTCAAAAAGAATTAAGAGAAGATCAATATTCTTGAGGATCAGTTAAGGACTATAAATACAAAGCTGAAAGAAAAAAAAGATGAATACAATCATCTAAAGGTTGAAATAAGTTCACTAAAAAGTGAGCATGAACTTATTATAGTCAAGTTGGATGAGATGGAAAGAAAGCATGAGAAACCTAAGCAAGGGAATAAGAATGCAAACTTGAAGAGCAATGTTAGAAGGTTAATTATGTTGTACCCAAAAAATTTCACTCATTTTTCAGACAACATTTAAGCTATTTTGGTCCTGCAAGACAAAATTATCTCTTCCCATTTCAAAAAATTGTTCTAAACTTTCAAAATTAGGAATTATTCAAGCTTTTTCAGTTAAAGGACTAACAAGTTCAACAGGTTCAAAGGCTTCTATAAGCAAGTTCAATCAAAAGAACAAGTTTCCAACACTTAGTCATTTTCAAGATTGGTTCAATGCCTTGGTTTAACCAAAAGAATTTATCGGCAACCTTCTATGCGGTGTTTGAACCATTGAACCGTTGAACCTTGAACCATTTTGGTTCAATGAGTTCAATAGGTTCAAAGGTTCAACAAGTTCAATGACAGCAGATTCAACATGGTTTGTTTCAAATAGCTTGGTTCAAATGATCAATAGAAATTAAGGAATGAACTGTTGAACCATTAAACCAAAGTTGGTTCAATCGGTTGGTTCAAGTGGCAAGTTTAAAGGAGTGCCCCAAAAGTTGAAGACATAAGTGCCCTTGTGGAGGGAATTTCTATGGAAAAAATGACTAAGGTGAGAAAAGCCTGAAGCAAAAGCCCAAAACAAAATCCTGTCAGAGCCCAGTGGATGCTACCAAGTGTCATCTATCGAGCCCCATTTTACTTTATTTCTAAGAGCTGCGGAAGTTGCCACGTGTCCTTTGTAAGATAAGTGAAACATGCCAAGTGTCAACATCCACATGAATCTAAACTAAGTCCCAAGTGTATCTATAGTGTTTCTAAAATCTCAATGGAAGCCACCATGTGTCATCTTCTATGGGACACTCAAAAGGCATCCAAAGCCTCTATAAGTTAAGTGGAAGCTGCCAAGTGTCGTCTACCGAGACACAGTTTCAAAAAATGGAACGTGCCATGTGGCATCATATGTGTGAATCTAAAATGAGTCTAGAATGTTTCAAAAGGAAAGATAAATCTCGGTGGAAGCCACCATGTGTCGACATCCATAGTTTCTTCCTTTGGTCTCTTTGTTAAGTAAGGATTGTGGTGGGTCTCAGGTGAATGGCTAAACTCAGTGGAAGTCACCATGTGTCATCCTATGTAGGATTCTCAAAAGACACTTGGAATATGCCATGTATCCCGTTATAACTCTATGGAGCAGAACAAGTGTCTATATCCACATCTTGAGTTTCTTACAATTTTTAAAGCTTCTTTCAAATAAGCATCTCTCAGAGTCCCATAGATGCTGCCAAGTGTCATCACCTATTTTACAACAGATGCTACCACGTGTCAATTGTTAAGATCAATGGAAATCGACCAAAGAGCAAGATTCAATTCAACCAAGGACCTGATTCAACACCCAAAAAAGGAGGAAAGATGAAGAAGGACCAAAAATATTCATGCATAATATATGTTTCTAGAAGCATATCGACAGGTGGACATTGGAGAACACAAACATTAAATGGCGTGACCCATTTCTCTACATCAAGAAAAGCAAATGGGCAAATACACCCAATTATAGCATATCTTTTTGACAAAATTTAATGAAACATATGTTACGGCTCCCAAGTCTTTCTTAGAGGGCTATATATTAGACTCTCTTTTATTATTTTAAGGAGGTGTCTCTCTGTTATCAGAAAAAAAAAAAAAAACTCTGCCCAAATTGAAAGGCATTACTGAGACTTTGAGCTCAGATTGTTCATCATATTTCTTTGTTAAAATCAAAAAGCAAGTTACTTTTAGACTTTGTGTTTTTATAGCTTGTATCATTCTAGGAGATTTTTCTTATGTCTATTTCCTAAATGTATTCTTGTTTATGCAATTTAACGATTAGAGCTAGTGGAGGTGACAAAGAAGTTGTGTTTAAGCTAGTTACTTTCAAACTTTGTGCTATCATAATTGTCTTTAGTGTGTGTTTATTTTCTATTTATGTGTAAAGAATCTTAGGATGACTTTTTGCCCTCATTGTTCTTCATATTTCACTATTTGGCAATTGAAGTGCAGACTTTGTGCCTCATTTCATCTTGTTGTGTTACTATACTCTATTACAAGTTACTTGTCATCACCAAAAAGATTCTTTTTATCTGTTGAACAACACTTCTAAAAGAAGAGGAGTGTCTTATGTTAGTTCATCTAGATTTCTCTTTTGATTTATGCACATCATCTCTGAAAAAAGAGAGATGGATGGTTTATCCTACCCTTGAGTGTTATTTTATGTTTATATATATATAGTTCTTGCATATCTACAGGGAACCTCCCCTTGATGAGAGGAGAGATTAGTCCCCTTTTGATGTGGTAAACCTACACATTTGGCTGACAAATCTTCCTATTGTGGTTGATCAGACCTATTTTGTTTATCAGTATGCTAATTGACAAAATATTCACCCAACAATTTTTAGCGACTCTGCTGGGGATGTTATGTGCATTCTGAAGCCTCAAGTTTCAAATTGAAGCAGTCCCTACCCTTATCCATTACAGACTCTAGTGACTCTATTCTGTGTATTACCCATTATCATTATAACCTTACCATCCACCTCCACACCAATTGGGAAAGAATGCATAGTTTAAAGCCTCAAGCTTTAAGCTAAAGCAAGGTCAATTCTTTTCCATTTTTGTTTCACAATCTGGTAGATTCAAGGTATACACAAAGCCAAAGGGCTAAAGGAATTGTCAGCCCTATATTCAAATTGGTACAACAAAGCAATTTTGATTTGTCTCCTTCACCATCTTGTCTCCAACGAACTAAGAGCTTTCCTCCTAATAAAGTTAGGTCTCCATTACCAAGTGAAACATCTACTTCTATTGTTAATAAAGCTTTGCCAATAATTACCCATCTAATATTTGTTATTTCTCCTTTTCATAGTCATACAATGGTAGTTCAAGGCCCCTGGGGTAATTTTTTTGGCCCTCTTAATCTTACTCCACCTCTACATGAGCTCCCATGCAGTTCAAGGAATAATTTCTTCAAATTCTATGGTGATGGGAAAGTTCACCCTGATGAACACATTACAGCCTTCAGCATACCCTATCGTGTAATTGGAGTGGAATTTGAGGATGTAGCAGTCAGGCTATTTGTAGAAACATTACAAGTTGTTGCTACATATTAGTTTTACCATCTACAGGCTCAGTCAGTAACTGACTAGAACACCCTCAAAGCTAAGTTTGAAGCCAGATTCAAGTCTGTGGAAGATGCACATGCCCTTCTAGCTCAGCTCACACAAATGAAGAAAGAGCCTCATGAACCAATGAAGGACTTCATAGCCAAGTTTGATAAACTAAGAAATAGGATCCTTGTAATTGCTCGACCTACAGCTAAGAATCTCAAATGTTTCTTCATTAAATCTCAGTTACCTGAAGTGAGTTTCCTTTTGAGACGTGTTGGTAAAATAGACCTTATTGCAGCTCAAGATTTGGCCACTAAGGTAGAATATGATCACATCTTGGTAGGGAAGATAAGAAGATATCCTAATAGAAATAAACCCTCATCATCTTCTGAATATCCATCTACAGGCGCCACTGATCTAATGGTGCAAAAATTGGAAAATGAGTTGCTTGCTCTCAAAAAGCAAATGGTGCAAGAAATGTCTTCTACTCCTTCATATAGAGATATGCCAAGGAGGACATTTCCAAATTAGTCATACTAGGGCAATGCTGCCAGGAATAAATGGCAGCTAAATCATCTTCCTCCCCCACAAGGGAAACTTGCTATTGAATCACCCCCAGCCAATTCAGTAGTGGGATATCTTGAAGTAGAATCAAATTTCTCTTTCCAGCATGAATTGAGTCAAAAAAATGATGGTGATCTCTTTATATAAAACCAAGAAGAATCAACTAGTGACTCCAACATTGATTTCTTGAACTACTAGGATGAAACCAAAAGTAAAGGAGAAGCTTTTGATGGATCATACGCAGTGTTTACTAGGTCCAAGAACCAATCAACCCAACAAGCTGATAAAGGGAAAATAGAAGAGCAACCTCAACTAGAAATTTCAATTATTAAATGTGGAACATATCTACCTTTCTAGCCAAAGGACCCAATGATCACCAAAAAGGTAAGTACATCCATTTCACCTTCACCTTTAACTTTAATTTCACAAATTAGTCCTTCCCCCTTTACAAACCAAAAAGTTGAATTACCTTCCTCTGTTCCTAGTCTAATTCAGTCATTTGACATAAATGATCATGTCAAGAAAACCAAAATTCAAATGAATAAATTTGAATATTTAAAATCCAATCCTGAGCAGTTGGATAGGTTAGTTGAGTGTGTGAAGAATAAGGCCGTCCCTACAAGACAAAAAAATAAGAAGGTAATTCATGATTACCCAAAGAACATTCTTATCCCAAAAAATCTTGTCATTACTCCTCCAGCTGCCCCTGGGAAAATAAAACCTTTTTATGTTTCCCTATTTATAAATGGTCACAAGCTGAGTAACTACATCATAGACTCAGGTGCATCTGACAATGTCATGCCTGCCAAAGTAGTTGAATCTCTTAATCTCACACTAACTAAAACATTTGGTAGATGTTTCTCCATGAAGAAAAAACAAATACCTCTTTTAGGACAAATCAAGGATGCATAATTTGCATTTGCAACCTTTTCAAACAAAAGAATCAAGATGACAGTTCTGGTGGCCGATGTTCTAGCCTCATATGGCATTCTACTAGGGCAAAATTTATGTAAAGATTTTGGGGGAGAATTGAGCATGGACTTATCTGAAGAAAGAATCCATGTCAAAGGCATCATGTAGAGGCTACTTCATGAAAAGGAATCAAAATATATTGTCACTCAGACATCAGCCCCTAAAGCTCAAACTCTGTTTGAGTCTTCAGGCATGGGTAACTATTTTCTATCTAAAAATGAAGTTCATGAAATATCAGATAAAGCTCTTCAAAGTGTCAATCTAGAAATTAGTTCAACTAGAAAAACAAAATAATTGATAAGTTTCAATACAGATGGATAAGGATCTTCCCTCTCTAATGAAGGAAAATCTAAAGAAAAATTAGTGTTTGATGAGGTATGGACTCTGGAATTCAATGGTAGTTTCTCCTCTACTAGTTCAAGAGCTGGGATTGTGTTGATATCTCTTCAAGGAGATATTTTTCCTTCATCTTATAAGTGGTAATTTAGCAATACCAATAACACAACTGAATATGAATCTATGTTTCTTGGATTGAGGGCTGCTCAAAATAAAGGCATCAAACTCTTTCATGTCGAAGGAGATGTTGAACTAGTGGTTTTTCAAGTGAGAAACCTATACCAAACCAAGAATGAAAGATTGTGCCACTACCACAACTTAGTCTGGAACCAAATTGAAAGCTTTGATGCTTTCAACATCTCTGCCATACCCAGGGAATCTAATGACTGAGCTTATGCACTTGTTGTTTCAGCAACTCTCTTAATTCCTCACTCAGACTTCACAGGAAACAAGTACACCATTGAGCTAGTCTTTAGACCAAGTGTTCCTAAAAATGATGATCATTGGAAAGTATTCAATGATGATTACCAAATCATTTCCTTCTTGGAATGAAAAGAAAGCTTTGAACAACTGCATTTGGAAGGTAGTGAACCTCAAAAGTGTGAACCAGCCCCTAAATTAAGTTCAGATGCAAATGAAGAATTCTTACAACTCAAAGGGAATAAAATTCCCAAAGGCCTAGTTTTCCTTGAGAAACTATTTAACAATCATGATAGATTCATTAAATACAACAAATATATTCAAGCTCCTCTTAGAGATTTGATCAAATAAACCTGACTACCAAGGAAAATTCTAAAATGGTGAATACTAGGAAGTGTTGCACTCCTAAAGAGAGATTCAAGTTCACTACTATACTCCACCAATATATGGATGTCTTAGCATACTCCTATGATGACTTGAAGTCTCTCAGGCATGATGAAATCCACCATAACATTCCTCTCAAGGCTGACTCAGTGCCTTATAAGCAAAAATCTAGACAATACAATCTAAAGATATCAGGTACTATTCTGTCTGAAATACAAAAAATGTTAAATGTTAGAATCATTTTCTCAATCCATCATTCCACATGGATTGCAAACATAGTGCCTATAAGGAAGAAGAATGGTGAAATTCACATTTATGTGGATTTCAGGAATCTTAATCACTCATCCTTGAAGGATAACTATCCTTTGCCAATCATGGATCAAGTATTTCAAATAGTGACAGGATTAGAGATGTTATCAATGCTAGATGGCTTCTTACGATATAATCAAGTTGAAGTTGGTGAAGCAAACCAACACAAGACTATATTCACCACACCTTGGGGCACATTTGCATATAGAAGGATGTCTTTTGGATTGATAAATACTGGTACCACCTTTCAGAGAGCAATGGACCTTGATTTCAAGGATGAGATGGGTAAGTTCATTGTGGTATACCTTGATGACTTGACCATCTTTTTAAAACATCGTTCTGATCATATACACCATTTGCAACAAGTGCTAGAGTGCTACCACTAGAATGGCATTTCTTTGAACCCCAAGAAGTCTATTTTTAGAGTAACAGAGGGGAAACTTCTCAGACACATTGTGTCCAAAGAAAGCATAAAGATTGACTCAAACAGAGTCAAGTCTATTCAATAGCTTATCTTACCTACAAGTAAAAAAGATGTTCACTCTTTCTTCAGAAAGGTGATTTTTTTACGAAGGTTCATCCCCAAGTTTGTTGAGAAAACTTGACACATTGTAAACATGATGAAAGAGAAGTCCACCTTTAACTAGACTGAAGAAGGTAAGTCAGCATTTGAAGACATCAAGACTACCATTGCCCACACCCCAACTCCATTTTGTCTCAACTACAACAAAGAGTTTACCATATACAGTTATGCTTCTGGACACATGCTTTTAGCAATTCCGGTTCAATAGAACAAATAAGGTATGGAATCTCCCATTTCTTTCATGAGCTTCCCTCTCAAAGCTCATGAGCTAAAATACTCTAATATGGAGAAGCATGCTTATGCAGTGGTGAAAACAGTCAAGCATTTATGCTTCTATATCCTGAATTCACACACTCTTACCTTGGTTCCTAACACTACAGTCAAATCCATATTAACTTAGCAGGAGTTTGGGACAAAAAGAGGCAATTAGATTGCAAAAATCCAAGAGTTTGATCTAGACATCAAGCCAACAAAGCTGATATGAGAAAAAAGCCTATGCCAATTAATTACTGATAATAAATTAGAAGAAATAGAGCATGAAGAAGCAGATGTGGAAGACACACTGACAGTTCTCTTTGTCTCCATCATGAATGAGTGGTATTCAGGTATTACTCATTTCCTTACTTATGGTGAATGTTCCACTCACTTATCTTACAAAGAAATGAGGACTATCTAGTTGAAAGCTGCCGATTTTATCCTTTGAAACAATGGCCTATACAAGAGAAGCCTTTATGGAGTATTCTTTTGCTATGTAGACAAAGAGTAGCAAAGCCAACTTTTAAAATCCTTCCACAATCTAGCCTGTGGAGGACATTTTTGCTCCTGTGACTGCCCAAAAGATTCTTTGAGCCAGGTATTATTGGCCAACTCTTTTCCAAGATGCATATAAGTGGGTGAGAAAATGTGAACTCTACCATCAATTTACTGGAAGACCCAAATTAGCTACCCTACCTCTCAAACCAGTGATCATAGAAGAACCATTCCAGCAATGGGGAATTAATTTTATTGGAGCTGTAAACCCATCTTTAAGTGTTGGACATGATTATGTCCTTATAGCAACTGACTACTTCACCAAGTGGGTAGAAGCTATCCCAACCAAGCATGCTACTTTAGAAGTAGTGTGCAATTTCCTCAAGGAGAATATCATTTCCAAGTTTGGAGTCCCAATGAAGATTGTTACTGATAATACAGCTTGTTTCACTTCCTAGGAGATTACACAATTCTATTTCTAATATGGGATTACACTCTCCCACTCTTCTGATTACTTTCCACAAGGGAATGGATAAGCTAAATCAAGCAATAAGAACCTGGTCACTATCATCAAAAATTTGGCAGATGACAATTAAAGGACATGGCATAAAGCATTGGTTGATGCTCTATGGGCAGACATAATCACACCAAAGAGGGAAATTGGTATGTCTCCTTTCCAACTTCTTTATGGTATCAATGCTAAGATACCAATCACCTTAGAATTTCTAGCATTAAAATTGGTTAAGGCATTTGAAGATCAGACATATGAAATCCCCCTTGATAAGAGAATCATGTGCCTGACTGAGCTGGATGAGTAGAGAACTATGGTGGTGGACCGAATTCTTGCCCATCAAAGCCTGGTAAAGAAACTTTTTGACTAGAAGGCAAAAAATCATGATTTCCAAGTTGGAGATCAAGTCTTGTTGTGGGACAAAAGGAGAGAACCAAAAGGGATGCATGGAAAGTTTAACTCCCTTTAGAGAGGCCCATTTATTATGCATCAGCATAATGGTGAAAATAGCTTCCTACTAAAATATCAAGATGGCACACTCTTTTCTCTGCCTCACTGTGGGCAACATCTGAAACACTTCAATTCTTGAAGTATCAAATTATTTCATCTATATATATATGTATATTTGTATAGTTTTTAGTTCCATTTTGTTTTGTTTGTTTTCATTTTTGACACCTTTCATTTCTGGCTAACATGACTCCATAGCCCAATGGTACACATGAAGACACTGGAGATTCTAAATTCTACTCCCTTCAATTATTTTTACAATTGATGGAAGTTCCCCAACTAGAGCTAGCTGTTGTACCTAAAAAATGTCACTCATTTTTGGGATAACATTTAAGCTATTTTGGTCCTACAAGACAAAATTATCTCTTCCCATTTCAAAAAATTATTCTAAACTTTCAAAATTGGGAATTATTTAAGCTTTTTCAGTTAAAGGACTAACACATTCAATAGGTTCAAAGGCTTCTACAAGTGATTTCAATCAAAAGAACAAGTTTCCAACACTTAGTCATTTTTAGGATTGGTTTAATTCCTTGGTTCAACCAAAAAAAATTATCAGCGGGCTTCTATGCGGTGTTTGAACCATTGAACTATTGAACCTTGAACCATTTTGGTTCAACGAGTTCAATGGGTTCAAAGGTTTAATAGGTTTAATGACGGTAGGTTCAACATGGTTTGTTTCAAAGAGCTTGGTTCAAATGGTCAATATAAACAAAGGAATGAACTATTGAACCATTGAACCAAAGTTGGTTCAACCAGTTGGTTCAAGTGGAGAGTTCAAAGGAGTGCCCCAAAAGTCGAAGAGACAAGTGCCCTTGTAGAGGGAATTTTCATGGCAAAAATGACTAAGGTGAGAAAAGCTTGAAATAAAAGCTCATCATAGCCCAGTGGATGCTGCCAAGTGTCCTCTGCCAAGCCCCATTTTACTTTGTTTCTAAGAGCTACAGAATTTGCCATGTGCCCTTTGTAAGATAAGTGGAACATGCCAAGTGTCAACATCTGCATGAATCTAAAATGAGTCCCAAGTGTATTTACAATGTTTCTAAAAGCTCAACAAAAGCCACCACGTGTCATCTTCTATAGGACACTCAAAAGGCATCCAAAGCCTCTATAAGTTAAGCAGAAGCTGCCAAGTGTAGTCTATCGAGACACAATTTTAAGCAATGAAATGTGCCACGTGGCATCATCCATGTGAATATAAAATGAGTCTAGAATGTTTCAAAAGAAAAGCTAAAGCTTGATGGAAGCTACTACATGTCAACATTCATAGTTTCTTCCTTTGGTCTCTTTGTTAAGTAAGGACTGTGGTGGGTCTCGGGTGAATGGCTAAACTTAGCGAAAGCCATCACGTGTCATCCTCCATAGGATTCTCAAAAGACACCCAGAATATGCCATGTATCCCATTATAACTTTGTAGAGTGCGATGAGTGTCTATATCTGCATCTTGAGTTTCTTACAATTTTCAAAGCTTCTTTCAAATAAGCATCTCTTAGAGTCCCATGGATGCTGCCAAGTGTCCTCACCTATTTTACAATGGATGCTGCCACATGTCAATTGTTAAGATCGACCAAAGAGCAAGATCTGATTGAACCAAAGACTCAATTTGACACCCAGAAAAGGAGGAACAATGAAGAAGGACCAAAAATATTCATGCATAAGATATGTTTCTAGAAGCAGACTACTAGGTGGACATTGGAGAACACAAACATTAAATGGCATGACCCATTTCTCTACATCAAGAAAAGAAAATGGGCAAATACGCCCAATTCCAACATATCTTCTTGACAAAATTTAATGCAACATGATGTGTTACTACTCCCAAGTCTTTCTTGGAGGGCTATATATTGGACTCTCTCTTATTGTTTTAAGGAGATCTCTCTCTATTATTAGAAAAAAACTCTGCCCAAACTGAAAGGCATTACTAAGACTTTGAGCTCAAATTGTTCATCATATTTCTTTGTTAAAATTAGAAAGCAAGTTACTTTCAAACTTTGTGTTGCTATAGCTTGTATCATTCTAGGAGATTGTTCTTATGTCTATTTCCTAAATGTATTCTTGTTTATGCAATTTAACAATCAGAGCTAGTGGAGGTGACAAAGAAGGTGTCTTGAAGCCAGTTACTTTCAGACTTTGTGTTGTCATAGTTGTCTTCAGTGTGTGTTTATTTTCTATTTTTGTGTAAAGAACCTTGGGACAACTTTGTGCCCTCATTGTTCTTCATATTTCACTTTTTGGCAGTTGAAGTCGAGACTTTGTGCCTCATTTCATCCTATTGTGTTACTATACTCTATTACAAATTACTTGTCATCACCAAAAAGATTCCTTTTATCTATTGAACAACACTTCTGAAAGAAGAGGAGTGTCTTTTGTCATTTCATCTAGATTTCTCCTTTGATTTGTGCACATCATCTCTGCAAAAAGAGAGATGGATGGTTTATCCTACCCTTGAGTGTTATAATATATATATATAAACATATATATATATATATATATATATATATATATATATATATATTACATAGTTCCTACATATCTACAGGGAACCTCCCCTTGATGAGAGGAGAGATTAGTCCCCTTTTGATGTGGTAAACCTACACATTTGGCCAACCAATCTTCCTATTGTGGTTGATCAGACCTGTTTTTTTTATCAGTACGCTGATTGACAAAATATTCACCCAAAAAATTAGACAACCTAATGTTGCAACGTATGCTAATTTATTTCCTTGTCATTGTTATACATGTAATAAGTATGGTCATAGAGATAAGGATTGTAGAAGGAATTTAGACAATAATATATCCTCATGGAGCCTTGTAAGAAGAAGCAATTAATCTTGGAAAAATCATAACTCAAATCAGTCAGGAGGTATGTTGAGTGATGTTTTTTATTTCAATTATCATAAAAGTGGACATATTTTTATATTTTCTCCAAATAGTGTTAAAATGTATTCAAATTATGTCAAAGGATATAGAGCTCTTAGAAGCTCTGATAAAGGATAAACTCAGGTATGGAAACCAAAGGTAATCAATGCCAATTCTTCTAGTCATAAGGTTGATAATAAAGTTGCTTTAGAAGGTTATGTTACAAATCAAGATAAGCTCAAGGATCAAGTAGGTAAGATGGTTGTAGAAGACAAGAAGAGTCAAACTTTGGTATGGAGACCTAAGATAGTAAAGACTAAGGAGACTAACTCTGTTGAGTCCAAGAGTCTTGATGGGTTATTTTCCAAGGTAGAAAAAGAATCAAAAATAAAGGAAAGTCAAGAGTTTCTATTGATAGCTTTTTTTGACAAGTCTAAAGTAGAGAATGTATCAATTGTCCAATTATAAAATTAAAATCAAAAGTTTGCTCATGTTGAAAATAAAGAGACCAATCTCAAGGAGAAGACCAAGGTACTAGCTGAGGCTGGTTTTGAAGTGTGTATAGATCCAAGTGAACATCTTGCTATTGTTGAGCAAGTTTCATGCAAAGAACATCATTTGTTGGTATCTAGTAATGATATTCCAAACTTCAAGGTGGATTATTTGGATGAAAAGGTATGTCATGAATCTATGTTGTCTCCATGTGTTATCAATTTCATCTTAGAAGAGAAGGAGAATGATATAGAAAAATAACCAGTTACCATAATTAAGTCAAAGAAGAAGAAGAAGAAGAAGAACTATAAGTATCAGATGACCAAGGAGTAGAAGGAATATGAGGAGTTGTGGGCAAATCTTGGTTTCACACCATGGTAGAGTATTGTGGTGTAGAGGGTGTCTCTATCTAAGCTTCAAAGAGACACCTATTAGATAGAGGAAGCTCGGTGGCTATTAGATATTTTTTGGTGAGAAGACAAGAAAATAAGGTACGTTTGTGCATTATTTATATATATCTATCTATTGGAGAAAATAAGTTTTTAAATAATCTTAGTGGTCCTATCTTGAAAAGGAGTTTTCTTGTTGATTATGGTTTGGGTGTTCTAGTATAAAGGTGAGTTTCAAATATCTATCTGCATATCAATTTGTGGTAGATGCTAGTTGTGTATGTCATGGAAGTTCAAAATGTTTTGAAGATGTGGTATCTCTATTTAAG
The DNA here is from genome assembly GCA_037957365.1 of Torreya grandis. NCBI lineage: Eukaryota > Viridiplantae > Streptophyta > Pinopsida > Cupressales > Taxaceae > Torreya > Torreya grandis. Next base: position 1,783,168 of record JARHVA010000038.1, read on the forward strand.
TATTGACTGTGATTGGATAGTATTTGAAGTCTTGTTGAAGATATCATGTCCCTGATGAAGCATGAAGTTAGAGGGAGCTTTGTAATTGGTCAAGTCCTAATATTAGAGGACTGAGTAGTTGAATCTGAGAAAGAAGGTATGGAGAATCATGTTTGTGTGATCAAGATGATAATGCCAATTAGATAAGGTCTTTGGTTAAGGGGGAACAACAAGTTCATGAGCCTATTTTAGAGGTTTTTGAAGGAGATGTAGTACAAAGTCAGAAAGGTTGGTTCTAGGTGGCTTAATGAGATTGATTCAAATATCAATAAGTGTATAATTCTCATAAAGTTTTGTGCATTTATTTTTGGTGTGCTCCAAGTGTTTTTGAGGTCTGAAGATATATATGTGCGAAATGAGGATTTTTTAGTGCTCTCAGTTTTTCTTTGTTTATGGTTTAAGGGCAAGCAGGCCTAAAATGGGTTATAGGATGTATGGGTTCCCAAAGGTATGGAAGCTTAATTTATGGTCTAAAAATGTGTGATGGGTATCTCCAAGTATGCAAGAATTTTCAAAGGTGGGCATTGAACAAAAGGAGGTTTGTTGACCTTGCTTCTTTTGAGTTTCTAGGGTTTTGAGTTATGCAAGAAAAGTGGTATGCCTTATGAGTTGAGGTCCAAGGCTTCTTATTTTTTTTATTGGGCCAAATGGGTGGTCAAATCAAGCTTCATACAGATTTGAAGGTTTGTGTTTATGAAATCATTTTTTTTTGTCATTATAGAGGGCTAATTAGCTAGTAGGTTTGTGAAGGAAGTATGTTGAAAAAAATTGGTGTGCTTGAAGGGGCATATGAGAGTGTTCTATGTATGAATTTTTGGGTCTTGAAGATGTGTCTACTAAAATTATGAGCTCTGTAAATTTTAGGTAGGGCTATAAGGAGGCTAGATAGGCCTAATTTAAAGAAGAGTGAATTATGCTCAGTTTATCCAAAATATCAAGGTATGAGTATCTAAAAGTATGTTATCAAGTAGGTCTAATGCATTTTTTCTATTTTTTATAGTGAAGATGTAGAGTTGGTGGTCATAGAAGTGTCTTAAGAAAGAAGGCTAGTAAGCTTGCATGGTGGTTCTTCATGGTGTGTGGAGATTTGAAGATGCTCAAAAGGTGAAATGGCTTAGAGATATTAGGAGGAGTCCCTCTCAGATATTTCTTGATGAGTTACATCAGATATCAGTTCTTTTGTGTGTTCTTTCTTCATTTCTTGAAGTGCTTGATTAAAGAGAGTGTTGGCATGAAGCAAGAGGAAGTTGTCAAGACAAGAAGAGGTTAGCTCAAGGTAAGGGGGAATTTGTATCATATTTTCAAGATGTTCCTTTCCTTTTTTATGGTCTTTTAATATCCTCATGATCAAATTATGCCCACTTTGTCATTATGTCAAAGGGAGAGAAAGTTCCTATTGGGGAGAAAGTTCATGTTATGGGAGTGCTTTGAAGAGAGAGAAGTTGAGCTATATATTGCTATATTAATGGGCATTGACATCAATGACAAAGGATGAAATTATTGGATAGTTTTCATGATGAAGTCATGGTGGTGTCATGGAAGTGTCCTATTGAGTGGATGAAGATACTTGATATTCTATGTGACAATGACAGTGTGCAATGTGTTTATTCTTGTATGTTTGAAGGTGGCTTAGTTGATATTCAGTGTTGACATGGTTAGAGATGTTTAGGGATGATTATGGTGATTGGATCATGTGAAATAGGTCCCTAATTTGTTATTTATGCTTTGAGATCTTGCATGCATAAGTAGAATTCATCTAGTTGATCATAGTTCTCATCTAGACACTTTAGGTCTAGTGGTAGAAAATCTAATTAGACAGTTTGATGATGTCACCATTACCACATGGGAAGGAATCAAGGGGAGATGGTCATATGGTTCTGATCATAATAGTCCCTTATTTTTATGTGCAATATCTCAAGTCATGCATTGAATCACAATCAAAGATATGAGGGTACAAAGTTGGCTTCTAAAATAGATTTCATTATTTTCCAATAGCCAAATTTGTAATATGGCTAGAAAGAGCTGAGTAAGCATATTGATCAAGTCAAAATTCACATGCATGGAGGTTTTAGGATAAAATAATCATATAGGATTATTCATTCTTGGACCTAGTTTATTTGCACTAATTTCTAGATCATTCAATGTAGCACATCAAAAGATATGCATATGCAAAGTTGGGCTTCCAAGTAATTTGACTCTGTTTTCCCATAGCCAATTTTATAGTGTGGTAAAAAGAGCCAAGTGATCATTTTGATGGTGTTATTTATTGCATGTGTGAAGGTGTCAATGTAATATGATCATATGGGTTTGTTCAATTTTGAGCATAGATGATTTTTTCAAATTTGAGATCATACACTAAAGCACAATCAAAGTTATGCTTGTTCAAAGTTGGCCTCTCGGGGATATTTTGACATGGTTGGCTTTGTGATAAAAGTTTTTGAGAAGGCACTTTAATGGTGATACATCTCACATACATGAGAGTTTCAAGAGTAGTGTGGCACATTGTTGGATTATTCTATGAGAGGAAATCATTTGGTCTAAATTTGAGATCCCACATCGAATTGCAAAATAAGTTATTAAGGATCAAAAATGGCCACTTAGGCATATTGATAGCATCCCCATACTTAGTCATTTTAGAAAGAGTTAAAGCTCAAGCAAGATTGATGATGTGTGTTACTCCAAGAAGTTAAGATGTAGTGAGATGAGGATAGGGGCATGATGTTTAACATCTGAGCAAAGGTACTGGATAAGGATCCAATGGTGAGTAAGTGTTCATATAGATTGATCAATGGTGAGCATTGATTGTTAAAGTCGTGACTAATCCACAAAGATCGATGAAGTGTGTTGAGTCAAAATTCCCAAATTATATGAGATGAGGTAAAAGTGGTAGAGGTTTAACATCTGGCATTAGCAAATTATGCATTAAATCTTGAATAAGATTAATAGTGCAAGATTGATCCTGAACTGAGAGATCACAAGATTCAAGCATTGTGTTTGAAGGCTAATTGTGACCATTGATATTCAAATATTTGAATTTAACACATGAAAAACCAGAGTTCTATTTTTCATCCATATATTTTGATAAAATTTGAATTTACTGGTGTTGTAAAATGCAAAGTGGTAGAATATTGCAAGGTGCATCTAGATATATAGATTTGAAGATTTGAAAGTGAGGACAGTCAAAGATATTGATCCTAGAAGTTGATTGTGTGTTTGTGTTTATTCTATAAGTGACCCAAGAAGGATATTTGAGATTTTTTTGATGTTATTTCAATGTATCATGATGAATTAGCTATTGGAGCATGTTGTAGACTCCATTAGGATGCTCTATGTGAATTTTTGAGATGTAATCAATCTATCTTGAGTATGAAAAATGCTTAATAAGTTGATTATGTATTCATTCATAGTGACTATGTGCACTAGGTCAGTGTTTGAGTAGTTTGAGCATACATAGATGTGAGATAAGTTGATTATGATCATTTGAGGATGTCAAAGAGCACATAAAAAGTGGACCCATGTATTTAAAAGTGGTCATAAGTTATTTTTTTGATCGAAGGAGTGTTAAAGGAGTGAATGGGTTCACATGAGAACTATAAAGGTTACAAGGGCCTTATTAAAAGGTGTAGTTCCTTAAGGGTGACCCATAGATGTTATGTTCAACCTATGAAGATTGTATTGAGACATGTCTTCATGTGAAATATGCCTTAAGTGTTAAAGCATGCATAAATGCCAACAAAGATGGTGGTTATCATGGTTTCTCTATAAATAATGAAATCAAAGTGGTGATTTCTAGTCTTGTATGATTGAGAGAGGTATAAGCATTGAAGCGAAGAAGAGAAGAGGTCGAGTGTACCCAATGGTTGGGTTGATGAGCAAAGCAGATTGAGGACTATGAGTATGACCTGTAGGTCATGTTTCTAATGGTAGAATAGTGTTCTTACAAGTTAAGCATGAGCAAAGAGGCCTAGAGTGATCCAAAAGGATGTTTTGGATGTCTTGAGAATGAGTAAATGATTATTGTTGTCTGTGAGAGCTTGGTGGCTAGTTTCAAATACTGATTAGAGTGTGGATAATGTGTATGATAATTTGGTCATGTTATTGAAGACTATGATAGATTTATTATGAAGATTGCATTGAGTGTGTAGAGTTGAAGAGTGGGGTTAGTTAGGATATGTAATGTGTCCTAATTGATCTTTGTGTGTTAGGTCAAGTATGTAATGTGATTTGTCCAATAGGGAGTGTTGTGTGATCAAAAAATGTGGCTTTAGATACATTGAGATATTTATAAATCAGATTTCCATCATGAGGTGTCGAACACATCAATACAATAGTGGATTTAATCATAGGGGTTATTGTGGCAACTCAACATCTAAGGTGGTTGCAGCCTCCTTATAAGGTGACACTTGATAAAAGGTTTAGTTATTGGTATAGCTCAGTTAGATAGGTGTGGTAGCACCTTGCGGGATTAGAGTCTCACTAAATAGGGATTGTAGTTCCTTGATCATTTATAGATGATCTAAATTTGATCTTGTTATTATAGGATAGTAGTCCAATTATAGGTTTCAGTGGGTTTTATTCCCCAAGAGGGTTTCCCATGTATGTCAGATGTTATGTGCTTAATCTTGTATTATCTTTCTTGTTCATTGCTATGAATGATGTGTATGCCTCATGAATATATGTTTTGACTGATTAAGAGTTTAGAAGGATTAGAACTAAAGTTGAAATATATGGGCTCACTGATTCACCCCCCTCTCAGTGATTGCACCTCTAACATTTTCTAGCTTTATCATACTACATTGGCCCTTTGATACGCAGTCAACCTCTTTTAGCAAACTATATTGGCCACATAGCATAAATTGCATTGGTCAAAGGGTACCATGTCAGCCATCTTCCTATTTTAAACTATATTATCCTACTAATATGTAATCAGCCATCTTTAGTGATACTATATTAGCCCATTGCTATGTAATCAGCCCCTATTTCTCTTGCCTTATGAACTGAGTCGACAGGGTCAACTCTATTCTTTATTTATGGTGACTTTTTAACCATTTACCATAAATGCCTTAGGCATTTATTGATCTAATCCTTTGTTATCCAGTAATCTATTCTACCCCTAGTTTACCTAAAAAAATCTAGAGTCAGTTTTAGTGTCTATATTTTGCCTTGAAATTAATGCTTTCTTACCTTGTTGCATCCATTGTGGCTGCTATGCATCCTCCACATTATAGTTGTCATTTCCTCACCGTGGTCACTCTCTAGGCTCAAATTGGATCTCTTCGAGCAATCTTTTCTTATAATATTAAAAATAACAAATGAATTGATTTTCATCCTATTTATATTTACTATTCTAAATTATTTGCATATTAAATATTTACAATCAGATTCTATTTTTGACCATATCTTTGTTTCTACTATCTCTTTTTTTGAACCATAAGATGTTATGGAATCCTAACATTGTAAATAATCTTTTCATATATTACATGTATATTTTGTAAAAAATTCAAAATTTTGCTCTTTTTACAAATTTCTACAATTTTACCTAATGTTCCCTACATTGGACACCTTCACATTTATTTCACTACATTCTTTATCTACAACACTAAGGTAAGTAAAATTATGTAATTTTCAATTATGTCCTTTCATTTATCTTATTCACTTTGTACTACAATTTGTTTAGCTTTAACATTGTGTGTTGTTATGTTCATTTCCCAAAGCACCATCCCATGTTAGACCTACGTGACATGTGATGAGATTTGAGTTGGGCATATGTATATACATAATATTTTCAAATTTTATCAATTATTTATTATTTCTCTTTTACAGGATCCTGCTAAATCTAAATATCTTTGAGTGCATGCCTTATAGGGTGAACTGGGAAAGGGGTGGAAATACCATTGGTACTTCGTAGGATTGTTATCCATTATACCACCACTTATTATCTACATAACCATCTCTTATACAATTCCCAAAGTTTTGCATCCTCTCTTACACACACATTCAAGTAATTCACTACCTTACTTATCCCCTACCTAAGCCTAAAACCCTTTTTGACATTTACCGCATAATGTTAGCATGGGTTAACCCTGTATTCTAATTAATATTTGGACATTATGGCTCTAGGTCAGCCTTAACTTACCTAGATTAAGACCTAACTTATTTTTATCAATTTAAAAATACAAAGTCAAATTAGGCCAACCCTATTAGCTAAACTTTTAAAAAGGTTTAGGGTTAGATTCAGTTATATATACACATCCATTTTTGTTATTTATAAAAGAGGAAGAGAAGAATAAGAATAGTATATTGTGCATCTATTTATCCACCATTATACTTGAGGAGCATTACATAGGGTTTCAATACTTTATTTAGAGATACAGATCTTGTCTTATAGAGAAGTCTTTTAGAAACATAGAAACATTATGTATCCTATATTTGAATCATCCTTGTTATCCTTACATACTAAAACAACCTCTTTTGAAGCACCTTGGCTAAGGGAGAGATGAGGCTCGATAGGTTCATCTTCAAAGTTAATTATTCTTAACTTTGTTCACCTTTTATTAAAGTAGATAGATTAACATTTGTACTTCTCTCCCATGTATTAGGATTTCCCATACATTGACTTGAGTATAGAGATTCTATGCATGTTTACTTTTTATATTTATTACCCCCATTTCGTGCCACAATCTTTGGTTAGCACTAGATTATATTTTACATTAATTTGCAAGTACTTAGTGAATATGAAAACATAGGACCTAACTAGGGTTATTGCATATTTTTTCTTGACTAGAGGCTTTAGAACCCTCTCTAGTGATATTATTATGGTAAGAGACCCCTTAGTTAGGTCTAGTAGATCCATTTTGGTCATGACCTTGAATATATAATGTATCAACAACGAAAGTGTATGTAGAATTTATCTTATCAAAATTAGGATTGATTAATAGGTTAGTTGCATTTTCCTTTGTATATAGGTTGTATGCAATTAGAAATTCATTAAATCCATAAATCAATCCTAGCTCAGAGAAGATAGATCCTACTTACACTTTTGATTGGGGATACATTAGATAATCAAGAACATGACCAATATGGATTTTTTAGACCGAATTAAGGGATCTCTTACCATAATAATATCACTAGGGAGGGTTCCAAAGCCTCTAGTTAAGAAAAACTATGCAATAACCCTAACTAAGTCCTATGTTTTCATATTCACTATACTAATAACAAGTAAAGCAAAAGTCTAATTTAATGCTCACCAAAGCTTGTGGCACAAAATGGGGGGTAATAAAAAATAAAAATAAACATGCATAGAAGACATATACTCACATCAATGTATATATAATCTTAATGCATGGAAGATAAGTTCAAATGTATATATATCTACTCTTACAAAGGAGGAACAAAGTTAGGAATACTTACCTTTAAAGATGAACCCATCAAACCTCAATCTCTCCCTTGGCCAAGATGCTTTGTAAGAGGTTGTTTTCATATGTAAGGATGGCAAGGATAAATCAACTTTAGGATACACAACCTATCAATGAATCCAAAATAATTCTCCATAAGACAAGATCTCTATCTCCAAAGAAAGTATGAAACCTTAAGTTTGTTCCTCAAGTAGAATGGTGGTTAAGCAGATACACAATTTATCTTACTTATTATCTTCTCTTCCCTAAATAATGGTAAAATTATTGTGTTTATATAGGCAGATGTAACCCTAAGCCCTTTCAAAAAAAATGGCCTATAGGGTCGACCCGGTTGACCTAGTATCATTATTAGAAAAAAAACTCACTAGGTCATGGAATAGGTCAGCCAAGAGCCGACCTAGACCCTAAATAAGTTTTGTCAATAAGAGTACAAGGTCAACATAGCTGACATAGTCATTTAAACTATCAAAAGAGGTTTTATATTAGAAAAAGGGCTATTGAAGGTGGCAAAAGACTAGAGGAGTGTGCAAAAGAGAAGGCCAAGCTTAGGGAATGGTTTTTAGGAGATAAGTGTGTAGATAACAAGTGAAAAAATGGACAATAACCCTATGAAGCACTAATGGTCTTCCCACCCCTTTTCTAGTGCACCCCTTAAAGTGTGCACTTACAGAGATTGAGACTCAATGGGTTCCTTCAAGATAGAGAGCATCATTAATTGATAAAAGTTTAAAAATATTATGTGTATATGTATTCCCCAGTTGAATCTCATCACATGTCACATAAGTGTAATAGGGGATGATGTTTTAGGAATAGAACATGATGACACATAATGTTGATGCTAAATAAAATACAATAAGGAGTAAAAAAGATAAATGAAAGGATAAAATTGAAAAACACATACTTTTACTTAACTTAGTATTGTAGATAAAGAAGGCAATGTGAGAGATGTGAAGGCATCCAATGTGAGGATCATTAGGTGAACCTGTAGAGATTAGTGCAAAAAGAATGAAAAAAAAATCAATATAGGAATATAATAGTGTAAAATATTCTCTATGACGTCAGGATTCTAAAACTTTTTATGGTTCAAAAAAATTAATAAGTAAAAATAAATATATGATCAAAATAAGGAATCTGATGCTAAATATTTGAAGGGTAAATAATTTTGAATAGTAACTATAAATAAGGTGAAAAAGAATTCTTTTGCTATTGTTTGACTATTCTAAGAAAAATAGAGAGCTATCAGAAACCTAGTGAAAGCCAAAAGATCTAGATGGTGAAGAGATGATAGCTGAGATGAGGAGGGTGTATAGTGGTCGTATTGAGTGTAGCATAGATAAGCAACTGAGGATTTCAAAATTTAAAAAAAAATGATTATTTTATTTAAAATTAAGTTTTTTACAGAAATTTGTTAATTAGTCCAAATTTAGATATCAGAATGAACCCTAGAAAAATTTTAGGGATACTAGAGGTCAAATGGGGAATTGGGTTAAAAGGGGTCAGAGTAATAAATGCCTAATGCATTTATTACAATTGGTTAAAGAGTCATCATATTAAAAGAACAAGGTCGACCTAGTCGACCTAGTTAGTAGAAAACAAAATTTTTAAAGGACTGACCTAATAGTTCATGGCCGACTTAGTTTATTAGGGAAATGGTCGGCATAGTACATTATGGCTGACTTAGTTTGTTAATTCAAAAATCCAATTTAGTACTATAGGGAGAAAAAAGGTTGATTAGTTGTTTTAAGCTGAAATGGATGACTTAGTACTAAAGGGTTGACTTATATTTCTAAGTGGTTTATATAGTACTAAAATGAAGGAAAGTAGCTGATATAGTACTATTAAGGCATAAGATGGCCAATTTAGTACTAAAATGGCTTATCAAGTGGGAAATAGGTCAATTTAGATGAAAAAATAAATTAAGGCAAATTAGTTGATTTTTGTGAAATTTTAAAATAATATATTTTGATTATGAATCACATGGAGTTCTCATACATCTTTTGTTATTTTATTTTTGTAGAGATGTCATAGATTTTGGTAATTTGTGGATGCATCATGGCTATTAGATCTATTATAATGTCTGACAGATGTAGACAGAGCTAGATTGGTCGTGCTAGGCTTGAGAGGCATCATGGAGATGCAACAGGTCGCATTGATGTTGATCTAGTGGTCATATTCTTGGGAGCTTGAGAATGTTTGACCAATACATTTATATGGGTGGTGGATAAGAATATCATAGAGGTTAGTATCACATTAGAGGATGTCCATGCATTTTTTGGACTTCCTATAGGGGGACATTGATGATCATAAGGATACTAGATGATCAAAGGAGAGGCAAGCATTAACATGATGGGTAACATGCTCAAATAATATTTACTTAGGATTGAGGGTTAGTTTGTTTGATGTCTATATATAATAGATTTTAGATATCTATAAGGTTGTGATATGGCTTATGATAACATGAGTGCTATGTCACAAGTTGGATGATAAGGTACTATTCTATGCAATAGCCTTATGTCAGTCAATATTAGAGGAGGCACTCTATGACTTAGGTTCTATTATCTGGGTTCATCTCATGCATGATATGTATGGGATGTTATCCATAAGGTAGAAGACCATGAGACTAGTGGTACTGTTGAGTGCCTGAATATATGAGAGGTTCTCGATGTATCGACGAGCTTAGTTACCCCATGTGGTCAATGATCAATTACCTCAAGTTTTGAGATGGATACAAGATTAGGTGGTGTAGTCCATGCCTCATATATTATCACTACATATGGTCACACAAGGAGAGATCGTGTGGTAGCTTTATGCACACATTGTGATAGTTTGGCTAAGTTGGGTGACTATGGTACCAAGGTTAGCACAAGTATAGATCATGTGCCATTACACCTAGTGGGTAGAGCCACATCCTTTGGCACACTTTCTAGGATAATTTTTACTCCCACACTCAATGGATCCTATAGTGGTGCCTACATTTTGGGCTTGGCATGTGAGAGATCCAAGGGGTAAATGAGGAAGAGAAGTGTCAATCAAGAGACTAGAGATTAGACTGTGGCATGTGAGATCATGGACTAGTTGAGCATGATAGTTAAAAAATAGAGAGGCCATGCACATGGATGTAGGAGTACCATAAGTACCATAACTAACACTATAGCAGGAGCAATAACCACCTTAGTCACACCACCAATAGAAATTCTAGTGATGAGAGAGAGAATAGAGGGTGGTCATTCAAGATGACCTATCAGTCAGCCCAAGGTAGAGTTGGCCTATAGGGGAGGTGTCCCAAAAATGAGGTGCTTAGGGGATGAGATGATGGAGAATTCATGCTCAGTAGATGAGCAAATGGGGAGACAGTGATTGGTGACACCAGGATAGGTAATAAATTTTATAATTTATGAGTCTTTGATATAAAATACTACTTGTATGTGATGGATTATAGATAGATTTTGAGATGAATATGTGATATAATATATATCTAGTTTGAATTTTGTATATCTTGTATATAAAGAGGAGGTCAGATGGGGTTCCTTAGTGATGGGAGCACACCATGATATTTTGGATGAGGTGTTGGCATCATACGACCCTACCACATTAGATGATCTTGTGGTACCATCTGCCCTAGCTCAAATAAGTTAGTCTAGACTAGTAGGGGAGGCTACGAGGTAGATATATGCATATAAAGATGGGATATAGCTTCTAATAGGGGTGGTAGTAGGAGAGGCATAAGCATGATAGACCTTAGCTTAGGCAAGAGTCATGCATTTAGCTACCACTATCTAGTTTGGATAGGTTCAGGCATAGGTGGACAACCTATAAGGATAGGTAGCAGGCTTGAGATCTCATACTTCCTCATTACAGTGTAACATTTAGAGGGGACACTTTGAGGCATCTATGGGCAACATATCTAGGCCATGAGATAGACATGATAGAACCCAACCTTAGCGCTGGAGGAATGTATTTTTGTATTTTGTAAAAACACACAATATATAGAGAGATATCTTGTTTTGACAATTGGATGTTGATCTTATGTGTTATATTATGGTTGTGGTTATGGATGCATGGATTTATTTATTTATAGCACACATATTTCTCGTGTTGTATATATTGTAGGAAATATATGTGTTGTGTTTTCTTTTCTAGCATTTATGTAGTACACATGCATGGTTAAAAAGAAATAGGTGAAAAGGACTTGGCAAAGTATAATTAACCAAAAAAATGCATTACACACTATATAATGATGGGAAAATGTGTAACAACAAAATATGACTAAGTAAAATAACCAAAAATATGGTAAACAAGAGGGTAAAAATTTATTTGCTAACCATGACAAAGAATGGCATCAAATTAAAACAAGGAAAATCACACTAAATCATGTTGGGATGTATGAAAATAATGTAATAAAATAGAAATATCATGAAATAAAAATGATATAAAAACAAATAAATTAAGTCAATCAATCATAATAAATCACATTGGGAAGTATAAAAGAGAAACGAAATTGGTACAATGATCTTAAAGTAATCACACTAATTCAAGTTGGGAATTATGAAAAACTTAAGAAAAATGGTTGGATTCTTACATGCAATCAGAAAATAAGAAGATAAAAGAAAAATATTTATGAAGGAAGTATAAAACATACTAAATCAAAATGGGAAGCATGCCAATGATGTTTAACTCATAATCAATCACATTATCTCATATTTGACACATGTAATTTTGTTTTGACTTAGATATTGGAAAAATTTATGAGGAAGGCCAGGTCCTATCCATGGTCTTACAGTAGAACTCACAAAGGAAACACTAATGGGGTGAAAATAATGTGAAAATATGATAAAAGGGGATGTTTGGAATGGTAATTTTTTAGGAAGGTCAGGTTTTATCCATGGTCTTACAATGTAACTCACAAACGAAATCCCTAGGGGAGTGATCAGTGAACAAAATAAAATTTCTCAAGGGCAAACATTAGGATTGTAGGGAGTGAAAAATGGAATGTAAGAATCATAATGTAGGCATCTTATGAGAAGACCTTAGGAGACATGAGGCACACTAAGGACATGAAAAAGACAGTAAGTGACTAGTGATCGTCAATATACAAAGGATACATGTTCACTATAGACACAAGGTTATGTAGGAAAATAAGTGTGGTATTGAGATTAACTCATATGGGTTATTTTGAACAAGAAAATTAAAATGCACCTACCTTCCCATAATGATTTCCCCATTCCGTAGGACCCCTTACAGAGTCGTTGGTCTACTGTGAAGATTGGGTACTTACGTGAAAAAGTAGTTAGCACTAAAAGATATTTTTATTCTTTTTTTCTAATCTACTGGCCTACCACACCCTAATGGACCTTGACTCTATTTTTAGGCCAATTTTGAGGTTTGAGATTCAATTAAAAAATAGAGATATGCTTAGAATCACATCTTTTAGTGTGATTTGACTTTTGAAAATTTTGAATGTTGCCTTTTAGATCATTGCCTTCTGTTAAATTATTTAGATTTTACATAGTTTTATGGCTTTTATGATTCCTCCTCCAAGCAGATTTGGAATGACCAATAATGAGAGATAGAGTGAAACATATGAATGAGATTTAGGCTTTGGATAAATGAAGCTAAGTATTCAAAAACAAGATGGACTAGAATATTTAGGCTTAACAACGAACTAGCATTTTATCTCAAATCTCAACCATGTGTATGCTTAGTTTGTGAAAGGCAAAAACAGGAATAAGGGGAGATCCAAAGTGGACCAATAAAAGGAGATTATAATGATATGAATTGTTTTCTAATTGATCACATGGTAAGGAATGAAGGACTAAATGGAGTAAGGTTTTTATAACTATTAGTGTAGGTTTTTATTTTTCCCTATTTTTTAATTAGGGAAATTGTATTTCTTGTGATTACGTGGAGTTTTCCTACATTTTTGGGATAGGATAGCTTATGTGGAGATGTGTGTCATAGATGTGTCATAGGTGTCATAAGAATGTCATAAGTAACTCCCTTGATGGGAATTACTTCTCTATTCTTAGCACCTTGTCATTACCTTTCATGGAGGAGTTACAGTCTATTCTTGGGGTGCCTTGGCCACCTTTTGTGGAGGAGTTACATGCTCTCCTATATGTATTCTACACTTTGGCCATCTTATGTTAATCATATTTTGGTTTTCTCCATTTTGTCTTGTGCAATTTAGCTGCTTGTATAATTTCAAATTGCCTTAGCATCTATGTGGTGTGTACTTGCTTCATCTCGTGTGATCACATCTCCATTGCATTCACATTATCTAGATTCTAGCAACAAATCCGATAATAACCAAGTCACAATAATAAATTTATGTGTTTATAGAGATAAGATACCAAACAATCATGAAAAAGAATAAGATAATCGATAAGAAAGGAAATCAAGAAAACAAATATGGAATTATGAAAAATAACCCATTAGAGAACATAAGAGGAATCATAAGCAACATAAAGTCACCATGTAAGATAGATAAGAATTTGACACAATGTCAAAATGATATAAAATAGATAAATGTAAAGTTGGAGTACATGTCCAATCCAAATGAAAATGTAATAACACCATGCATGTACTTATAAGTACTAATATATTTGTCCACATACATTATCCATAACATCTAATAATTCTCTATGAAGTTGAATGCGAACTATAGCTAATGTCTCATTGACCTTCAGTGAAAGTTGAGAAAACACTTTGCATCGAATCTCATCAACATAAAATGTAGGAATGCTTGAAGGATCATGTTGATGAGGGATATCATATAGGGGATGCTTAAGAGAATGCATGGTAGTGGATTCTATGGGAGATGAAGGGTTCACCAATGGAGAAGGGGCCAACAATGAAGGAGTCATCGATAGAGAGGGATTCACAAGTTAGGAAGGGTCCATGGGTGAGGGACTCACATGTGGATATGGAACCATAGGAGGTGGAGCTAGGAGGGAAGAGAGGGAAGCCCTCTTGTGAGAGTGACATATGGGAGGAAGGGTTTAAGGTGTATAAATGATTAGGAGATGATCCTTGATATGTTAATAAAGGATGTGATAATGATCAGTGTGATGTGTACCAGATTGGTGCCAGAGACAATATACTTCTCCATATTTAGGAAGATACTCAGGTAACACTTTTAGGGGAGGTATATCTTTGTCTGAGGGATAAAGAGTGGTGGGATGCAAGGTGTCAATATATTTCTATAATTTATGATAATACATGGATGAATTGTTATCTATGTCATGGAAGCAACAGATGCACTTGTAAGTAGACTTGGTGGGTGTACTCATAGGAGGAATAAAAATGAAAAGCAAGGAATATTTTTATAATGAATATTCTCTAGTTCAATGACCTAAAACTTTATGAATGTCACAATAAAGCTAATTAACCCATTTTTTGGGGAAAAACCCAACTACGGTAAAGGGAGCAAACCATCACCAAGAAAAGGTGGGTTTGGTGGAGATACTAGACAAGGTTCAACTAAAGGAGCAAAAGGATCAAAACTAGGAAAATACTCAGCTATAGAGAGAGTTGGAATGGGATCCAAACTGGGCTTTATTAAGGGAGGAGCAAGATGCATGGAAAGTTGAAGGACATTTACAAGCATCTCTAGGATAAGTCAACGAGAGGAGTTTTAGTATCTAGTAAATCGATAGGGACCAGTCATAGCATGATCCATAAGCATACTCCTATGAGGTTATTTATAAACTAGAGGTGTGTGCACCATATCTAACCTTGGTGGGTTAGAATATACTGATGACTATGAAATTTCTATTGAAGTACCTTGAATGTTACTTTCAAGTTATGCCTATGTTGATTAGGTCAACCTAGTTATATAGTTTCCTATTTGCTAAAGCCTATTAAGATGACTGAGTCAACTTGGTCAATTTGGTTTGTTATTTGGAAGTTATTTAGAATACTAAGTCAACTTGTACGACTTAGTTTGATGTTCTGGAGTTAAATAAGAGTCTAAATGAACCTATTTGGCATAGTTTATTATCTAGAACTAAATAAAAGTATTGTTTCACCCTGTTTGATCTAGAAACCTTTATTTGATGAAGACCTGCACAAAAAGAACATAGTCATTTTTATGTGATTGTGTTAAACCTATACACAGAAGTAATAAACTATACTAACCTAGTCAATATAGTATCAAAAATATAGAAAAATAAAAAAATGATAGAAATTAAAAAGTATGAAATAAACCTACAAGGGTTAGATTCATGTTAGGTTCACAGGAATGTATGCAATCAAAAATGCATCAGATCCACAAATCAATCATATCTTAGAGAAGATAGATCCTACTTACACTTCCGATTAGGGATGTATTATATAATAAATAACATGACCAATATGGATATGCTAGACCAAATTAGGGGATCTCTTACCATACTCATATTACTAGAGAGGGTTTCTAAGCCTCTAGTCAAGTAAAACTATGCAATAACCCTAACTAAGTCCCATGTTTTCATATTCACTATACTAATAACAAGTAAAGCAAAAGTCTAATCTAGTGTTCACCAAAGCTTGTGGCACAAAATGGGGGGTAATAAATTAAAAAAATTAAACATGCATAGAAGATATATACTCATGTCAATGTATATATAATCTTAATTCATTAAAGAGAAGTGAAATTCATATCTATCTACTCTTATAAAGGAGGAATAAAGTTACGAATACTTACCTTTGAAGATAAACCTGTCGAACCTCAATATTTCCCTTGGCCAAGGTTATTTGTAAGAGGTTTTCATGGTATGTAAGGATGATAAAGATAAATCAGCTCTAGTTTACACAACCCATCAATTCATCCAAAATACTTATCCACAAGATAATATTTTTATCTCCAAATAAAGTATGAAACCCTAAGTTTGCTCCTCAAGTAGAATGGTGGATAATCAAATGCATAATATATCTTAATTTTTATTCTCTTCTCTTATCTAAATAATGTCAAAATGATTGTGTTTATATAGGTGGATTTAACCCTAAACCCTCCTAAAAGTTTCAGTCGACAGAGTTGACCTAATCTAGTTATTATCGTTAATGGCAAAACTCACTAGGTCACAGACTAGGTCAGCCAAGAGATAACTTAGACCCTAAATAAGTTTTGTGAATAAGAGTACAAGGTCGACATAGCTAACATAATCATGTAAAATATCAAAATAGGTTTTAGGTTAGAAAAAGGGCTACTGAAGGTGCCAAAATATTAGAGGAGTGTGTAAAAAGAGAAGGCCACACTTAGGGAATAGTTTTTAGGAGACAAGTGTGTAGATAGCAAGCGAAAAAAGGGATAATAATCTTGTGAAGCACCAATGGTCTACCCACCCCTTTCCCAGTGCACACCTTAAGGTGTTCATTTAGAGATATTGAGACTCGATGGGTTCCTACAAGATAGAGAGAATCGTTAATTGATAAAAGTTTGAAAATATTATGTGTATACATAGGTTGTGTGCTCAAAATAAAAATAAGGGTCTCTTGGTTTCTTGGTTTGTATTTTTTGAGGAGCTACAGCCACAATAATGTCTCAAAACATTACTTCATCCATTTACCCAAAATGCACCAGATAGGGACTGTAAAATATTATATTCAGCAATTTTAGAATCTTTCCTTATGTGTGGTGGACATCATTGAGGAAAATATGACCTATTTTTAGATGGCCTAAATTATAGCATCTAATTGGAGGTTCACATGTTTAATCCGAATTTAGTATCTAAATTCATCCCAAGGGCACAACTATTACAGGAAAAAGAGATGGTCAAATGAAAACCTTTCACTAACATCTATGAACACACTTTCCCAACACCATCATGTCCTCAACCTACTAGATTAACTCCTCAATAAATTGAATAGAAGCATGTAAAATATTTTTGTTTTGGATGTGATAGAAAATGGATAAAATGGCATCACTTTATTGAAAAGAAGTTGTTTTACATTGAAGGCATCAATGATGATGATGAATATGATGAGTCCTCATGTGCAGGGTTTGACAATTATGAAGATTCTCAACTTACTATTTATTATCATGCACTTTTAGGTTTTAATACTTATCAAACTCTTAAATTGGTGAGTTTCTTCAAGAAATAAAAGGTGACTATGTTGATTGACTTTCGTAATACACATAACTTCATTACTAGTAAGTTGGATACTCATTTGAACTATTTCATTTACTTAGCTCCAAAATTTTAGGTCATTATTACAAATGGTGATATCATTAAATATTCTAAAAATGTTATTTTATTAAGATTACTATGGGAGGCTTCTTGTCAGATTCTCCTATGTTTTATGTTCCCATATGAGGGGTTGACATTATTCTAGGAGTGCAATGGCTCACCACTTTGCACACTATTGAGATGAATTATAAGAACATGGTACTTCCATTCAAAAGGAAAGACATTTAAATTTTGTAGATTAGGAGATAAATCTCCACAACTAGTTAGATCCTATCAAATGATGAAGATTCTTAGAAAAGGCACTAAAGGATTTATGACATTTTTTTCCATAGAGGTTCAACCAACTAAGGAATCCATCCATCTTGGATTAAAAAAGGTGTTGAATGACCATTTTATTATTTTTGGTGACATGCCAAAAGGGTTTCCACCAAGCCAAATGCATGATCATGCCATTATACTACTTCTCAAAACTATACCAACCAACATTAGACCCTACAGGTCTCCCTATGCCAAGAAGAGTGAAATTAAAAATATGGTACAAGGGATGTTGAAAGTAAGAATAATCAAACACATCCAAAATGAATATTCATCCTCAATGGTCATGGTGCAGAATAAACATGACACATGGAGGACGTGCCTAGACTACAAAGAACTCAACAAGAAAACCATCAAAGATAAGTTTCACATTGTAGTATTTGATGATTTGTTAAATGAATTGCATGGTATTATTTATTTTACAAGGTTATATCTTCACTTTGGATATCATCATATTCAAAGTCATAAAGAGGACATACCTAAAATAACTTCAAGACTCATGAATACCATTATGAGTTTATGGTCATGCCTTTTGGCCTCACAAATGTACCATCTACATTTTAGAGTTTAATGAATATTATTTTTAGGTCATTTTTGTGTTTTTTTATGGAATCCTCATTTACAAGGGAAGACCATTTGAAGCATTTGAAATAGGTACCCTTAGTTTTAGAACAACATCAACTTTATGCCAAACCTTCCAAATGTGCTTTTGGCATCTAAGAGGTTAAGTATTTAGGTCACAATGTTTCACATGAAGGAGTGAAATTTGATCCTAAAAATATCCAAGCAATAATGGAGTGATAGGTTCCCAAGACCCTCAAGAACCTTCAGGAATTTTTGGGGCTAACTAGTTATTGATAGTCCAAAATTATGATAGCATAGGATCCCCACTCACATTTCTTTTGAAAAAAGACTCCTTCCAGTGCATTGATACAGTTACCAAGGCATTTGAATAATTGAAAATGGCTATGTACACCACTCTAATTTTGGATACTCCTAATTTTTCAAAAATAATTATTGTGGAATGTGATGCATCATGATATGGCATGGGGGATGTACTCACGCAAGAAGATAGACCACTTGCATTTGAGATTCCTCAATTGAAAGGAAAAAATAGGCTCAATCCAACCTATGAGCAAGAGATGATGGATATTTTACATGCAATCAAGTAATGGAGACCTTATTTGAAGGGTCATCACTTTCAAGTAAAGACATATCATGATATCCTCAAATATTTTTTGGAACAATGATTATCTTATGAAGAATAACAAAAATGTTAGGCTATGATTTTGAAATAGTCTATAAGAAAGGAAAAGAGAATGTGGTGGAAGATGTACTCTCTCAGAAGGATGAATCATTTGAGGCATTGTTATGTGTAATGACCATTTGGCAGGTAGATTGGCTAGAAGAAACAAGATTATAAGGACAGAATGATAATGCTACCCATAATATGATTCAAAATCTTTAGCAAGGCTATGTTGGATATAAAAACATTTCATGGAATGGGAATGCATTATGGTATAAAGATAGATTATTTCTCTGTATAAAAAAAAATTAAACATAAAATCCTTCAGGAACTTCATGCATACCCAATAAGAGGTCACTTGAGATTTTTAAAAACATATTATAGAAACAAGTAATATTTATTTTGGGAAAGACTCAAGGGGGATGTCCATAAACATGTGGTTGAATGCATGGTATTTTAAAAGCACAAAGGTGAAACCATTAAGACTCTAGGTCTTTTGCATCCTTTATATACCCCTATCTAGTGTTGGGCAGAGGTTTCCATGGATTTCATTAATGGGTTACCACAATCTGATGGTAAAAATGTTACCATGGTAGTTGTGGATCAGCTCACTAAGTATGCTCATTTTTGTTTCTTATCATATCCATTTATTTCCATTATAATAGATTTTACTTTTCTCATTAGAGATCATAAATTGCATGATACTCGAAAGATCAGTTTAAGTGATCGACATCCCATATTTACTAGAAATTTTTGGACATAATCATTTTCATGTTTAGGCACCTAGTAGGCTCATATTTTATCATATCATCCTTAATTTCATGGCCAAACAAAGGTAGTTAACAAATGTCTAGAATGTCATATTTGTTATTTTATTTATGATAAATAGGATAGATGGGTTCATTAGCTGCCACTTGTTGAATGGAGGTATAATACTTCTATTAATAAATTGTCCAAAATGTATCCCTTGATAGCCTTTTGTGGATATCAACCCCCATCTATAACTTCAACCTTGGATGTCCATCCCAAGGTTTGAGCTATTGAGGAACACATTCACCATCAATAGGAGTTAATTTCCATTTTGTGAGAAATTTTAGCCATAGCACATAATCAAATAAAGCAACAAATGCATCAAAACTGTGTGAGTAGCATTTTGACATAGGTGATTGGGACTTTTTATGATTATTTCCAAATAATAATGTCTCTGAAGTAGCAAAAAAAGGATAACAAGTTGTCTCCTAAGTATTATGGCCCATATCAGATCTTGTAGTAAATTGGTAGTGTGGCCTATAAGCTAGAATTCCCCTAGTTCACTCGCATATATATGATATTCCATGTATCTTTCTTAGAGATGGTAATTAGACACATAGTTTCTACTCAAACTAAGTTACCTTAATTGGATGAGGAAGCTAGGGTTATTCTGGATCCTTAAGAGATCCTTCAAATGTGCACTAAGCAACTACAAATGAATAATTAAGGAATATTTGATCAAATGGAAGAATTTACATTATGAATAGGTAACATGGAACCATGAATCTTTCATACAATAATATTTAGGGTTGATTCATCATTAAGGAAAATATTGTTTTGAAGGGGAAGGTCATGCTACATCATTACCTATGATGTCTCTAGGTATATGTATGGCTAAGTTGTGGCTTATATAGCTCTTGTATTATCTTGTCATATTTCTGTATGTTCTTAGTAAGGTTGGCCTATGGAATAACCATGATTAAGTAGGGTATATATAGGATATAGTGGCTAGTATGTGATTATCATATTGTGAATTCTTATCTTATTACATTATTGTGGAGGTTTCTCCCTTAAAGTGGCTTAGCTATATTCATCAAGCATTCTAATCTTCAATAATTATTTTTGTAGATATATTATCTTTGTTCTCATTTATGTGACATATTATTATATTGTGTGAATATATAAGTAATTTCATTACATTTGTGTATATTGGAATGAAGTGATATTTTATATACTAAGATGATACAACTAACATAGGTGACAAGGAGCTATTAAAATCTGGGAATGTCGAATATTTTTGTATTTTTTATATTTATTTGAATGTTTTTTCATTTTCAAAATATTTGGAGAATTTAGAAGTTATCTAATGATCTCAAGATTAGGATAAGAAAATTTGAGTGGTAAATGAATAACATTTCTTGAACAAAATGTGTCGTATTCGTGCATAGAAAAATCAGAAAGTGTATCATTTTCATTTGGTGAATTTGTACTTGGTATCTTTGGTTTACCTTTGTGTATATTTGGTTTTGCATCTACTAGTGATGGATTCAACCAAATTGTACCATGCCATATAGGTATGAATATATTATGTAGTAAGTTATCGAGTGGATCATAACATAGTTTGTTGGACTATTCATCTAAAGATTTTTTACCATATATATGAGCAGAGAGAGTAGAAGGGTTTTGATATGAGTAAGGGATCATAGGTTCCCCCTTTCCAACCCAATTTTCAACTTTATATTTGTCAAATATCTCTTATTTTTTTATTTCTTTTATTATAAATCCTGTTTTAAACATTTGATGTGTCCATTGCTCTTTTTGTAACATTGCCTTTTGTAATTATTACTTTTCATCTTGTGCCTTTTTTAATTTTGATTTTACATCTTGAACTTTCTATAACATATTTTTTCTTGATTTTCCCCTTGAATGTGTTCTTTCTCTAATTGTGCCTTTTGAATTTGTTCTTATCCTAATTGTGCCTTTTAAATCTTTTCTTGCTCTATTTTTTGAATTTACAATTATTTTTGTGTTGATTATTCTTTGGTACCCATACTTTTTCTTTTTACACTTATTATTTAGGAGATGTATTCATGGTACGATTGGGTTGCTTTATTGATGTATCTATTTGAGGATCACCACTATCATTTGCATTTTGTATTTTATTCTTTAAATCTAAACAATAATATGTATGATGCTCATGCATTATATCATATGCACAATATTATTTTGATATCCTAATAGGATGTATAAGAGGTAGTTGAATCACTTTATTTTGAAACATTTCTCTTAGGATTTCACTTGGACTCTTTTTAACCTTTTGTTCACTTTTTAATCACTACTTGTAGATGAAGTCTCTTTTAGCTTCTTATTTTGATATGAAACCTTGGTGGGCACAAAATCGATAGATGAACATGCAAAAACATGATTAACACTAACATATTTTTTATTTTTTATGTATGTAATATGATTTTGTAACTCTTATATTAACTTACTCATAAGGATGATTTGATCTTTAATGGATTCACAAACACAAACTCTAGGTATTTCAGATTGAATATGCATACACACATAATTTAAAAGAGAATTGGAAAATGGAAGGGTTTGAGGAAGGATATATTGATTATCTTCATTTGAAATCATATTATGGGACACCTCTTGAAATAATGATAACATGGTCTTCATTATAAATATGTGAGTTATCACCCTCCTTAGGGTTAGGAGGAGGAAGAGGTTCATTGTTATCCATTTTAAATGTTACAAAGACTAATATAATAATATTAAAGAAGATAAATACAAATGATAGAAAATATTTGAACATGATAGGAAAAATTAAAATTGAATAATTTCTACAATCTGAAACCCTATAATGATGAAAACCCTAGGGTAAGCTAGGGTGTGCATCAAAAGATAGTGGTCATATTCACCAAATGTTTAACCTTACATTTGCAAATGTGGGGATATGGTTAAAAATATATAAATAATTTTAACATAAGGGTAATAAACTAATCTATAATAGACCAATAAATGGAAAAATAAGATAAATAATATTTTGAATGTATACAATTGAGATTGCTAAAAATATTAAAGTAAAACTATTGAAAGATATTATAATAAATAAATAAACAAATGGTACATTATTGGTTTAATTTGTGAATGAATATTCATACTAAAAACATGTGTCAAATATGTAAGATCAATATTCTAGATTAGTCATCAAATTTTGGAAGTTGTATTATGTGGTTGTAGACACTACTATTAATTCTAGGTAATACCATCAATGCTAGTGTTTTATTATGATGCAGTTGTCTAATACACAATAATGAATGGATATGGATGCAACCAACTTTGATGTTTTAGTTTTTTATCACCTTTATTCTAGTGTATTCAAATCTAGGATATAACTTTTCACTCTTTTTTGATTAAATAAATCCTAGTTGTTCACCCTTAAAATGATTTTGTTGAAAATGGGTTAATGGGCTCAAGGTGTCAAGTTATCCCAAATATTCCTCTATCAATAGGCACTAGCTACATAGACAATATTCTATGGAGGGCCTCAGAATTATCTAGTTTTTCCCTATGCATGAGAAAATATGTGCATAAATATGAAATATACTATATGAAAGTACATGTAGTGATCTAACTTTTAATTTGACAAATATCACTCATTGACTAATCTTTAAATGCTTCAAACCTATAATATGAATGCTCCTATGCTTGATATGAAAATAGGAAGGAATATGGAAAAATAAAGTGGTTATTTAGGTTATTTATTTAGTTTTAGTATGTGTTTGCTTGATATTTGCTAAAAGATGAATGAGAAGGCTTACACTTGTATTTATACCACACCAATTGAAAACATCTCATGATAGGGTTCAATAAGATAATTAGGTTGACATAAGGGTTTCCATCATTTTGTAATTTGGATGAATTTTGACCATTGGACACTAGATAAGGATCTAGACACTACTATTGACAATATTGCCCTTTATGGCTAGTAGTGTCAAGAAAGATAGAAAACATGTACGGATCTGAAACTGACATTGCATGATGTTTATCAGGGTTTAAGCTCTTTATGTAGTGCAGGAGACACAGGCCATTAGAATGATTTGGATTAGACTAAGAGATAAATATTTAGGCACATTAAGATGGTGAATGCGAGTCTTTCAACAATAGGGAGGTCTAGAATTGAAGGGTAGAGTTGTGATTGGTATTTGTTAAATATACAAGACTAAGATACTATAAATATTCAATTTTAGTATCTACACGTCCCTCTTTTTGACTTTCACCTTTTTGAAATTCCCCTCCTTTTTTTTTGCATTTTATATCTTATAGCTTATCTTATTTTAATTTTTTCTATCTTATCTTCATCTTATGTTGTGCCCCTCTAAGTTAAGTGCATTTGTGTTCCCCTCTTTTACCCTTTTTAAGTCTCAAGTGTTGGAAGTCAACATTGATGTTCATAATATTTCATGTTTAATTTGAATGTAAATATCATTTATAAGTAGATAAGCATTGTAGTTCATTTGGATATATAGTATCTAAAAATATCATTCATAAAGAATCTATTAGGCATTCATATGCATTCTAAAATATATCAACTAATAATTAGAACATTTATTATTATTAAAGATAATATTTCTTGTGGAACACTTCTATTGTAGAACGTAAAGTTTGCATGTTATATAAATTATTTTTTTCTATATATATTTTTTATAGTGATTTTTAATACTTGAAGCCCTAAGAATTACCAAGATGCAAATTTTATTATTCACTTGGTTTGACATAGGCACCCAAAATATCACTTTGTTTTTCTTAAATTTTAGTGATCGAAAGAAAGAGTTTATCTTGTAGGTATATATGTAGTTTAAGTTCACGATTAAAAAATTGAATTAAATTTGAATCAATAATATATAAAAAATTATTGAAAACCCTATATAAATGCCCATCTTTTAAATTAAATTAATTAACAAAACATTATCAATGTTTGTGTGTGTGTGTTGATGTTTAATTAAAAATAATCATACTATTTGTTTTACAATTTAACTCGAATTTAATTATCCATTTAAAATTAATTTTTATATATATATATATATATATATATATATATATATATATATATATATATATATATTAAAACAATATTTACAATCATAAATTAGTTCATGGAAATTTAAATGAAGATTAATGATTTTATTTTATCTATAAATCTTAAATCACTTCATGAACTTTTAAGTGGAGGCAACTTAATTTTATTTTAATTTTGACTGTCTTTCCAATCCATTAATTACTTAAGTAAAAAAGACTTTATTAGTTCAATTTTTCTTTGGACAAATAAGGTGTTAAAATAAATCTTATATTTTACTTTTATTTTAGATTTTGTGTTTAAGTTTTAACTATTTTAATTTGTTTTTAATTTTTTATCTTTTCTCTTACGCATTTCAATAGGAAAGAATCTAAATACCTTTGATTGAGTTGTAAAAATATTTTGGTTAAGAAGAAACCAAGGTTAGAGTCAACAAAAATGAAGGGCTTCAAAGGTTCTTGGACTCAATTTTTGAACTATGAAGGGCTTCCTTTCTATTACTTTCATTGTAATCTCCCTGGTCATCAAGCGATTGGATGTATTTCTAAGTTTCAAGGATTGTCTTCATGTCACTCTCTTCTTGTTGGTAAGAAAAATGAAGGGCCTTCGAATTATGAATTTTTATGGTGAAATGATGATAAATTTTACTCTCATCTTGCATCCTCTCTACCTTTACCTTCTACCCCTATGGATCATGAGACTCCGCCTAAGCCTATAGAGACTATGTTGGCTTCTATCTCTTCACCACTTTTTTCTCAGCAGGTGGAGCCTTTTGCATCTCCTCTCACCTTTTTTCCAAGCTAAAATATAATGTGGGTGCTTTGAAAAAAATCAAAGGTATAAGATATCCTTATAATCTGCCCATGCATTTTATACGATGCCCTTAAAACATCTCCTTATAATATGCCCATGCATTCTTATAAGATCTCCTTAAATCCAAAAAATAATTTATATGATTCCCATGCATTCTATGATATGAATAATATAATTTTAATCTCTTATAATATGTAGATGAGGTAATTGATTGAATTTGTCTCAAAGCATTTCTCTTAGAATTTCACTTGGACTCTTATTAACCTTTTGTTCACTTTTTGAATCACTAGTTGTAGATGATGTCTCTTTTAGCTTCTTATTTTGATATGAAACCTTTGTGGGGACAACATTGCTAGATGAAGATGCAAACACATGATTAACACTAACATATTTTTTATTTTTCTTTTATGTAATATGATTTTGTATCTCTTCTATTAACTTTCTCACAAGGGTGATTTGATTTTTAAGGGCTTCACAAGAACAAACTCTAAGTATTTTAGATTGAATATTCATACACATGTCATTAAAGGAGATTTATAAGATGGAGGGATTTGGGGAAGGATATATTGATTACCTTTATTTGAAATCATAATATGAGACACCTTACCCCTTAAAGTAGTGAAAGTATGGATCGGATTATAGGGATGTGATTTATCACCTCCTTAAGGTTAGCATGAAGAAGAGGTTAATTTTTATCCATTTTAAATGTTCTAATGACTAATATGATAATATGAAAGAAGATAAATATAAATTGTAGAAAATATTCCAACATGATAGGAAAAAATAAAACTAAATAATTTATACAATCTAAAACCCTAGAATGTTAAAAACCCTAGGATAAGCTAGGGTTTGCATAGAAAGATATAGTGGTTAGATTCACCAAATGTTTAACCCTAAATTATATGTGTGGATATGTTTAAAAATATAAAAATAGGTATAATGCAAGGATGATAAACTAATCTATATAAAATTAATTAATATAAAACTTAGACAAATAATATTTTGAATTTATATAACTGAGATTGCTAAAAATAGTAAAGTACAACTATTGAAAGATATTACAATAAATAAAAAATAATGATACTTGGTTTATTATGCACAAAATATCTAGACCAGAAACATGTGTAAAATATGTAAGAATGATATTTTGAATCAATTTTTAGATTTTAGAAATTGCACTTACGTGGTTGCAAACACTACTGTCATATATGGACAATACCTTCAATGTTGGTGTCTAAGGTTAAGTGCATGAAGTTGGGGGAAAATTTCATGGACATTTTATATAACATGATCACATTATTAAATAACATGATTGCATTATTATCATAGTGTGATCACATTATGTAAATTATGACTTGGTAATTACCAAGCCATAACACAATCACATTAATACATAACACGATCACATTATTATAAAAATAATAACATGGTCATGTTCTTATTGTTTTGCACATTAAATTATATGAAAATGTACATGGATGGAATCTTGGTTAATAGACAATGTGATCATGTTATTATAAAATCAATAAAGAAATCACATTCTTGTTGTTTTGCACATAAAAGCATGTGGCCATGCACATGAAGCCAATATTGACTAGACACTTATATTTAATACTCTAATTGTTGAGTATAAGAAAATAAATGTAAGAATATAAATGTAAGCTTTAAATTTATTGTATTAAATATAATAAATTAGGGTCACTCTACATCTGATAGAGTTGGTCTCATAGCTATACACCTTATGATGTAGAAAATAGTTTTTAAAAATCTTATCTAGTTAGTTCTTAGGCATTTTTATTTTTAGGGTCTAAGCATTGAACCTAGGGATTTTAGTGCATAATTTTTGCAATTGATGTCCATTTTTGGTAAACATATAGTCTTTTTTAGGTTTTTGTGCCTTCTAAATTGATTCCTAACATTTCTAAGAGTCTTAGGTTTGTTAAAATCAAGTTTGCAAACCACTCACTTTGAAATTAATGCAAAGTGGTGTTATTAGGATAGTATAGTTCACATTGATGACCTAGACACATCAAATTACCACTTTGTGTTAATGTCACTTGTTCTTCATCATTCCCTCCTCCATAATCACTTCTTACTCATGACTCATCACCCCTTATCACTCTCTCATCATTCCTCATTGTCCCTAATCACTCCCTCATTGACCCTCATTATCCCTAGTCATCTCTAATCACTCCCTCATTATCCCTAATTGCTCCCTCATTAACCCTCACTATCCCTTATCATCCTTAATAATTCACTCCTCATCCCTCATCACTCCTTCATTAACCCTCACCATCCCTCATCATCTTTAATCACTCCCTCATCATCCCTAATCACTCCCTCATTGGATCTCACCATCCCTCATCATCACTCCCTTCTCATCCCTGATCATCCCTAATCACTTCTTTATTGACCCTCACCATTAATCATCATCCCTAATCACTCTCTCATCATCCCTAATCACTCCCTCCTCATCCTTGATCATCCCTAATCACTTCTTTATTGACCCTCACCATTCCTCATCATTTATAATCACTCCCTCATCATTCCTAATAACTCCCTCATTGACCCTCACCATCCTTAGTCATCCCTAATCATTGAGTTGTCATACCTCATCATCTCTAATCACTACTTCCTCATCCCTCATCCCCCCTAATCACTCCCTCATTAACCCTCACCATCCCTCATCATCCCTAATCACTCGATCATCCTCCCTAATCACTCTCTCATTAACCCTCACCATCTCTCATCATCCTTATTAACTCCCTCATCATCTCTACTCAATTTCTCCTCATCCATCCTTATCCTTAATCACTCCATCTGATACTTGGATGGTGGTATTTTTTTGGGGTTTAACAATGCTAGGAGCTACAAGTGGAGAATTGAGTGCTAGCATAAAATATAACACAGTGATTAAAATGATGTGGAGGAAAATTTGAAACATAGATATTTATCACCTATGAAAAAATATTGGCCTATTAGAAATGATGTAATTCACAATTGAAAATCTGTCAAAAAAAGACAAGTAAAACCACATATCACCAAAATGGGTATTAAATACATGAGGATCACTAAGCTATATGATTTCCTGAAACCAATCAATTAATTTCTTTATGAGGACATTTTATTATCTAAATAATTACATTTAAGGCCTTGTATTTGTATGTCTATTGATTGAGTCATCATACCAGAGAGTGGAAAATGATTTTAAAATGACTAGAACAAGTAGTCCAAGATTAGAAAGTGGTGCTTAATTCATAACTTTAATATTCAATCCAATGAAGAGTGTCACATTATGATCTCTCTACTTGCACATATTGAGAAGTAGGTACAAGTTATCTAGCACTATAAAAAGGTAAGTAGATAATAGATTATGAACCCAATGATATGGTTGGTACTAAAAATATATCTACTTCCCCCAACAAGAAATTATATGAATTAAAAATATTGATTCATTAACAATTGTATATCAATGGTGATCCAATACACTTCATCATTTCCAGTGGAAGTCAAAAGAATTTAATTTTTTGTAAAGCATTTTTACAAAAATTGAACTAGAAATTAGTACATCATCCATAACCATATGCTAGTGTATGATCTAGTGTAGGCCTTGAGAAATGAATCACCTAGTAGTGTCACTTGGTGTAAAAAATCAATCTTTTTAAAGATGCAATCCTTTGTGACATCCCACCATTAGAGGTGAGTGATGTTTTACATGTGGTCAACCATTTATTTATCATTGACATGTAATATATGAAGTAAATCCTTAAAATATTGTGATATATTGTCATGATCTGAAATACCATATATCATAGTTAGTTCATAAGCTTTTAATCATTAGTGCTAAGAAGTGCAAGAATCTTGTCAGTTCTAGTAATAGGTATACTCTTGATGGCAATAAGTAAATGTAATAACATACTTATGTCACCATATCATAGTGTGGTTTATCCACCAATAACAAAGACAAAATAATTGAACCATAAACTAGATGAATACAAGGATATCTTTCAGTCACCTAAATAAGTTCGTACTTACTGTACACTAAACAATACTATTAATTTCATCCCTTAACTACCTCTACCTAAAACCTCTTTATACAACATATAATTTATAG
The DNA here is from genome assembly GCA_037957365.1 of Torreya grandis. NCBI lineage: Eukaryota > Viridiplantae > Streptophyta > Pinopsida > Cupressales > Taxaceae > Torreya > Torreya grandis. Next base: position 1,813,109 of record JARHVA010000038.1, read on the forward strand.
AGAATAAATATATATCAAGTGGTAGATCTATGAAATTATGGATAATGGAAACATCATGCCTAAATCATCGCCTTGCAGAAGCCCATTTGTGCTTGTGCCAAAGTTTTGAATCAATTAAAAAAATCTTAACAAGATTAAAGTGAAGAACTATTTTTTGGAGATGAAATCATTGGGGGTGAATCAATGGTGAAAAATAATCTAATTTAATTTCCAACCCCTTCAAATACTTAAGACATTCAATACAACCATTAATGAAGCATACAAGATGTTTATAGCAATGAACAATGAAGATAATGCAAGATCACACACACAACATAAGATCTATGTGGAAAACCCTCTTGAGGAATAAAACCCACTCTCAATCTTATAAATTCATAGACTACTTATCCTATAAGATGATCACAAACATGAGACTGGTCAAGTCCTTCTGAACAAAATTTAGTGAAACATCTATTTCACAAGGAGCACCTACCCCTAGGATGATCAAGTCCTTTTGACCACCTCTTAGTCAATTCCTTCTGACCAAAATTAGTGAAATACATGTTTCATAAGGAGCACCTATGCCTAAGATTATTAAGTCCTTTTGACCGCCTGATGGTCAAATCCTTCTGACCTAGATGTTGAGCACCTTCCTAACACCTATGAAATAAACATCTCCTAATCATTGATTGCCTATCAATTTGATGGAGATATAATTTATATAAACTATCTTCAACTATTCATACTACATATTCCACACTCTGATTTTTCTCTCAAATCAACCACCAATCTTGCATAGACATCATCTATCCTTCACTCATAATCAAGGCATCCAAAACATCCTTTTGGATCACTCTAGACCTCTTCACTCATCCTCAATCTTCAAACCTGTGAGAGAACTATTATTGACATCAAAAATATGACCTGCATGTCATAAACAAAATCATAAACCTACTTTTTTCTACAACCCATCGACTAGGAGACACCCTTTCCTTAACTCCACAACTCTCACACACACCTCTTCTCTTAGGTCACCCACATGTAGAAATCATCATCTTTGATTTCACCAATTATAGAGCCTTCAAGATTATTATATTTTTGGTCAGCCATAATACTTACCTTAGCCTTTAAGACATTTGACAAGTTCAATACCACTCTCACAGGTCATCCATAACAAATATGGGTCAAACTTAAGCAACTATGCCTTTCAGTTAGGCCTTAGTAGCCCTTATAGGTCTCATGGAGACCTATTCACCTCTTTGACTCTTCTCTGAGAAAACTTAGAACATAATATAACTTTAATAAAATACATATACCCATTCCACATGATCTATAGGTCCACCTTAAGTACAACATACATCACAACACCCTTCTGCTACAACATAATTAGCCCAAACATCATTTTGTACATATGATCACCAAGAATGAACACGCAGTCAAATTAAAAGCCTTTGATCTTATAGATTATGGATTGGTAAAACCTTCAAAATCTATAAAGATGATCCTCATGAATTTTACAACACTCTTCAATAGCTCAGTCCCCTTGAAACATCCAAATACCATCTAAACAAACTCAATTATCTTTTTTGGGTCACTTACAAAATATGGTCAAACACATAGTCAACTTTATAGCTGAATAACTTATCTTGTAAAAACAATTAGATCTTATAACTAGGTTCTCTGGATGCACCATGAAGTCCTCTACAACTTTTCCTTTTATACCATGGTCAAATTTTGCATATATCAAAAGTTATAGCACAAAAACTATAGATTGGTCTTCCCTCACAAATTTGAATATTGAATTCCAACATTCACTGAGCAACTATTAAAATTTGAACATGTTGACTTCATCTCATGCACCCTTGCAATATTGACCAAATACGCACCATATTTCTCCTTGGATAATCTAGGTCTTTATTTTGTAGTGCTTAAGGTTAGATCTTGATCAGAACTCCCATAAATATGACACTTGGCACCCTTGCATGCCTTCTAAAAACTTTGCTCATTATTAAACATCAAACACTTATTATCATTATAGACATCCAATTCCTAACACCATTTGTGTTGAAATTTTCAATATTACTTTAATTGCACTCAAATGCACATTTTAGGTAAAAATCCATAAAATGCGTTAAATGGTTCAAACTTGTCATTTACAAGTGCCAATTTAGGTCAAAGTATCCCTAAATGGGGCAATGCAATTTATGGGCTAGTTAACTTTGGTTGATTCATTTCGAGTCAAAATGATGATTTCACCTTTTGTGCTTTAGATCACTCTTTTATTTTTATTCATAGGTACATGTCACATACCTTTGCTATTTACTGTTGGCAATATCCTAAATGCGAATACAATTCTACCACATCTAACATTGTCTTTCAGTTCCTCTTCAGTCAAATTATGATCCAGTAATATGACTTTTTGACCATTTTGATTAATTAAGGGCCAATTTTCAAATAATTTCATAAATGTTGATTAACCTCGTTTAAGGCTAATTAATCCAAATTAAGAGCTTAAGTGGATTTTCCATGAGAGTTGTTGAATATTTATTTTTGAAAATTGATTCCCATTATCTTCATCATCAGGGGACATCATTTCTTGGGAAGACATCCCTATGCCATAAACACCACAAATATCAAGATTATGAGTCACCCATGCCTAGTTAATGGTTCCCATACCTCTTCAATGCCCCTTCTTCCAAGGTCATGATAAAGATAATTATAGATTTAATTCCAAATATTAAGATTATCCTCAACCACACATTTTCATCTCAAGATGGACGGTTCAGGTTGATCCTAACCAATATAAAAAATCTATAAATAAAGAGGCCATGAACATCATTTTTAAACTTGAATATTGCAAAGTTATAATGCTAAATTGTTTCCACAAGGCTTTGCATTTGGTCATAGATTTTGTTTGCAAGCTTCATTGATAGGCTAGTTTAGTGATTTGGAATCATGAGCCTAGGTTTTATGGAGTATTCTTGAGGCATTGGAGGAGCTCACCACCATTGTTGACAAAGACAAAGATGTTTGATCAAGGGAGAACATGTTTTTGAGCCACATGGGTATGGTGAATCCATTTGGTAAGGTAATATGGTGTTGTTTTCTTTCATTTGTTTCTTGTTATCCTTTGTAATTCTCATAGGAATAGATAGGCTTGGTTAGTTAGTTTTTTATGCATGTTTCATTGTCTATGGACTAATGCTTGACTAAATTACTTTGTAATCCTCTCTATATCTTGGCACACCCAGTGGGACAAGACACATCTCACACCTAAAGGAGATCATTTTACAACTCTACAATATCTATTGAAAATTGATCTTATAACTTTATTTTGTCATTTTTGGTTACCATGGTTTTATACAGTAATCGACGTCAATAGGAAATACTAACATAAGTTACTTGGATTAACTAACATCAGTTATCAAAACCAACATCAGTTAGATCTTGGTTAGCCATAATTGAAGTCAGTGGTAATAAATGACGTCAGTCATTGTGTTTTTCTAAAAACATAGACTTGAGAGCTATGTTTTCAAAGTTCATTGTCTAAAACTCAAAATATCTTCAAAGCTAAAGGACATGCTAACATTTTTTGTTACAGGAACAAGCTTTTGCTTTGATAAAAACATATTTAAATCACCTCTTGCATACTTAAAAAATTAATTAAGAACTTTTTTTTGGTGTTTAACAAAGAATTTAAATGTTTTGGTGAATGTTTTCAAAGTTTTCAATTAAGACCAAAGGGTCAAATGAACACCACCAAATCTTTCATTTGGGCTTAAAATTGAACACACTTGTCATTTTTGTCTTCAATAGTTGTTTGATCTAATTTTTGTTTGGCAAAAAGAGGGATGTTGCATGTATGCTCTTCCATTTGTCCCCTTTAGGGAACCCTTGGAATCAAAAGCACCATTCATATTACAAATAACCTAGTCCAAGGCTTAGAAAGAAAGTCATCGAAAGCACTCCTCAAAAACTTGTCAAAGTTTGGGTGATCTTGAAAATGACCCTAAAATCTTTTTATTAGTATTTTATTTTCATGCAAACTTGGCTTGTGAGGGGGATGTCATTACCTTCCACGAATTCTTTAGGGAAGCTTTGACCTGGGGTTTCACCTCCTAGCATCAACTTCACTTACTCCTTTGGAGTTGTACACGGGACGTATCTGCATTTGGACATCATACTACACTGAGCGAATGGCAAGATGTAGTGGTTGTAAAAAGGACTAGACCTTTTTATAACTAGCCAATGACATAGTCACCTAATTTCCATGTTTTTCTTTTACATTGTTTGATGTGAAAGTCATTGTGCAATTGATTACCCTAGAATGATTGAAACCTTGCTAGTTTAGTTAACCCCGCATCCTATACCCTTGCTAGAATTTGGATAATTATACTTAGTACATTTTTGTTCATTATTTGCTTTGTATGCTTTCAGGTTAAAACTTGTTTGTTTGTTCATAAGCCATGTCAAAATCATGTATTTGAGTTAACAAGGGTAGTGTTATGCTACCCAAATCATGCCAAATCTTTTTTGCCTTTGAGTTTTTGAAACATAACCATTAACCACATTATTCGAGTATGCATACATTGTTAGGCTGCTCAATTTGTTTCAAGACTTGTTTACCAATGTATCAAAACCATTTGTTTCAAACCATTTTATATATACTATTTGGACCTTTATCTTGTGCCATCATGCTATCCGATCTTATCTAGCTTGTTTGGTCCAATCTTAGTCTTCAAAATCACATTTTTAATTATCTTTGTCAAGTTTGGATCCAAACATTGATTGATTTCTATTTAGGCCTCAATTCATGGGGTTGGTACATAGATATTTTTCTTTTGGGTTGCATAGCTTCAGTTAAATGATTATCCAATTTTGAACACTATTGATTGTTTATTTTTTTGAGTGCCTATCCTCATCATTTTTTTGTGACTTTGTTTGGGAAAACACAACCTTTCTTCAAAAACCTTTGATGTTAGATATTTGACATTAAGTTGTTTACCAAATATTAGCACAAACTACTTTTGAGATGTAGTTCCACCCCTTCAACCAAGTTGAACCAAGTTTGAACCATTTATCCTTTGGATCATTTTTCAGGGTTTGCAAAACTTTAAGTCTTTTTGTTTTTAGAGCTTTCTTCATTAAATTTAAATATGTCTAGCTAAATTTATAGTGTAGTCATGGATAAACTAACTTATGATAGAATGGTTGCACAAAATTACTTTTATGACTTTAATCAAGACCCCTATGGTGACAATATGGTTTTTGAGATAGATTTATATCCACCTCACAAAAATTAGTCATGGGAACATAGTCAAGATCCAACTTATGATCCAACTCATGATCGAAATGATTGGGTTTATCAAGAAGACTTGGATGCTTTAGCTTGTGTAAGTAATCAAACTCCATAACATACCAAGATTACCATTTTAGGACCTCCTCCTTTGGTTCACATGAGCAACCAAACTAAGAAGCGTCCGGTCGTTACCATTTTAGGACCTCCTCCTTTGGTTTGCATGAGCAACCAAACTAAGAAGCATCTAGTCGTTACCATTTTAAGACCTCCTCCTTTGGTTTGCATGAGAAAACAAACTAATAAGTATCCAGTTATTACCATTCTTAGCCGATCACTAGTTTTTTATGAACTTATTGTTGAAGAACCTCCATTTGATGAACCAACTATTTTTAATCCCTTCTTTAATAGTATAATCCTTAGAGAGTCCATTATTGAACCATAAACCAAAATTCCCACTAAACCAAAAGTTCTCACTAAACCAAATGTTCCCCACTTTAGAAATTCTATGTCGATCTCTGAGCCTAAACAAGAACCATCACCTTTTGAAAATCCATCTTCTGAGGATCAAAATGTGTTCAAAGTTAATCTTTTACATCCAATTATGAACCAAAACTAGCATGTTCTTGTTGAAACACCCATTTGTGACAAGATAAACTATGATAAGTTACCTATTCATATGTTACCTATTTTTAAAGAGCCTCATCTCCTTGACAAGCCAGTTTCAGTAGAGTTGTCTCTTGATCTTTTCCCACTCATTGAGGAGTCTCACTTTGATAGACACAATTTTATCGAGACATCCTTTGAGTGGTTCCCTCTATTTTAAGGGCTTAACTTAGATGAGTTAGTCTATGTTGAACCCTTCCAATATGAATCAATTTTTATTGAGCCCATTATGCCATCACAAGCCATTACTTGTAAAAAATTCAGCATTCAACAGAACATTATCAAAACAACCATATCAGATGAAGAATCAATATTAGAGTCCGGTTTCATTTTTGAACTGATATTGGATTTAACATCAAAAATAGACTCAACATCAGTCGTGACATTGAATTCAGAGTCCATTGCTTCAAAATCAGAGTCAAAAATAGATTATCATATTGGTTGTTATAAGATTGGTTACAATTGCCTTGTAGATCAAATTGAATATATTTGTGATATGTCTATGATTTCTTCGGATGATTACTTTAGCATCGATACAAGTTCCCCTAGTATCTTCTATGAGGATTGTGTTACCTTTCACCATCCCATTATTACCACTCAATATAGCCATATTATTGACATTTCACCTCCCATAAGTGTCAATCAGGAATGACAAAATCACACTTTGTTGAACTGCATCCATGGTGACATAGTAGTTGAAGACGAACAAGGAGGCCAAGACCACATTCATATAGCAAAAGAACACTCTCCTAGTGAAACCTTTTCAAAGGTACTAGGGGATAAGAAAAGATCAAACTTAGAATCTTTTATTGACACGTTTTTGAAGGCACTAAACGACAATCAAAGTCAAATTTTAACATTTCTTTGCGAAACCTTCTCAGAGGCGCTATGGGATGATAAGAACAAATTCATTAGTAAAAACCTCATTGAGGTGCCAATAACTGAGCACACAAGTTATTCATTGTTTACTAAAGATAATATCAAAGATCAAATCAAAATAGCTTCCAATCTATATAATAATCAGATAGTATCTACTCTCAAGATCAAGCAACTGAACAATCTGATGGTCAAATCGAGAGCATATTCAAAGGTCTTTGCCCCACCACAACCAAAATTATGTCAAATCCAACATCAACAACATTACGTATGACTAAAAGTCTCAATCTCCATTTGTTTCCCACTCATTGTACATTTCGTTATCACCCACCTATTTATTACCCACTTATCTCATTTATCCTACCATTATTTACCATCACTGGCAGTACTTTCCTTTATCAAGGTTATAAGGATATCTTGTTTTGATATCTGAAGGAATTATACTTAACAATCTATGAAGATCATGAACACATCATTGAGATCCAAATCAACAACAACTTCTTAATAGAGCACTTGTTCTGAAAGGGTGTTGGATAGTAACTTATAGAGCTGATCATTTTTTTTATTGTCTCACATGTTGACTAGGAGGTGCATCTCCCTGTCAGCAAGAGCAAAAAAACCATTTTTCATTTACCATTCACCCATTTGCCATTACCATGCCTCATTTCTTAGGGAAAACCCTATAGACCCTTTTTTAGGCATCATTATACCATTGAGATCTATTAACCATGCCTTTTGAACTACATTGACTTGAGGTCCTTCGGGACTATGTAGGCAATGCTCAATTTTTATTAAGGTCAACTCTGTCACCCCTTTCCCATGCTCTCACCATTTTCTAAGCAATATAATCCATTCATTGCTTAGGGGAAACTTTGTCACCACTATATTCAATTTTTTTTAGATCATTTTGCTATACCATTTCCATTCCTATTTAGACCAATGTATGTTTTTAGTCATCCTACCTAATCCTATTTTGATCTGGTTTCAATTGGTTCTTCCTACACCTTTTATGGGGGGATTCTAATCAAGTTTCAATAATCAATCCAATCCATATTTACAATAACAGTCTATGAAAGTAGTGTGATAATTGATCTGGCAAGATATCTTTCATCCTATATCTACGTTTATTTATGTGAGCTTGATTATAACCGCCTATGGGCAAATCAATGTTTCACCATTCTTGCTACTAACTATAACCACATATGGGAAAATTAGTATCATTGACCTATACTTTTGTATCTTAGTTATAACCACCTATGGGAAAACTAGGGGCAACACTTGTTTATCATGCATTGCCGCATTACCTTGCCATTATTGTTTTCATTTAACTAGCTATTTTCCAGATTTGAGAACTTGTTGAGACCTAGTTGGTTTTTCCATACCTTTTGTGTAGATGGAATTACTATGACTTGAGGTCATTTTAGGACTATTTAGGTGTTTCTATTCAAATTTTGCTTTCAGATTCAAGGAAGAATTAAGAAACTTAAGAAAGAATAGTCAAGGCTTGATGTGTACCTAGATACAGTCTGCGCACCGTAATCCAGACGTTGTGAGTACTCCTCTTTGGCTGTGGAGGAATGACAACTGCAAAGAAAAGAAACTTGGACAAAAGAAGGCGTTAAATAGATAGATGGTGGGTTACCAAGCAAAAGCTTGATCCCAAAAGTATGAAAACTTCATTAAGGGATATAAACCCACTAGTCAATAAAAAGAAGTGTCTGATAAACAACAGAATGATAAAGAATTAAAATGATAAAAGATGGAATGAAAAAGGAAAGCAAAGGCTTACTTAAAAGAAGCTGTCGAACTGGTCACAGTCACCGGCGTCGGTGGTCCTACCGGCGTCGGTTGGTCAAGGTGCCGATGTCGGTTAATCTGCCGACGTCAGTTGGGGTAGTGACCGGCGTCGGTAAAGGCAAAGGTCTTTCGACGAGCTCTGATTAGGTCTGTGGTTCATGGACAGGGTCTGGTCAGGATCTGGGTTTATTTGAGTGGTCTTGAGACAAAGTTTTGGGCTTGGTTGAATGGTCTGGGGTCTGTGTCTGAGAGTCTGGTTGAATGGACAGAGTGTATGGTCTGACAGAGGATAGAGGCAATAGGGAGATGGAGAAGTAAAGATTCAGGTCTAGCTTGGTTAACAGTCTGGTTTGGGGAGAGGGAGTACTGAATCTAATTCATAATACTTAGAAGCAAATGACTAGAAAACACAGACAATATACTTACCTGTGCCTTGTTGAAGGTGTGCTACTGATGATTCCCATACCCGTTGTTGATGTAGCCTGTGTGAAGAACCTATTGCTGATGGAGAACCCTGAAGTTGTTGTTGCACTTGAGGGAGAGAGTGAGAGGCTTGACTGAGAGATTTGGCAGATTGACGGATGGTCAAAGACTGAAGATTGAAGGATTCATGATTTGCTTCCAGAAATTAGCTGATTGTGATTGGTCTCGTCAAAGAGTCAGAAAAGCTGGTTAAGTATAACCGACGTCGGCGATTCCGTCGATGTCGACCGACATTTGACCTACGTCGGTGGGTTTAGAACGGGCAAAAAGAGCCACCAAGCTCGTTTTTCATCCGCCAAGTGAACTATCCATTGGAGAATGTCGAAGGTTGGGCTAAATACGCACGAGAGTTTGTTAGGCGGTTAGAGAGAAGTAAGAATTGGTCTTGGGTGAGTCATAGGATGGGAATTAGTCCAAGGCGAGGTGTCCTAGGCGAGGTGTCATGGGTGATGTGTCCAAGGAGGGGGGGTTAATTCAAAATAAGTTTATTATTTTAAATTAGTAATTTTAGGAATGGGTTAGGAATGGACCAAGGGGGAAGGTGACCAAGGATTAGACACTATTTTTGTGTCTACATTTGCCCCTTTTTGTCTTATTAGTTGCTCTAAATTAACTACAAGACAAAAACAAGAGTTGGTTGCCCCAGGTATGGGATAAGATTTGATTTCGTCTTGTTGGTTGTTCAAGTGAACTGCAAGACAAAAATAGGTGAGGGTCGGTTGCCTCGATTATGGATGAGGTATCCCCCCTCAAAGCGGGAGTCGAGAGAAGGGAACCTGGAATCGGGTGCTGATTTGATAGAGAGTGAATACAAAGAATGAAGATAGAGTGAGAACACTGCAAAAGTTGTGATTGCGCGTACACCACTTCACGAGGATGGTCAGGTCAAATTGTCGCAGGTCAAGGGTCAAAGAGTGCCAAAATTGAAATAATCGGGCCCCAGCATTTAGTCATCTACTGATTGGGTTATTCAATCTAAGCTAAAGCTCCAATGGTCATCGTGTTTCAGGTATCCCAAGCTTAGGAAGTGCTCCTGAAAACAAGAAAATGTCACAAGTAGTGCAGATCAACTGGCTTGCGATCCTATACTTGTGAAGGTCAAAAGTGTGCGCACAATTTTGCTAACCAATCATGAGGTAGCATATATGCAAAAATAACCAAGGCAAAATCACGTTGGAAGTAGTCACGGTTAGAGGAGATGGTTACGATCTCCAAGGTCTGGTGGTCGATGGATGGAGGCAAAAGTGATCCAAGTGTGCCCCAGGGGGCTAAAATGACGTGGTCTAGAGGACTGACTGATTGGGGGCATGATTTTGGGGCAACGAAGAAAAAAGGAGGTTGGAATGACGCTGACATCAGTAATAGAAACTGACGTCGGTATCCAAAAATGGCCGACTCGGTAGAGTTCAGCTGACGTCGGCAGATTAGGGCATGCCGATGCCAATGTCGACAGTCTACCAAATCTGACAAAACTGGATTGGCGGCCCACCAAAAGTCATTTGCTATTTGTTGTCTGAGAGAAAAAAGAGCTCTGGAGTTGATTGAGTGAAAGTGACCCAGAGCTAACCGAGGAGCGGTGCGAGGTGGCAGATAGGCATTGGTGGAGAGAAAGAGTCGAGTAGACGCTGCAGGGATGCATGTGGGCCAACAAGAGTGTGCAAATTCATTGGCATAGAAGAGATGGCAGAGGGGAGTAGAGGACTCGCGGGAGGTCCACCACCAGTGGCACCTATCGTGCCACCACGCCGGTGACACTGAGATGAGGTAGGAGGGTCTCTGAACCCTATGTGATTGATTTTGTTTTTGATTTAGTTTTTTGAATTTTTGTCATTTTTTGGTAGAAATCAAGAGGGGAGGGTAGCTAGGAAGGTGGGTGGGGAGTCTAAGAGAGATTAGGAGTCTTTTTAGAGGGTTTGGGGGGTGTAGGGGGGTTTAGAGGGGAAGCCCTAATTTTTAGGGCTCACCCCATTCGGCCCTAGGGCTGAACCAGTCATCGACGTCAGCCATTTCGCTAGCATCGGCAGACCAGTGTCCGGCATCGGTCATTAACCTATCGACGTCGGTCACTATGTGACCGATGTCGCTTAGGTGAGTGCCGTCGCTGGCATGCTAATCGATGTCGGTGGCTGCCTGGTTAGAAAGGGTGGTGAAAATGGTCAAGTCGAAAGGTCGAAGCTATGCCAAGGGCTTCCTGGGTGTCGGGTTAGGCATAGATGGTCAGAATGGTTGGTAAAATAGAAAGAGTAGGAATAGTTTTAACATGAGATTGACTGTGGATGGATGCAGGCGAGGTAGACTCTAATGTTGCGAGATCACCTCTCGACCTTGCTAACACAGATGTGCGGAGGCGTGACGGTCGAGGAGTGGGCGCAGATGAGCGTAGTGGGGCTAGGCGAGCTGAGACGCTACTACAGAGTGGTGAGGGATGTGAGCCTCATGGTGGCATTGATCGAACGGTGGGACCATGCCACCAACACCTTCCACCTGCCCACAGGTGAGATGATGGTCACGGTCGAGGACGTGTACCAGATTTTACAGCTGTCAGTACACGGAGCTGACATCTATGCATGCTCGAGAGAAGCACATGATATACACATGGTCACGCTATTTGGGGAGCACGTCATGGAGATGAGCTACCATTCAGCCAGTTTTGCTTATGAGCCTTTGTACGCGGTGGATGAGGACGCACATTGGCTAGCAATTTTGATGATGATTGGCATCACAGTCTATGCGTTACCGGATGCGGAGGGAGGCAGGTTCCCGATGGCCATGATCGGGGTTTTGATGGACATGCTGGAGTAGCAGACAGTGTTCACTTGGGTGCCCGTCTTTTTGGTCCAGGTATACAGAGAGCTATGGGGCATCAGTCGACGATGACGGTACAGTTTGTGTGTAGGCCACCTTCTACACTGTTGGGCATACGAGCATATTATGGTTATCTGACCTCTCAGCCTCCCAGTGGCGATCTAAGCCAGTTTCAGGGTTAGATTTAGGTGATGGCACGAGGTGATGGCACAGATGCGGGTGGACAGAGTGGTCAGGGATATTAATCACTATCGAGGGGTACTGGAGGCCTTGATTCCAGTAGATATCGTCTGGAGACCATACTTAGTGTATCCAGCGTTCAGAGACCAGGGCGAGCAGATGGTCGGGACTCAGAGCATGCGATGGGTTAGAGGTAGGCAAGTCAGTGAGCTCGAGAGGATCCCAGCAGAGAGAGTGCGGTGCCAGTACAGGCTGCTACAGGATGTACCTCCCGCGTTCCCATAGTACAGGCGGGATGATGCGCCGCTCCCACTGCCAGAGGAGATAGAGGAGCCAAATTTTGAGGAGTTGCCGGCAGGACCTGGGGTGGCTAACCTAGGTTGTACAGAGGCCTACACAGCATGGTGGGTAGGGTAGTATACAGGCATTCAGGTGGGTCCCCAGCTAGATTTGCAGGCTGTCACGAGGGAGCGGGATACAGCTCGCGAAGAGAGGGACACTGTGCGGTAGGAGAGAGACGCGGCTCAGGCCCAGGTCACAGTTTTGCAGGGACAGTTGGCAGGGGTTACAGGGTAGCTGACTGAGATGACAGGTCAAGTGGCAGTGTTGACAGGGCAGGTCACTCTGTTACAGGGACAGCTGGCTGCAGCCCAGGCATAAGCAGTGGTAGGTCAGAGCTTTGGAGGGCAGGGCCCATTGTAGCAGCCATCTTAGCAGCAGGCATTTTCATAAGGGGTAGGACCATTGACATCAGTGCACCTAGGTCAGCCACAGCCACAGGGGTCAGGACAGGGCACAGCAGCAGGGCAGATGGGTCCACCGCAGATTGTATCTCTAGTTAGATACAGTGATGCGCTGGACGAGATTGCTTATTATGAGAGGGCCATCAGGGGGTTCCCTCAGATACAGCGATACTCAGAGATGAGGGCAGAGCAGAGCCGATAGAGGTCGATGTCATGAGTGATAGCTTCTGGGTCTCTTAGACGGCACAGATCAGAGGGGGGAGAGGATACAGCATCTTCCTGGCCACCGCCACCACCACCACAGCCACAGCCTTGAGGGCAGACCTTGAGAGTTATTTTTGATGTATGTACCGGCCTGTGAGCCGTTGATGCGAGATGTATCATATTTTGTTGAGAGAGAGAGACAGAGATAGATTGTGTCATTGTATAAAAGATTTCGATATATATATGATGATGGTTTTGTATCATTTATGTGTTATGGATGTTGTTGAATGTTTAATGTATTCAACATTTTTGATTATGATGGTGATGCATGTTTTGATATTATATTTATGATTATAATGTTATGATGATTAAATGTGATGATGATAATGTTATGGTCAATGATTATAATGATGATGTTTAATATAATGATGCATTGTGATAATGTTAATAATGAGAATGGTCATGACTTTTAGATTAGATGATGATGCATAAGGATTATGTGATAGTGATATTTATGTTATGACTTTATATGATGTGAATGCTTAAGTGTGTGATGATGATAATGTGGTTGTGATTAATGATTATGATGTAAATGATTAAAATGATTATGCTAAAGATTATGAAAATATGTGATTGGTTGTGATGTGATTGGCAGGTGATGAGAGAAGGAGACGAAAGAAAGTGACGAAGAGTATGGCCGAGCTAACCTCAGAAGACCCCATGTCAACTGAGTGCTGCCTACATAGCCCATGTCATTAGGGCCTCAGGCCAATGTAGTTCTCCCAGGAAGGGAGGAAAAAGATCGAAATGGTTGATTTTGGTCATGATAAGGATATAGCATTTCCCATATGTCTGAGGGTACATGCTTGAAATGACAAGGAGGAGATGATGCTATAGCTTTTTCCAAATGGTGTAAGCTGTAACATTGGTCGAGATTTTTCATCCTTAGCAACTATCCATATTCGTGATGGATGTTCGCTAAAAATGAATTGTAGGTTGATTTATGTTTCAGCAAGTAATGGTTTATGCTTGACATAAATTGTGTGGTTGATAGTTTCCATGTGTATGATGTCTATGAAAACCAAAATGATTAGGCTATGTGAGTGGTTTAAAAAGAGTCGGATTGAATTGTTTTGACAAATGATGTGATTGAATGTGACCAAAGTGTAGGCAAAAAGTAAAAGGCATAAGCGCCCTTTCATTGTCAAGGACTAAAATGACAGCATAGATAGGGGTTGTTCGAATGAAGGGCCCCATTTATGCGTTGCATCATTGACCATAGTTATGTTAGAGCGGTAATCGAATCACTTTTGACATTAAAGTGAGCTCGAAGTCCCTTGAGTAGGTGATATGAGGAGGAAAAGGGTAACCTGTTTTAGAGTATGGATAACTTTGCCCCTTTTTATAGGAGACCCTGAGACAACTATAAGTCAAGTCCATGACCCGGTTTTTTTTTTTTTTTTTTTTTTTTTTTAGAGAGGACTGATCAATGCGGGAAGTCCACATAAAGATGTCATTTGTTTGGCGGTCATTTGTGAAGCTGGTCGATGTGGGAAGCTTCTAAGAAAGGTGTTGTTTGTAGTAAGATTTAGTCATAGCCATCCTTCGAGGGAGTGGTCTATACTTTGCTTTATAGATTTAAGGGCTTTTGAATAGTTGTCCTTCGAGGGAGTAGTCTATTAGCTACAGCAATGATATTACAGCTGTCTTTCAAGGGAGCAGTCTACTTTTTGATTTGGTTTTGTAACTTTGGATATTGTGACATCTTGATTTATTTTTGACAGAATATTGAGTCATGGACAAGACTTATAGAAGGTCAAGGGCTCCCTTTTATTAGGACAAAGCATCTGTACATCATAAAAGGGTTGTAGAGGATTTTGTTAAGGGAAAGAGGGTGAAATGGATTAAGGATTAAAAGGACAAGGATTGCTCAAGGGACGAGCTCAAGTTAAATGTCAAGTGGATGAATACTCGACTAACAGTAGAATGGTCGTAGATGCAAAGCATTAAGAGGCTCAGGTTCTGGTCGGCCTTCAAGAGAAGACAGACGATAAGTCCATGATCCATATTTGTGCGTGATGATATAAGGTCCGAGCCAATTAGGATCAAATTTGCCTCATTTACTCCATTCCATATTGGTCACATGTTGGTTCTCTTTGAGGACGAGGTCTTTGATATTGAAATCCCGTTCTCTCAGAGTTTTATTATAGGCACGCTTGATGCGATTTTGATAGACATGGAGATGATTGAGGGCAGCAAGATGACGTTCATCGAGTAACTCAAGTTGAGCTAATCGATCTTGACAAAAGTCATCATTAGAAAGAATGTCATGGAGTGAAATGCAAAGAGATGGGATCTGTACTTCGAGAGGTAAGACAGCCTCTGTTCTGTACACTAGAGAGAAAGGGGTAGCACCCGTAGAGGTTCGGATGCTAGTACAGTAGGCCCACAAAGCGAAGGGTATTTCAATGTGCCAATCCCTTCCAGTGTCGTTGACCACCTTCATGAGAATTTTAGTTAAGATTTTGTTAGAACCCTCGGCCTACCCATTTGCTTGTGGGTAGTAAGGCGAAGAAAAGCTGAGTCTGATGCCAAATGAATCGTAGAGTTTTTGGACGGTCTTGTTTTTAAAGGACTTGCCATTGTCGGTGATGATTTTGTGAGGTACACCGAAACGACAGATGATGTGGGTGTTGATGAAGTCGACAATCTTGTCGACTTTTGTGGAGATAAGAGGAATAGCTTCCACCCATTTAGTGAAATACTCGATGGCAGTGATGATGGACTGATGACGAAGAGACGAATGAGGGTTAATCTCATCGATGAGATCTAAGCCCCATTGTGAAAAAAGGCCAGAAATCATGAGTGACTTGTAAGGCGTGACTGGGGAGATGAAGCAAGTTAGCATGCTGTTGACACTTGATGCAACGCCGAACATAATTGCTACAGTCTTGATGAAGAGTGGACCAATAATAACCCAGGCGAAGGATGCGCTTGGCAACCGAGTTACCACTGAAGTGTCCACCACAAATCTCGTCATGGGCTTGTTTAACAGCATGAGAAGCTTCAGTGGAGTTTAAAAAGTGAAGAAGAAGGCCGTCAAAACCTCTTTTATATAGAAGGCCCCCTAGCATGGTATAGCGAGCGGTCCGCTTGATGAAAGCCCACCGTGCATTGCTAGAGAGGTTGGGAGGAATGAGAGAATGAGCCAAGTAGTCCTCAAGTTGTTTATACCATACATCTTGTGAACTAGAGTCTATGGTGTGGACGAGATTGATGTCAGTGGAAATGTATGAAGGCAATGGCAGACGATGTACCATGACATAAATTCTTGATGATGATGACAATGAAGAAGGAATATGCGAGGCGAGGAAAGCCATGGTGTCAGCAAACTTATTCGTCGATCGAGGAACAGTCTGTAATAAGTGATGGTCGAAAGATGCTAAAAGAGTGTCAACACGGTGCTTGTACCTTTGTAAAATTTCATTTTTACAAAGATATGAACCATTGATTTGATTGATGACAAGTTGTGAGTCACCGAAGATGCTGATGGTCTTGATGTTTAAAGAAAGGGCAGTTTGAAGTCCCAAAATTAAGGCTTCATATTTGGCCATATTATTGGTATATTCAAAGTCGAGTTTGAAAGACAGGGGCATGGGTTCACCTTCATGTGGAATGAGGATGACCCCCACACCCCCACCGAGTTGACATTTAGAGCCGTCGAAAAACATTGTCATTTGGTAGAATGTGTCATCAGTCGAGAGAGTGGCGATAGATTCATCGGGAAACTCGCACTGAGAAGGTTGATTGTCGGGAAGAGGGGCATCTGCTAGTTGGTCAGCGATTGTTTGCCCTTTTATAGATTTTTGCTGGACAAATTCTAAGTCAAATTCAGCAAGAAGCATGAGCCAATGAGCCATACGCTGGTTTTGATATGGTTTGGAATGCATGTATTTGAGGGGATCAGTGTGGGTGACGACAAAGGTTTTATGATTGAGAAGATAGTGACGAAGCTTGGTAGTGGCAAAGACTAATGCCAAACAGAGTTTCTCAGTATGAGTATACCAAGTTTCATAGTCGACAAGTGTTCGGCTTATGTAGTAGACTGCTTGCTCACGGTGTTGCTCGTCTCGATGCGCGATCATGGCACCTAACGAATGATTGGTTGCTGAAATGTAGAGGTAGAAGGGTTGGTCGTCTTTTGGTGGAATAAGGACTGGTGGAGAGACCAAATAGCATTTGAGGGCTTTGAAAGCCTCTTAGCAATCTTTATCCCATTTAAAGGAGACGTCCTTCTTGAGGAGGTGATGAAAGGGTTGGCAACGGTCAGAAAGCTACGAAATGAAACGGCGGATGGATTGGAGCTTCCCTTGTAGACTGCGAAGTTGCTTGAGATTAGTTAGAGGGATAGCGCAAATTTTGGTAGGATCTATCTCGATGCCACGAAAAGAAACAATGAATCCCAAGAGCTTTCCTGAGAGGACCCCAAAGACACATTTCTTGGGGTTAAGACGGACCTGGTACTGAATAAGGCGAGCGAAGATGATTTTGAGGATAGTCAAATGGTCGCAACGAAGCTTAGACTTGCCAAGTAGGTCATCGACATAGTCCTCCATGATTTTGTGGAGGAGATCGTGAAAGATGTAAGTCATGGCACATTGATATGTGGCGCCTGCATTTTTCAGACCAAAAGGCATGAATCGATAGCAGAAAGTTCCTCATGGTGTAATGAAGGTGGTTTTGTGCTAATCTTCTGGTGCAATCAGGATTTGGATATATCCTGAAAATCCATCCATGAGTGATAACATCTCATGGCCAGCCATAAGATCAACAAGTTGGTCAATGTTTGGAAGAGGAAAGTCATCTTTGGACAAGCTAGGTTAAGGTCACGATAGTCTGTGCAGATCCAGATCCCCCCAATCACCTTGGTGACAGGAATGATGTTAGAGACCCACTGCGAATAATCAATGGGTTGGATGAAGGAGACAGAAAGAAGGCGCTGAAGCTCTTCTTTGACAAGAAGTGCAACATGAGGATGCATTTTGCGAAGCTTTTGCCTAACAGGCTTAGCCTCTGGGGTTGTGACAATGTTATGAGTGGCAATGTTAGGGTCGATGCCAGGCATGTCAGCGTAGGTCTAGGCAAAGGCTTTGCGATTGTCTGAGAGAAATGTGGTATAGTCGATCTGCTCCTGAGTGTCTAAAGATTGACCAATCTTTAAGACTTGAGGAACATAAGAAGATGAAAGGTTAATGTCGATGGTTGATTCATTTAACATAACCTGTGTTTTAGAAGGGAAGGAGCGCTAAATGAAAGAATCGTCGGCACCCATATAGGTAAGAATGGCGTTGTCGTCTATGCAGTGGACTGTGTTGATGGTTGCCGATTCATCGTCTATCATGCTGGGATAAACGAGAGGGAGAGACTTGGGAACCCTGTTGAGCTAATAAGTTAGGGGTTCCAAGCGGATGGTGTTTATGCAAAAAAAAACTAGGAGGGATGGAAACCACCGACTCCGTAGGTGAGGATGGAAGAATAGGCGAGTCTGGAAGAGATTGGTCGATGGTTGGTTTAGGGCAAAGGTTTTTGGAAGCCTCAGTGGGTTCTTAGAAACCCAGTCCATACCGTTTCTTGGCGTTATCGTCATTGGGTGGTTTGATAGGTCGATGGGAGCCTTGTTCGTAACGTCCAAAGCCAAAACCCTTCCATGCGCACCTATAAAGGTAGGTATGTGCAAAGGTGGGGTTGCCAAGAAAGGAGAAATCGGATGTGAATATTTGAGGCGAGGAGGAAGGATTTGATTCAGTAGGAGCTTCATCCAGCCCCCCATAGACGAGATTGGTTTGAAGGCTAGGAGGACCATAAGGAATGACCATTCTGATCCGACAGTCATAGCTTAGGTTTTGATGAAGTTGTCCATACTCTTGAGGAGTCTGTAACATGTCTAGGGTAAGTAGGCGATATTCCCCCAGTGAAAGTCTTTGGAAGATATCGTCCATGGGGTCCTTGGTTGTTAATTGAGAGGATGATGTAGTGGCAACTGTTGTTTGTGTACTAGTTGACGCTTCTGCGGATGGAGATGATGTTTGGGTTGATGCCTTGAGCGGGATAAGAATGTCGTTGGGGTGATAGGTTGTGTTACAAGTCTTAAAAGGGGATGGGTCGGCAGGAATGACATGGACTTGTTTGTCGTGTTCAAATTTGACACAACAGTGAAGTGTTGAAGGGACGCAAGCCATGGCACGGATCCAGGGTCACCATAATAGAATGTTGTATTGGAATTCTCCCTCAATGATGTAGAAGAGCTCTAAGATTGTGCATGGACCAACGCGAATATGGAGGACAACAGTGCCAATAGTGTTAGCGGTGGTGTCATTAAAGGATCTAAGGATTGCGTCGGTTTTCGATACGCAATTCTTGGGAAGAGCCAATTGATCAAAGGCGTGGGTGGAAATGATATTAATGCTGACACCCCCATCAATCATAACTCGTTTAATATGGGTTCGATCAACGTAGGCTGTGATAAAAAGGGCAGCATCCTGATCTTCCAAGGTAGAGGTAGGAATCTCAGAATCACTGAAAGTGATGGAGGCGACGGGGGATAAAGAATGGACTAAGGCAGCAAGTGGTTGAGGGTCTTCAGGTTGGACCTCAGTTGCCTGTAGGGCTTTGATTAGAGCCTGGCAATGCTGGGGATAGCGTTGGATAAGGTCATATAGGGTCATCTTCACAGGCGTTTGGTGAA
This sequence comes from Torreya grandis, assembly GCA_037957365.1. Classification (NCBI taxonomy): domain Eukaryota; kingdom Viridiplantae; phylum Streptophyta; class Pinopsida; order Cupressales; family Taxaceae; genus Torreya; species Torreya grandis. Next base: position 1,832,883 of record JARHVA010000038.1, read on the forward strand.
GTTGTTTTATCATAGATTCTGTGATTGCCTCTGAAGAAGGGGGTTGGGACGCACCTAAAATGGAAATCTTGGGTTTCGACGGTTGAGGTGCCTGGACAAAAGGATAGGTCCAAGGAATAGCGGCTTTTTCTTTTGCCTTGTCCTTTTGTGACCTAGTGGTTATATGGATAGCATTGATTTCAAAGATAAGAGGTGAAGAAGGGGTCATGGCTTGTTGGTGAGATGTTGATGTGGTTGAAGAGGTTGGATGGGAAGGTGTTGAGGGTCAATCAAGAGTGTCCTCAAGGAGAAGAGTGTCTTTCTCCATATAGCGGCGAACGACTGCCTTGAGGGCACAACAAGTCTCAGTATCATGTCCTAGCGTACGATGGTATAAACAAATCTTCGTATCATCAAACCAAGATGATTTTGACCCGAGGGGTTGGAATGGCTTGATAGCAGGAAAGGTAATGCTAGAAGTCTGTAAAAGTTGGCGTAATATCAAAGCATATGAACCTACTAAGGGGTCCGTGCTTGTTGATGCATGATGCGCTGGTGACTTTTGCTTGGGGGATGTTGAAGAAGGTTTTCATACCACCTTTTGGTTTGATAGTGCGGTGACAGGTGAAGATGACACTTTCTTTGTGAGAGGTGCCGAATTTTTGAGAGGGGGTTGACTTGTGGTTGGCAAAGGAAGTAATGGAGGTAATTTGTGTTGGTTAAGGGTCGGAGTAGGAAGCACACCGATTAGGGTAGAAGGATGAGGATCTAAAATGGAGGGCAAAGTTGACGGTGGAGGAGGAGTTCGCTTCTGCGGTCTGGCAGTCTTCTTCGACTTGGTTGGAAGACTACTTTTGGACGAGGTCTGGTCTAAGTCCACCTTCACTTGCGGGTGAGTGAGGGTAGAAATAGGATGAATGCCGAGTGACTTAGTTGATTTAGATTGGGTAGATGCAGGTTTAGAAGCGGGGGTTTGGTCTTTGTTGAGAGTCTTGGGCGATTCTGCCTTGGGAGGATTGGCAGCATGAGACGAGAGGGCACGGGAATGTTGAAGAACTTTAAGACGCTCCCACAATCCTTGATGCTCCACTTTCCTTGAAGGGAGAAGTTCTAATTTCTCCACTAGTCGAGAAAATGGTTGAGAGGATGTTGGATGAGGTTTGGATTCTTGAGAAGATGTGTTAGGTGTGGCAATAGTCTCGGACCCAAGGTGTGTGGGAGTTATAACTGGATTGTTGTTGGTCGAGGAAGATGGAGAGTCAGGTTCTTCTCTTGGTGGAGAAGGGACTAGAGAGTGTGACTCCTCAAGCAAGTAAAGGGCAGGGATTATGGTGCCCTCCACTTGCGGTCGAGGAGTAGGTAAGGTCAGGTCCTCCATAGGCAGAAGAAAGGAGGATGGTGAAACTGGTGGTGCCGGTAAGGTTGAGGCGTCCTCTAAGATGAGAGAGGTTGACAGAGAACTAACCGGGGAAAGAGGTTTGTTTACACATGATGGACTGGTAGATGGACTAACCTCTTGAGGTTGGTTGGGGATGAAGGGCGAGACCGTATTGACCGTTCAAATGTCATGTTCATGCGTGTTGTCAATCAAGGTCTGGACATTATTTTGGGTTGGTGGATGATTGGGGAATGGTTGCTTGAAGATATTGATGCCCTGATTTGGAGGTGCATTGGGATTATCTAGAATGAGCTCACCCTTTTCAAGCATGTCTTGGACTATGTTTTTAAAGGTTTTATAGTTTCCTGTGTCATGACCTTTGACACGGTGGAAATTGCAGAAGTCATTTTTCCTATACCACGCAGGGATGGCACGTGAGGGATCAAATTGTGGCGGTGGTCGAATCTGGGGGAGGTTGAGAATCCCCTATTTAACAAGTTTTTCCAGTATAGACGCATAAGATTCTCCAAGAGGAGTATATTGTCATTGTACGTATCTTTGCTAGAATTGACGGGTGGCGCTCTGAGACGTGGATGGCTCAGGCTGATTGGTTGAAGAGGACGAAGGTCTAACGACCACAGCGTTAGCTGAAGCTTTAGACTTATGATTGGATGATGAAGGTTTAGAAGAAGAAGAGTCATTGGTCTTAGAGTTGGGATTCTTGCTCCGCAACTTGACTTTATTCTCCTTGATGGCACGTAATTCAAGTTTACGGGCCATCGTGAAGGCTTCGTCGAAGGTACGAAAGGTCTGAACCCTTAAAGTGGAAGAAATATGTTTGGCACAAGCTTAGGAGAATAGTTCAATAAGTTCAGGTTGAGGTAAGGAAAAGGAGAGTTGATTGATGAGGCCTCTCCAGCGAGCAACGAAGTCAGCTATTGATTCATCCTCGAATTGGCGGATAGTGTTAAGGTCCGTGATCGAGACCTTTTTGGTGATGTTAATGGAGAAGTGATCAAGAAAGAGCTGGGCCAGCTGTGTAAATGTGAAGAGGGAATGGATGGCAATAGAGCTATACCAGTCAAGCACAGCGCCAGAAAGGGACATAGGGAATGTGCGCAAGAGCAATGCATCATCATGGGCAATAAGGTAACAGCCATGTTTGAATGCCCGTAAGTGCTGCTGTGGGTCTTCCTTGCTTTGAAAGTGAGAAAATTTGGGAAGTTCCCACTGGTTGGGGTATGGTCTAATTGAAATGGAAGGATGAATAGGCTCATTGCAAATTTGCTCGTATGAGAGAGCATTGCATGAGCTAGAAACGGAGGTCTCTAAGCTAGACATCTTATCCATCAGCATTTTGATGATATCTGCTGACGGATTGGTGGATGGAGCGCCTCCTAGATTATAAGGCGCTTGAAAGATATTGGGAGGGGCGTACGACGTGGTTGGTTGCGTAGATGCAACATATGGGTAGCTAGTTATTGGAGCGAAAGTTGGAGCCAAGGGCATTTGTGTTATGGGGTTGGTAGGCACAAGTTGGATAGGGGCCGTCAAGGATGGTTGAGGAGTAGCCACGTTTGTTGACGGGTAAACGGTTACTCTTGTGTTGATAGGTGCAAGAGTAGGGGGAATAGAAACTAGTAGGTTTTATAAAGGTGTGGGGTTTGGTTGAGTGACTTGAGGTTGAGGGAGTACTAGAACCCCCATGGAGGTAGGTTTAGAAGGAGTGGCCACGTTTTGAAGGTAAGACACGGTTGGGTTATTGGTGGAGGTGTTGTCTAGTGGTTGAATTGTAGGGGCTGTTGATGTGATTCTTGTCTCGACTAAGGAAGTCGGCATCCCATAGATTGGGTTGCCTAGGGAGTCTCGCGTTTGGCTATGCGTGAGATAGTGTTGTAAGGCTTTGACGTTAAGGTCCAAGAATCGTGCGAAATCTTGGTCTCCTTCTGGGACAATAGGAGTCTGAGGCGGGGTTGGGCGAGTAGGAGTTCTTTCAGTCTCTGAGTGGAACTCCATTATAGGACTGGTTATAGATGGTGAAGGTGGAAGCGGTTGTTGACTAGCATGGTCAAGAAGAGCCTTGGTTTGACTGCGTGTCAAAACCATTCAAGGCAAGAAAGGGTCAGGTTTCAGAAAACTGTGTTTTTTCAGTCTCAGAAAACTAGAATGGATGTTTAGATAGCCAGAAAGTTAGATTTTAAGCTTGTTGTTTTTGGAAAAAATAAAATGGACAGAGACCGACGTCGGTATAAAAATTGATGTCGATGAAAGAGACTGTCGATGTCGGTCAGATGACCGATGCCGGTACAGAAAAGTTGCCGACGTCGGTTACAGGATCAATGTCGGTTACTGTGTTTTCCAGAAACTCAGAAAAAAAGTTTTTGGAAATAAAGAAGACGTCCTTACCAGCTCAAAAAAAATAGATAAAAATAGAAAATATGATGATGACAGACAGATCCTAGCATTAAATCCCTAGAAATAATTTTATTAGGATCGTGTGGCTTATGCCTTAATGTGATGTTTGAGGAGGTTGGCTTTTAGAAGGGTCCTAGAATAGGTAATCTAAAGATGGTTTCAGGTATGTTTAGGCGCTCAAAAGTTTGTATTAGGTTCTGTACAGGCCTGGTGCTAAGGAGCAAGCTCCCCTCACTTCACGATTCCAGTGGTTAGCTGGTCTCGCTTAGCCAAAATATACTTTCTCTATAGTTTAGACTCTGCCAGAGAACAGAGTTGGCTTTCCCCTTGGTGGTGAAATACAAGTAGGATTGCCGGGATGGGTAAGGTATCCGCTAGGTGATGAAATCCCAGTCAGGCCTTGTCTCAAGTGAGTTTGATGTTTAATTGAGTGCACGTGGTCTGGTTGTGTAACATCAAGTGATCTACGATTTATTCAATATGCGATTTACTATTTACTAAGTGTGGACTAAGAAAATGCAAGAAAGCAAGAAATGGAATGCAGTATATTTTAAAGTCCCAAATCGAAATGTTAAATTGGAATGAAAACAAGTTGGAGAAAGGGTTGAAGAAAATGATTTTTTTTGACTAGTCTAGAAATGCAAGAAAAGAAAGAAAAAGTTCTTTTTATTTCCTGCTTATGATGTTTTTTTAGAAAAGAAAAAAGAGGTGAAGAGGAAGAAGCCTAATGCACCTAAATGAACAAAGAGGGAAAGGAACCCAAGGAAGGCCCTAAGGGTCCCACCGGGCGTGCCAGAATGTTTCTATTCAAATTTTGCTTTCAAATTCAAGGAAGAATTAAGAAACTTAAGAAAGAATGGTCAAGGCTTGATGTGTACCTGGATATAGTCTGCACACCATAATCCAGACGCTGTGAGTACTCCTCTTTGGCTATGGAGGAATGACACCTGCAAAGAAAAGAAACTTGGACAAAAGAAGGCATTAAATAGACAGATGGTGGGTTGCCAAGCGAAAGCTTGATCCCAGAAGTATGAAAACTTTATTAAGGGATATAAACCCACTAGTCAATAAAAAGAAGTGTCTGATAAACAACAGAATGATAAAGAATTGAAATGATAAAATATGGAATGAAAAAGGGAAGCAAAGGCTTACTTGAAAGAAGCTGTCGAACTGGTCACAGTCGCTGGCATCGGTGGTCCTACCGGCGTCGGTTGGTCAAGGTGCCGACGTCGGTTAATCTGCCGACGTCGGTTGGGGTAGTGACCGGCGTCGGTAGAGGCAAAGGTCTTTGGACGAGCTCTGATTAGGTATGTGGTCCGTGGACAGGGTCTGGTCAGGGTCTGGGTTTATTTGAGTGGTCTTGAGACAAAGTTTTGGGCTTGGTTGAATGGTCTAGGGTCTGGGTCTGAGAGTCTGGTTGAATGGACAGAGTGTATGGTCTGACAAAGGACAGAGGCAATAGGGAGATGGAGAAGTAAAGATTCAGGTCTAGCTTGGTTAACAGTCTGGTTTGGGGAGAGGGAGTACTGAATCTAATTCATAATACTTAGAAGCAAATGACTAGAAAACACAGACAATATACTTACCTGTGCCTTGTTGAAGGTGTGCTACTGATGATTCCTGTACCCGCTATTGATGTAGCCTGTGTGGAGAACCTGTTGCTGATGGAGAACCCTGAAGCTGTTACTGCACCTGAGGGAGAGAGTGAGAGGCTTGACTGAGAGATTTGGCAGATTGACGGATGGTCGAAGACTGAAGATTGAAGGATTCGTGATTTGCTTCCAGAAATTAGCCGATTTCTGATTGGTCTCGTCAAAGAGTCAAAAAATCTGGTTAAGTATAATCGACGTCGGCGATTCTGCCAGCGTCGGCCGACTTTTGACCGACGTCAGCGGGTTTAGAACGGGCAAAAAGAGACACCAAGCCCATTTTTCATCCGCCAAGTGAACTATTCGTTGGAGAATGTCGAAGGTTGGGCTAAATACGCACGAGAGTTTGTTAGGCGGTTAGAGAGAAGTAAGAATTGGTCTTGGGTGAGTCATAGGATGGGAATTAGTCCAAGGCGAGGTGTCCTAGGCGAGGTGTCATGGGTGATGTGTCCAAGGAGGGGGGGTTAATTCAAAATAAGTTTATTATTTTAAATTAGTAATTTTAGGAATGGGTTAGGAATGGACCAAGGGGGGAAGGTGACCAAGGATTAGACACTATTTTGGTGTCTACATTAGGTCATGCTCAATTCATGTTGAGGTCACCTCAGTCCCCTTTCTTTGCTCTCATTGATTTGTGAGTATGGACCATTGTAGTCGGCTTAGCTATCTTATTGGAACCTCTACTCTTAGGACGTGCATCTCCTTGACTAGATGGTCCCACCTTGTGTATATTTTATCCCAAAAACACCAAAAATATTACAAATATTTTGAAAATAAAATAAAAATTAGAACATGATCCACAAAAGAACAAAAACATTATCTCATGATTCTATACATTTGTACATTCTTATTCCACCATCCCATAATCTCATCATTTTACGAGAAATTATTAAATTTTGAATGCTCTCACCATTTTACGAGCAAGTGTTAAAGTTTGAACACTCTCATTTTTTGTAAGTAACTGTTAAGTTTGAACTATCCCATACACTTACCATTTTTGCAAGATTATTCTTTCTCGGCTCATCAGCTTCTTATTTGCTAGACCATTCTTGTTTATTTGTCATATCTTCCATTTCTTATATCACATTAATCATGATAGTATGATCATCATTTTTCTTCTATCTTATTTCTTGGGAGAACTACATTTGCCCTGAAGTTCATGTTGGAACATGCATCCATGGAACTATGTAAGCAGCATCCACTTGTCTGATACATCTGGAGTCATCTCGAACAACCCCTTCCTTTTCTTCTCTTCTCTCATTTCTTCTATCATTATTCCTCTTTAATTAGGGAAAAATTATCATGTCATTGTTCTTTTTATGATGTGGTGGAAAGTAATGCCTCTACTGCACATGCATGAATATTTGTTTTTAAACTACATTAACTTGGTTTTTGTTTGTGTGTGTTTATTTGATTGTTGTTTGTTGTCTAGTCTTTTATTTTCATGTTTGGTCTTGCTTCTTTATGTTATTTTTCCAAGTACCCCTTGATGGTCCACATATATCTTGATTATTCATATCTTGATCTTATGTTATCAAGTTGTTCTTGCCTTGATTTTCAACATTTTTATTCCTACTTTAAGTCTTGATTGTTCATATCTTGATTTTTAGTTAGGTTTATTTATGTTTGTCTTTTTCTTTATTTTTGCTTTTTTTTTAAATGTAAATCATTGTAACTCTGGTTTTGGTCATTGTTTTACCATTATCCTTAGTTATAGATATTCACATTTGAACTGGCTTAACACAATTGGAATCTTATGTCATTCTAAGTTATTCATACTTATGATGCCTAGTTTATTTTGCTATAAAAAGCACTTTGTGCTCAGGTTTCAAAGTCTTAACATCAACATCAGCTCCAATGAATGATTCTTAATAACACTTTGTAAAACCTAAGCTCATGATATGGAATTAGGATTCTAGGTAACATGCATTTTAGCACTCAATTCTATGCTTAGATGTGCATCTCTTTGCATATATTATGAGTCTAATCAATTCTTGGTCATTTTTCATCATTCATCATTCCATTCTCTCCCAAACTTGGGTGAACTACATTGTCCTAAAGTTCATGTTAGAACATGAGTCCATAAAACTATATAGGCAATGCTCAGTTTCTATTGAGGTCAGCTCAGTTATCTCCATTCCTCTTTTCATCTCTCTCATCACTTTGTGCATTCTCATATGCTTGATTTTATATGGCTTTCTAAGTTATTACACCATCACATTTATGTTTGTGCCCACTCACTTTAACCTATCATTTCAGTTATATCCTTGAGCTATTTTTTGCTTGTTAATTGCCCATGCTAAAGAACAACATCTGAACCACATCTGAATTGAATCAGATCTATAGGGGAAAAATCATTCTTTGTTCTTTATCAATTATCAAAATTTTCCCTACTAGAGCAAAAATATTTTATCATGAACACATTTTATCTACTGGGGCACTTCTTATTATATTCTCTTTAGAGACGCCATTCTAGTGGTGCTTCCCTTCCTAAAGAAGAACGTTCTCCCTTTTCCTCTAATTCTAAGCTCTCCACATTAAAACCCATGATGGTAATATTTTAGTGCACAACTTATCTCGAGATTGATCAATGTTATAAGCACATAGCTTGTACTCTCAAATTGGGTACATTTACAGTGTGTCCCTTACATTTATGGATTGTATCTTTCCCATTCCCCCAATCTCTCAGGCCTATTATACCTCTAATTATATTTTTATCATTGATGGTAATCACATGTGTAATAATTAGCTCATCTAGATGTGATTTATTTCATGGGTTAATCTCTCACTTTATCTCTTTTTTTGAGAGTTCATCCTTCTCTTTCATCTTAGTATGTCCTCTCGAGGGGGCATCATGAGTCTATTCCATTTTTTTCTTGACAACTTTTTTCTTTGAAAAGATGCTGCTTCACCTAAATGTCTTGTTATACCTTCTCAAATAGGGACAAAATGTAAACATCCAATTCCTAACACCATTTGTGTTGAAATTATCAACCTTACTCGAATTGCAGTCAAATGCACATACTAGGTCAAAATCCATAAAACATGCTAAATGGTTTGAACTTGTTATTTACAAGTGCCAATTTAGGTTAAAGTATCCCTAAATGGGGCAATGCAATTTATGGGCTAGCTAACTTTGGTTAATTCATTTCGAGTCAAAATGATGATTTCACCTTTTATGCTCTGGATCACTCTTTTATTCTAATTCATTGGTACACATCATGTACCTTTGTTATTTTTTGTTGGTAACATCCTAAATGGAAATATAGTTCTAGTGCATCTAAAATTGCCCTCCAATTCCTCTCCAAACAAATTGTGATCCAGTAATATGACTTTTTGACCATTTTGATTAATTAAGGGCTAATTTTCAAATAATTGAACAAATGTTGATTAACCTTGTTTAAGGCTAATTAATCCAAATCAAGAGCTTAAGTGGATTTTCCATGAGAGTTGTTGAATATTTATTTTTGAAAATTGATTCCCATTATTTACATCATCAGGTGACATCATTTCTTGGGAAGACATCCCTAGGCCATAAATGCCACAAATATTAGGATTATGGGTCACCCATGCCCAGTTAATGCCTCTCATGCCTCTTCAATGCCCCTTCTTCCAAGGTCATGATGAAGATAATTATAGATTTAATCCCAAATATTAGGATTATTCTCAACCACACATCTTCATCTCAAGATAAATGGTTCAGGTTGATCCTAACCAATCTCAAAAATCTATAAATAGAGAGGCCATGAACATCAATTTTAAGCTTGAATATTGCAAATCTATAATGCTAAATTGTTTCCACAAGGCTTTGCATTTGGTCATATATTTTGTTTTCAAGCTTCATTGATAGGCTAGTTTAGTGATTTGAAATCATGAGCCTAGATTTTATGGAGTGTTCTTGAGGCATTAGAGGAGCTCACCACCATTATTGACAATGACAAGGATGCTTGATCAAGGGAGAACATGTTTTTGAGCCACATGGGTATAGTGAATCCATTTGGGAAGGTAATATGGTGTTTCTTTTTTTCTTTTGCTTCTTGCTATCCTTTGTAATTTCCATAGGAATAGATAGGCTTAGTTAGTTAGTTATTTATGCATGTTTCATTATTTATAGACTAATGCTTGAATAACTTACTTTATAATCCTCTCTACAATCATCTCGTTGCTTCCTAGCAATTTGGAACAAACACACTCCATCGATCTCTTCAAGAGTATCCTAGACTTTAAATTTGTTAAACATCTATCACTATGACCTATTTGATTTAATATGCATCATTGATCTACATCTATATGAATACCCACTTGCCGTTAGATCCTTATCGGGTCTTGATCTTTGCCTTTTGCAAATTTGGCTAAGTATGGGAACCTCTACAATCTACCTAAAAGGCCAAATTTGAACCTTAATAACTTTTTCTATGCTTAACCACATGTCCTAAAATTTGAACCATATGATCTCCTCACATAAGGGAATCCATCCATATAACAAACTGCTCCTCAAACCTTCACACGTGTGAAATATGATGCCATAAAATTGATTACTCAGATATTCTTAAACTTAGACATTAGGCTTAGATTTATTTTACACCATCGATATTTGATGTGATTAAACATGTACCGTTAGATCTCCCTTACAAATTCAGCTAAGTATGGGAAAACATTGCAAACTACCTGAGAAGCCAACTTTTCATAGTTATATATTTTGATCCACTCACCTGCATGACTTGAAATTTAGACCATAAAAACTTGGGACTAATTTTGTCACACCCATATAACAAACTCCCCTTGACTCATCTATATGCGAAAATGGTGATGTTATCAAACTGTCTACTCAGATTTTTCTACAACTAGACCCAAAATGTCTAGATGAAAACTATGAACTACCAGATGAAATCCACTCATACACACAAGATCCCAAAGCATAGAAGACCTCTTTATGGGGCCTATTTCATAGCCTCAAATGACCATACTCATCCCTAAACACACTTAACCATGCTAATACTGAAGATCAACCAAGCCTACTTCAATCATACTAGAATAAGCACACTACAAGCTTTGTCATTGTCACTTAGATTATCCATACACTTCATCCACTCACCTAGACACATACTTGACATCATTGAAAACACTCCAACACTATTATTCTCATCTGACTATTAAGGCATTTTTCTAACATATCCATAGTGTAGAAGTCTTTTCCAAAATTGATCTTAAGTTTAGGTATCATCATATTCATATTGAACCTCTAGACATTTGGAATATAGTATTAAAAATAAATCAAGGATTGATTGACTAGTTGGTTATGCCTTTTAGGTTAACTCATGTATTGAATTCATTCATTGAGATGTTTAATGACATCCTCAGGCCCTTTACCTATGTCATTTTTTTAATCTACCTTGATGACAAGTTAATCTTTAGAAAACATGGGATGAACATCTACACCGTGTTGAACTAGTATTTCAAATTTTTTAGAAACACATTTTTATGATAACATGAATAAATTTTATTTTTTCATGCAAGAGATAAAATATTTTGGGTACATTACACACACAAGGAATGCATGTGTGAACTTGACCAAGATTCAAGTCATATAGGAATGCAAAACACCAAATAACTATTAGAGGTATAATCACTGAGAAGGGGTGAATCAATTATGCAAGATAATCTAATTAAATTCCCAACTCTTAAACATTCAACATACATTAATTTGATCAAGCAACTAAACATGAAAGCACATATATCCAAAGCATACATTACTTGAACACATAATATATGTGGGAAACCCTTTTGGAGGATAAAACCCACTAAACCCTGAAATATAGACTATAGTCCTATAAAATAAGATCCAATATTTATGCCAACACCAACTAATCAAGGAACACCCATCCCTTAGTTTAGTGAGACACCAATCCCATAAGGAGTTATTGCCCCTGTCTAGCTAAGCAACCACAATAGTTTGACCTTTCACAAAATTTACCTTGCAAAGAAGAACCAAACCCCTAGGAAACCAAGCACCCACTCAACTACCTAAATAGAACACCTTAAACAACTATTGCTACTCTTTAACTGATGATGATCACCTTTGTCTACACTCTTCACTTCAAAATGTCTCTAGGGCTAACTCATTTAAACTACCTCTTTTAGGCTCATTAGGTCCAATGATTTGTGGGTGATCCTACATCAAGTTGATTAGATAGGCATGATTGATCCTCTTCAATCTATTATGGTCCTCACTGACCTATACCTTCTCTTTCATAGGCTCTCTCCTTCGCTTGAATCCATACATACACCACTAGAAAAATTAGTTCAAATAAACCTTGTACTTATACCACTCTCTTCCTTTAACCCATCTTGGTCAGCCAAGATGCTTTATATATTTGAACTACATTTTAAATATGTCTTGATACATCTTATATGTAATAACCACACACTCCTTAGGTTGACCAGTTCCTCATTAGCCCCAAACCTCCATTAGGTCTTGGTGAGACCTAAAATAATCAGGCCTTCATACTTACACTTTATATGTGAGACTACATGGACCACCTTCATCCTTTACCAATGTTTTGAACACATCAAACATGTTTCTAATATCCCTTTGATTACTCCCATATGGGTCCATGCCACTTATAACACCAACTCAACACTTGATTCTACCAATTAGGTCTCCTTGTTCTTCAAGTCTTCATACACAAAAAACATAATCACAAACTTCTAAAGATGTAGCCCAAATATTTCACATATCCATATGATTATATCACATGGGTGAACTCTTTAGTAACTCTTTTACAACTCCATGTTCTTTAGACTCTTCAACATAGGATTTAAGCATATAATTTAACTCTCTCATAATGACCACTTAGACTAGTCATATACAGTCAAGCTATTTTGACTCTCAATATATGATCAAGGGCATACTATGACATCTAATATATTCTCATAAATATTTTATACTTCCTTAACATATTCATAAATATTTGTTTCTTTAATTATTCTTAGAACACCTTCAACTTACCTTTACAAGATGGTCACTCAAACTGCTAGTGCATTCAATAAACATAATCAACTTATAAGCAAATTTTCACACTGAATATGAATTGGTCAAAACTCCAAAATCCACATATATAGTCTTTATGGAGTATAAAACACTCTCTAATATTTGGTTCATCTTGAAACTTTAAGATGCTATCAAGAACAACTCAAATATCCTTCTTGAATCACTTACAGACCATGGTCAAACACATAGTCAACTTTATAGCTCAATATGTATGACTATATAAACATTAATATCCTCTAATCAACTTCTCTAGATTCACCTTGGAGTCCTTTACAACTTTTATTTTTTACTTCATTAATAAATTCATCTTGGTTTAAAAGATATAAGCAAAATATTGAGCATTGGTTTTCTTTTGTTAAATTCAAATGCCAACAGTCAACGTGTACATGTTAAACATTTGACACTTTGTCATCATATCATGTCCCCTGGTAGCTAGATCAAATATGCACCATCAATATATTTAGGATTATTCTATTCTTTACCTTACAATTCTCACCATCAATCTTTGATTTGAGCTCCCATGATTATGCTACTTGACAGCTCTGTGTGCCTTATACACATTTGACTCTTTGAATCAACCCATACCATCAATCTCTATCTATAATAACACCCACATTCCATTGATCTTATATCAAATCTTTTAAGATTGTGACACTTATCACCATCACATGTGATCTTAGACTCTTTGACATATTGACTAAATACACACCATTAGATCACTACTGACAAGATCATGTGCTCCATTGGATCATTACCTATTTAGATTAGACACTCACCATTAGATCTATGATCTAATTAAATGATAACTATTATATCTCTTCTTACAAATTTGGCTAAGTATGGGAACTTACTAAACTTCTGCCTGGAAGGTCAACTTTGCACCTTAATAAGTTTTGCTACACTCAACCTCATGACCTAAAATTTAAACCATATGATCTCTTCACATAGGAGAATCTATGCATATATCAATATGATCTTAAAACTTTCACATGTGTGACATATGACATCATCAAACTGATTACTCAGTTATATCTATTAAGATGACTACCTGAGCTTAGACATTCAGATGATTGTTCTGATGAATTTTGTTCATTTCCATAAGCACTCCAAGCACTCATAACACCCTATAGGGTATCTACAACATATTCATACCATTAATATCATCCATAAATTGCCTCACTAAGTCAAACACTCTTAAAACCATCAATCTGATTACTTTATCATTAATGCACTAGTACCACATGATCTCTTTGACATCAATGACAACCTGACATCAATGACCATGCTCAACAATCTCCCACCATTGTCATTGATGGTAAAACACCCTCAGAGTGACTTCATTTGAATAATGACTTCATTTGAAATTATTCATTATGATCTTTCTCCCCCTTTGACATTAATGATAAAGGGTCTCTTCTTCAACATGCCAACAATCATTCTTTAACATCATGTATATATTCAAATATTTTAAGATGCTCAGGATACTTACATACTTTTAAGCATATAAATCAATTGTTCCCCCTTTGACATGTACCAATATAAACTTGGACTTCTTTGATCCTTAGACCTGATAAACTACTCATAAAGCTTAGAAAGCTCCCCCTAACATCATGCACAACTTATTCAAGCCACTCGAGCTAATTGAGCTAGCTCCTTATTACTCCAAGGTATACACTACTTATAGTCTATATAACTCTAAGACCTTCTTTATGATATGAAATATATGACATGACATTCTCCTCATACTCCATATCAATCTTGTCTTTCTCTATAATAGAATATCTTGACAACTCATCATCATTGATCAGACTCTTGGAAACCTCCATTCTCTACTTGCAAACCTTCATAACCAACATCTTCGTTATTCACCATTTGAACAACTAGACCATCCTTCAGATTTGATCAAAACTATGACTTCAAGATCATTATTTCTAGAAAAATCTTATCATGTCCTTCCATAGTAAACCAACACATCTTCTTATGATCTATCTTATCCTACAACATCAACCAAATCTCAACTGGCATCCACCATGCTTCCTCTTACTGTCAAGTGTCTCCTTGAATCCTATATAGAGATATCCTAACCCACAATGTCCTAGAACAATGTGAAACTAGGAGTTACCCACAAATCCTCATGTTCCTTCTCCTCCTTGGTCATCTAATACTAATAGCTCTTCTTCTTCTTCTTAGGCTTAAGAGAAGCAACTTGCTCATCTACTACAATATTCTTATTTTCTTTTGAGAAATATTTTACAATACATGGAGACAACAAATATTCATGACATACCTTTTCATCTAAAGAAAGAACCTCATCACTAGGCATTGACAACTGATGTTCTTTACATGAAACATACTCAATAATAATAGGATGTTCACTTATATTTATACCTACCTTATAACTGGTCTTAACTGGCATCTTGTTCTTCTCTTTGAGACATCTTGTTATTTTCTTTGAGTTCAACTTGAACTAACTGTTGATTCTCCTTTTTTATCTAGATAGATGACACATTCTCTTGGCATACTTGAACCTTCTTCATATATAATTCTTCTTTTGTTTTAGTAGGCAGTCTACCTTAATCTTTCAACTCAAATGAATTAGTTTTCTTGGTCTTCACTTCCTTAGGATTCCATACCAAGGATTGACCTTTCTTGAGCACACTAGGATGTCCATGCTCCTTCTTATGATTTGAGAGCTTGCTTGTATAATATATTGCAACATGACCAAATTTATAATAACTAAAACAAATAACATCATTCATACCTTCTGCTTGATGAATATTATGAATCTTATCAAACATACCATCTTATCTCTTACGTTCATTATGCTCAAGCTTAACTGTCTTTGGTTTCCATACCTAGGTTAATCTTTTAACATGCATTATGGGGTAGAATCTAGTAATATGTCTCATGTCATGAAAATTATAGTAGACTACATTATCCATACCTCTAACTGACCATCTGCTCTTCCTTCTACAATTTCTTTCCTTATGACCAAAATCTTACATGAAAACTAGTGACCATGAAATGAACTTTCATACCTTATAGCATTTGGTTTTCTGATAATTTTTCTCATGTTACACTTGGCAATTACATCCTTCATGTCTTGATCTAACTATCTTGCTCTTTTTTAGCCTTATTTACCTTGACAACAAATTGCTCGTGCTCATCCTTTAATGAATCTAGCTTGATTATCAATTGAATGCTCTCATCCTCTTTAGCTCTCATACTTAAACTTGCAACCTCTAACTAAATTTTGAGAACTTGGATAGTCTCCTTATCCCTTTTAGCTTCTTTATCCATGTCATACTTCAATATACATGTTTGTTCTTCAATAATCTTTGCATAATCAATATTGGACTTCAACTCATCATGCTCACCTTGCTTTGAACTCAACTTGGCATTTGTTTCTTCTAACTGATTTTTGAGATGTCTGAATTCTTCCTCTTTTGAACTTAGATTAGTCTTTATAACACTTAATTGATCCTAAAGATCTTGCATGGTCAACTTGTCTTCATTGATAATTTCACTTAATCTCTCAAACTTGGTTTGAAGATGATTTATTTTCACAAAGTTTCACGAACTATTCGTTAAGCACCAAGGCCTCATCTTATGTTCATCATCCTTAGAATTAGAATTAATATTCTTAGTAATAATATGACTAATCTATTCTTCAAGAATTTTGGCCAATGATCTCAACTAAATATTTTATTTCCTCAACTACTTAGCCATTTTTGTACCTTGGATCACCTTCAAGTGGTTAAACTTATACAGAAGGTCCTACTTTGATACCAATTGTTAGAGGTAAAATCACTGAGAGGGGGGTCAATCAATAATTCAAGATAATATAATTCAATTCCTAACTCTTAATCATTCAACATAAATCAACTTGATCAAGCAACATAAACATGACAACATATACATCCAAAGCATACATAAGAGCATACATCACATGAACACATCATATATGTGGTAAACCCTATTGGGGGATAAAACCCATTAAACCTTGCAAAATAGACTACAGTCCTATAAAATAAGATCCAACATTTATACCAGCATTGATTGATCAAGTAAAACCCATCCTTTAGTTTAGTGAGACACCAATCCCATAAGGAGCTACTACCCCTATCTAATTGAGCACCCAAAACAACTAGAACTTTAGCAAGCTTTACCTTACAAGGAGGAACCAACCCCTTAGGAAACCAAACACCCACTCAGCTACCTAAATATACCACCTTGAATACCTATCACTACTCTTCAACATATGATGATCACCTTTGTTTGCACTCTTCACCTCAAACTGCCTATAGGGCTAACTCGCTCAAAATAACTCTTTTAGGCTCATTAGGTCTAATGACTTGTGTGCCCTCCTACATCAAATTGATTAGACAAGAATGAATGATCCTCTTCACTCTTTTATGGTCCTCACTAACCTATACCTTCTCTTTTTCCTTTGCTTAAATCCATACATACACCACTAGCACAATTAGTCTAAATAGACCTTGTACGTATACCACTCTCTTCATTTAACCCATCTTGGTCAACCAATATGCTTTATATATTTGAACCACCTTTGAAAAAGGTCCTCAAACACATTACATGTAATAACCACACACTCCTTAGGTTGGTCAGTCCCTCATTAGCCCCAAACCACCATTAGGTCTTAGTTAGACCTAAAATAATTAGGCCTTCATACTCACATGTTATATGTGAGATTACATAGACTACCTTCATCCTTTACCAATGATTTGAACACATCAAAATATTTACAATATCCCCTTGATTACTCCCATATGGGTCCATTCCACTTGGAACACCAACTCAACACTTGATCCTACTAATTAGGTCTCCTTGCTCTTTGGGTCTTCATACACACACAACATAGTCACAAACTTCTAAAACTATAGCTTAAATATTTCACATATCCATATGATTAGATCACATGGGTGAACTCTTAAGGACCTATGTTATACCTTCATGTGCTTTAGACACTTCACCATAGGCTTTAAGAATATAATTTGACTCTCTCAAAATGACCACTCAGACTAGTTATATATTGTCAAAATACAGTCAAGCTATTTTGAATCTCAATCTCTGATCAAGGGTATAATATGACATCTAATACATTCTCATAGATATTTGAGATTTACTTGACATATTCATATTTATTTATTTCCTTAATTTTGATCTGAACACCTTCAACATACCTCTGCAAGATGGTCACTCAAACTGCTAGTGCATTCAACAAACATAATCAAATTCTAATCAATTGTTCACACTGAATATAAATTGTTCAAACCTTAAAAATCCACATAGATATTATTTATGGAGTCTAAAACACTCTTCAATAGTTGATTCATCTTGAAACATCATGACACTACTAATAACAACTCAAATATCCTTTTCAGATCACTTACAGACCATGGTCAAACACATAGTCAACTTTGGAGCTCAATATCTTTGACTATACAAACATTCAGATCCTCTAATCAACTTCTTTGGATATGAATTGGAGTCCTTTACAACTTTTCTTTTTATTACATCAAAAAATTCGTCTTGGATCAAAATATATAATCAAAATATTGAGCATTGGTTTTTCCTTTGTTAAATTCAAATGCCAACAGTCACTATGTACACATTAAACATTGAACACTTTGTCATCACCTTGCAACGCTCACTTTTGATATTTGATCTAAGATCCCATGATTGTGCCACTTGGTAGCACTGCATGCCTTCTACACATTTTAATCTTTGACTCAACCCATACCATCGATATCTATTTGTATAAACACCTGCATGCAGTTGATCTTCTTTCAAAGCTTCTGATATTGTGACACTTATCACCAGTGGGTACAATCTTAGACTCTTTGATATATTGACTAAATACGCACCATTAGATCACTATTAACAAGATCATGTGCTTAGTTGGATTATTATTTATTTAGATTAAATGCTCATTATTAGATTTGTGATCTGATTAAACGTTTATCGTTAGATTTCTTCTTGTAAATTTGGCTAAGTATGAGAACTTAGTAAAATTTTGCCTGAAAGGCCAACTTTGCACTTTAATAAAAAAATTTAAGCTTAACCTCATGACCTAAAATTTGAACCATATGATCTTCTCATATAGGAGAATCTATCCATATATCAAAGTACTCTTGAAACCTTCACATGTGTGAAATATGATGTCATCAAACTACTTACTTGGCTATATTTGTCAAGATGACTACTTGAGCTTAAACATTCAGATGACTATTCTGATGAAATCCATTTATTTACTTAAGCACTACAAGTAATCATAACACCCCATAGAGTATCTAAAACATGTCCATACCATCACTATCATCTATCAATTGCCTCACTAAGTCAAACACTCTTCAAATCATTAATCTGATCGCTTTGTCATTAATGCACTAGTACTACATGCTCTCTTTGACATCAATGACAACCTAACATTAATGACCTTGCTAAAAAATAACTTTGCATCTAATTCAAATCTTCTCAAAATCAAAAAATTATACAAGAGATTTGTGTTTAATTTTTATCCTATAAACCAAGCTACCAAAGGTAGAACCAAATAAAGTTTCATCTAGTCAACTGCACAACAAATATAATTTGATGATCTAAAATTCAGACTCTCTTTTATGTTAGCACTTATGTTACTTGACTATAAATTTGGAATATCATCCAATTCATTTAGTAACAAAATTAACTATTACAAATGGGTACTAATAATACAAGTCCTCAAAAAGAGTTAATTTCTATTATAATGGATTAAATAACATATGATTGGAATCAAAGATATCTTTAGAGTATATACTTACATCAGATGATGAGGGAGAGATTATACATGATGAAGGATGATGAGGGATGGTGAGGGTTAATTAGGGAGGATGAGGGATGGTGATAGTCCATGAAGGAGTGATTAGGGATGATAAGCCCGAGTAATTAGAGATGATGAGGGATAATTAAGGTCAATGAGAGAGTGATTAGGGATGAAGATGGATGAGGATGGAGTGAATAGGTATGAGTAAGTGATCAGGGATGATGAGATATGAGGAAAGAGTGATTAGGGATGATGGAAGATGGGGAGGGAGTGATTAGGGATGATGAGGGATAGTGAGATTTAATGGAGGAGTGATTATGGATGATAAGGGAGTGATTAGAGATGACTAGGGATAATGAGGGTCAATGAGGGAGTGATTAGGGATAATGAATAATGATGAGATACTGATTAGGGGTAATGAGGGATGAGTAAAAAGTGATCAAAGATGAAGAAGGGATAATAAACAAGTGAAATTAACACAAATTGGTTGTTTGATGTGTGTAGGTCATCAATGTGACCTACACTACCCCAATCACACCAATTTGGATCAAGTTCAAAGTGATTAGTTTTCAAAATTCAATTTTGAAAAACTTAGGACTCTAATAAATGCTAAGAAGCAATCTAGAAGGCACAAAAAACCTAAACAATGACTATATGTTTACCAAAAATGGATATCAATTGCAAAATTTATGTGCTAAAATACCTAGATTTAATACTTAGACCTTGAAAATGCCTAAGTACTAACAATATTAAATTTTGAAAAAATATTTCCATATCATAAGGCATATAGCTATGAGACCAACTCTATCAGATGTAGAGTGACCCTAATTTCTTATATTTACTAAAATAAATTTAAATTATAAGGAAATAACTTTATACTTAACATTTAGAGTAGAAAATATAAGCATCTGGCCAAGATTGGCTTCATATGCATGTTCACATGCTTTTATGTGCAAAATAATAGGAATGCAATTGTGTTATTACTTTTATAATAACATGTTCACATTATCTATTAACCAATATTATCTTTATGTATATGTTCACTACTTTAATATGCAAAACAATAGTAACACAATCATGTTAATACTTTTATAATAACATGATCATGTTATCTATTAACACGATCGTGTTATACACTAACGTGATCTTGTTATACATTAACCCGATCACGTTATACATTAACTTGATTGCATTATTTGAATTTGAGTTCAAATACCAAGCTTTTTAGCTTGGGAATGCCTTGGATTCTTGAGCCAAAGGCTTGGACCTGTCAGTCTATAGTCGAGTACAAGAGTTATGACAAAAAATAATAAAATTCAACTTCGATCACCAAATACACTACAAATTTAAATGGTAAAATTTAAAAACTTAATACCATCATGATGAGCACGCTATCCTCTTTCTAAAAGTATGATTTTTATAATTTTTGGACTAATTTAAATTTTTAAACTATGTTGATTTCTAACTATACCTTTTTAGGGCCACTGCATGCCATAAACATACATGCCTATACATGTTCATGTAACTTGTATTTCATCGATCCAAGTGCAAAACAAGTTATATGGTCACAAACTAGGCCTAATTATACACACATTCAAAAAGAAACTAATATTCATTTTTTTTGAGGTAGTTAGGCATGTTGCACATATGACTATCAATTTTTTTATCAGTTTTCAAGATCTATTTACTGTCAAAATTCATAAAAAAAAGTATTCATTAAAAAATATAAAAAAATATAGGTCACAAACTAGAAGATCTTATATAAAATTTCACTGAAGTGTTTCAAATAATATTAAAGATTGCTCAAAAAATGGTGCATCGCACGACTGTCTATCTACTTTATTTTCTTAAAAAAAATAGGAGTTCCTATTCAAATTTTAGATGTTTTACCTATTTATACTTAACCATTTTTTTTTAAAAATAATGCTTTGGAAACTAGACTTGAAATGCTATATTTTATATTCATACACCATCTTTAAATTTAGAGTGTAGATATCTCAAATTATCTACAGAAGTTCAGATTTATGAAATTTTAAGAAAATCATGTCTATGGGTAGGCCACTTTTTGTCCCCCCACTTTGTGCACTTACCCCTAACTGTGATGCATGTGTCCAATATAAAATAATGATTGGATCTAGATGAGATCAACTTCATTATTCTAGTTTTTTATCACCTTTCTATTTATGTATTTAGATTTGGGATATAGGGTATCACTCTTCATTGATTGATCAAACCCTAGCTCTTCACCCTTATTCCCCTTGAAGTGAGTTTGCTAAAAAATGACTAAATACCCCTTTGTCAATGAGCACTTCATATATAACCAATACTTCAAGGAATGCCTCAGACTTATGTAGCTCTCCCTTATGTGTAAAAAAATATGTGCACAAAGGTGAAATATACTATATGAAGATACATGCAATGATCTAGCTTGTAATTTGACAAATATCATTCATGAGTTACTCTTTGAATGTTTCATAACTTTAATATAAATGCTCCTATGCTTAATATGAAAATAGGGATGAATAAGGTAGAATAAAGTGATTATACAAATGATTGATTTAACTTTAATAGGTGTCTACTTGGTATTTGCTAGATGATGAATGAGAAGGCTTACACTTGTATTTATAGTGCACTTTTTGAAAATATCTCAAGATAGGGTCCAATAAGATAATTAGGCTAACCCAAGGGTGTTAATCATTTTGTAATTTAGATAACTTTTAGCTACTAGACACTAGATGAGGATCTGGATAATACCGTCGGTGGTAGTGTCCCTTTGTGATTAGTAGTGTCTAGAAGAATTATAAATAGGTACATATATGAAATTGACAGTGCATGATGTTTATTAAGTTTTAAACTTTCTTTGCAGTGTAGTAGGAGACATGGATCATCAGAATGATATGGATTAGACTAATAGATAAGTATTTAGGCACATTGAGATGATGAATGCGAGCTTTTTAACAACAGAGAGGTATAAAACTAAAGGGTAGAGTCTTGATTGATATTTTTCAAATGTATAAAACTAATTTATACTATAAATATTTAATTTTAATATCTACAAGGCCTCTTGTTGACTTCCACCTTATTGAAATTCCCCTCCTTTCTTGCATCTTACATCTTATCTTATTTTAAAAATTCTATCTCTTATCTTCATCTTACCTTGTGCCCCTCTAAGTCAAGTGCATTTGTGTTCTCTCTTTTACCCTTTTTAAGTCTCAAGTGTTGGAAGTCAATATTGATGTTCATAATATTTAATGTTTAATTTGAATGTAAATATCATTTATAAGTAGATAAGCATTGTAGTTCATTTGAACATAGAGTATCTAAAAAATATTCACAAAAAATCTGTTAAGCATTCATACACATTGTAAAAGATATCAACCAATCATTAGAGCATTCATTATTGTTGAAGATAATACTTCTCGTGAAACATTTCTCATGTAGAAAAGTTTGCTTGTTACTAGAATAATTTATATTTATGTAAATAATTTTTTTATATATAATTTTTTATAATAGTTTTTACTACTTCAAACCCTAAAAAATACCAAGATAATAGTTTTATTATTCACTTGGTTTGTTGCAGGCACCCAAAATATCACTTTGTTTTTTTAAAATTTTAATTATCAAAAAATAAAGAAGAGAAAGTTTATCTTATAAATATATATGTAACATAAATTCAAATTAAAATACTTGATTAAATTTGGATCAACAATATCAAAAAAAATATACTGAAAACCTTATATAAATACCCATTATTTACTCAAGAAAAAAAGATTTTAGCGTTTCAAATTTGCTTTGGACAAATAAGGTGTTAAAAAAAATAATCTTATATTTTAATTCAATTTTAGATTTTATGTTTAATTTTTTATTATGTTAATTTATTTTTAATTAATTAATTAATTTTTTAAATATTTGGATAAGAAAGAATTTAAAGACTTTCTATTGAATTTTAAAAGTATTTTGATTAAGAAGAAATCAAAATTAAAGTCAACAGAAATAATTATAAAATTATATTTTGCGAAGAAGATTCAATTCAAATGGCATCATTTACACCATTATATTCTACATATTAATTTAATCTTTAAAAAAAGTTAAAATCATGATTGTCACTATCATTAATTAAAGAATTTATTACATAACTTATAAACCATTATTTATCACAAAGTAAATAATATTAAAATTAATTTTAGATACCATTCACAAAATTGAAAAAGAATTTTTAGCTTCAATACATCTTCATATTCCAAAATATTGATTGACTATTAAATATAACTTAAGTAAATGCACTCCCAAACAAATAAATTGAGATAAATTTATCAACATATGTTGTTTTTTAAACAATTTAAGTCAACTAATCTTTCCTAACAACTTTTGAATAAAAACTTCTTATTAATCAAATTCTCAAACAAAGATTTCTTTCAAGAAAAGTTGACGAGGATAGGATACCTTGAGGCCTCAGAGGTCTAGGTATGTATACAATACAAGAAGAGTATAATGTGTTGATCTCTCCTATGATAATGAGACAAAATGTCCCATGGGATAAAGTATGGGTTGCTAAAGGATGACTTAAGATAAATTTTTTGCTTCGGAAGTTATGCACAAACGCTACCTAACTTATGATAACCTTATGAAAAGGGTTTTTATGGTCCCTCCAAATGTAATAATGTGTAATTCTCATGAAGAAACACTTTATCTCTTGTTTCAATGTGAATTTGCCAGTGAGCTATGGAATAGATGGCTAAATCTCTTTAAGGTTCAATTAGCTTTTCAATTGAACCTTGCAAACATCTAGGAAACTTGGAAACATAGAAAATTCAATCATACCTCTATTTAGATGGGTTGGTCTTTAGGTTCGAGTTTCATTTGGTGGCACATTTGGTTGGAAAGAAATGCTCAATTTTTTCAAGAAGAATTCCACTCGTCAGAGTTGGTATGGAACAAAATTGTAAGCAAGGTCTCAGAAACTATTAGAGCTTATCATATGTCTAAGAAAATCTAAGAGAAAGAGAGGATATGGAACAAAATTGTAAGCAAGGTCTCAGAAACTATTAGAACTTATCATATGTCTAAGAAAATCTAAGAGAAAGAGAGGATTCTCCAAGTTCAAAAGTTTGGAACATGGAAACCCCCTCCCCAAAGATGGGAAAAGTTAAATACAAATGGGATTGTTAAGGATAATCTAGGAGATGCAGGGATCGGTTTTCTTAGAAAAGATTGTGCATGGAAGATCTTACATTGGGAGATAGAGGGTCTAAGGAAGGGTTACTGATATTGAAGCAAAAGAGTTGGCTATCAGGGAAGGTTCTCTCAATGCTTGGGAGCAGGGGTATATAAGATTCTAGTGGAGTCATATTTTCAAATTATGGTTGCTTTTTTGGATCTCATTGCTAATTTTCAATCAGAAGCTTAGTGAATAAGCTTGATATTGCCACTCAAATCAAATCCATATGGCAAGAGTTTAAGGACCTTATTCCAGTCTATGTGGCTAGACAAAGGAATGTTGCTGATTTTTTGGTTAAATAGGGCACTGAATGACCAGTTGGATATACATTGGCATTTAATAAGACACTTCAGAATGGTTGGAGATGAATCAAATGGTCCATCGTTTAACCAATATAGGTTTATGTAAAGGGAAAACTAAGGATGGAATCCACTAATTCTCGAGGATTTCTGGAATTTAACGTAGTAGTTTTGTTATCTTTTGTCTGTCGTTTTCTTAGGCCTACCAAAACTAGTAGTTCTATCTCTATATTTCAATTCTTTTTAATAAATCATTTTACCTTTTCAAAAAAAAAAAAAAAGTAGTAAAAATATTTTGGTTAAAAAGAAATCAAAATTAGAATCAACAAAAACAACTATAAAATCATACTCTATAGAATAAAATTTAAATCGAATCTCATTATTTACACTTTGACATCCTACATGTCAATTTAATCTAAGAAATATTAAAAACCATGATTTTCACTATCATTAATTAGACAACTTAATACACAACCTATAAACCATTATTTATCATAAAATAAACATCTTTAAAATTAACTATTTTTAAATTCAACACATCCTCATCTTTATGTTGGAAAGTGTTGATTGACTATTAAGTATAATTTAGGTAATTAAGTATAATTTAAGTAAATGCAATTCAAGCAAATAAATTGAAATAAATTTATCATCATAGGATACCTTTTAAACAACTCAAGTCAACTAACCTTCCCAACAACACCCCAACAACAACACCACTCTTTGAATAACATAATTTGAGTCAACTAATACTTTCGACAACACAATTCTTCTCAATTAACCCGTGTTAACAACAATTCAACTTAAGTCATTGTAGACTCTTAAAAATTAAATTTGATCGAAAAAAAATATTGAAACGAAATTGATCAATTTATGGATTACACCGATTGTTCCAACTACTCAAAAAAATTTCAAATATTTTCTACAACACTACTTCCCATTTTGTTGAACCAGATTAACATCTCCCACATTATGAAAAACCTGTAAAACATTTCTGCTACAAAATTATTTTCAGTAGAAGCGCTGAACAGTGTGAGTGGGGCTGACAAAAGGAGCCTGTTTTTATAATTGTGATCACTATTCCCTGCTCCACAAGTCAATGTCACTATAATTCCCTCTTTACACGTCGCTAAAGCTATTCTTTATTTTCCCTCGTCATATTTTTTATTCGCAACAACTTTCCGCCAATTATGTAACTCCAAAATATCTTTATGAAATAAGTCTTACCAGAAATCCGCGTACAGTTTCATGTCTTTTCTCCTGGATTACGGGGGATAGAAAATGCCGTCCAGGTTGCAGCAGATATTTATGGACACAGGGGAATATGCTTATTCGACAAAAACAAAAATCAGGTAAGGGAAAAGAAAAAAATTCTGCAAAATACTCCGTAAAAGCTCTTTCTGCAGATCTGGGAATGGTTTTTTTGTATTCATAAGCTCGTTTTAACCATACCCAACTGAGAAACTTCAGGTATTTATTGTGGGATACGTATATAGAATAAATTGCATTGTGTTGTAATGGGATATCTGTCATGTAAAGCCGATTCTGCAGTGATAACGTGCGATTCATACAAAAAAGAGAAGCCATTGAAGGTCCTGCACTTTACTTACAAAGAGCTGGAGATTGCCACTGGAGGTTTTGCTGTGGAAAGTTTGTTGGGAAAGGGTAGCCATGGATGTGTATACAGAGGTGTTTTGGCAGATGGTAGTCTTGTAGCCATCAAGAAGCCTTCAGCTGGGCTGCGGATCTTACAAGATGATACCGCAGTTGAGAATGAGATTGAAATACTTTCTAAACTGCACAGCCCCAGGCTTGTTAATTTACTTGGGTTTAGTCATGATACCAAGGAAAGGATCCTGGTTGTAGAGTTCATGTCCAATGGGACACTCCATGATATATTGCATTGTAACCCTGAACCACCCAGTTGGGCTAGAAGGGTTCACCTTGCTTTACAGACTGCTAAAGCTGTTTTGACCTTGCACAGTGCAAACCCACCTGTAATTCACAGAGATATCAAGGCCTCCAATGTTTTGATCGATGGGAACTGGAGTGCGAGGCTTGGGGATTTTGGGCTTGCTCTGAGGGGTAATGTGGAGGATATTAAGCTCAATTCGACACCTCCTGCTGGTACAATTGGGTACTTGGATCCTGGTTATGTCACCCCTGGAAACCTTAGTACTAAGAATGATGTCTTTAGCTTTGGGATTCTTCTTCTAGAGATTATAAGTGGGAGAAATGCTATTGATGTACAGTACAGCCCCCCTGCTATTGTGGATTGGGCAATGCCTCTGATTAGGCAGAATAATATCCTTGGACTATATGATCCCAGGCTGAGTCCACCCAAGAATCTGGATTCGGTAAAACAGATGGCATTCATTGCAGCTCGGTGCATTAGATCCACCAAGGAGAGGAGACCTTCCATGAAAGAGGTTGTGGAGGGGCTGAAAGTAGTGAGTAGAAGTATTCCCCTGCATATTTGGAATGGCCTCTCGAGGCGGAAGAGGAAGCCAAATGTTAGGAAGGAAAAGGGCCCTTCAACACAAGGAAATGATAGGCCGTGTTTGATGGTAGAAACGAAACCCTCCCTGAATCAGATGCCCCCCAAACCAGTGAAATCATTGGGGAGGGTATCCTCGAGGAACAGAGTCTCAGATGAGGATGCAAATCTGGATGTTGGCAAAGAGTTTAACAAACCCAGCAGCATTGTTAGGCGTGGGAGTGGAAGAGTCCTGGTGGATTTGTTCAATGAAACAACAGGAAGTTCAGAATCAAAATCAATAGATTGGCAGGCTCTTGCAAAGGCGAGAAACCCATCTGCGAGGGTGCCTAATGGTGTAACATTGAGACAGGCAATGCTTATTAATAGATCTCCTGCCTCGCCTATCTTCAGGTCAGGTCCTTTGCCGGTTTTTGGTGAACACCATAAAGATGTTCTGAGCCAGGTTATAAGAAATCCTTCTGTTGGACGCGTAAGGAAACCGCAGGTCTGCATAGATCCTACTTTGCATTACAAGCAGATAGCTCAGGTGGCAACTGT
Source organism: Torreya grandis (assembly GCA_037957365.1). Lineage (NCBI taxonomy): Eukaryota > Viridiplantae > Streptophyta > Pinopsida > Cupressales > Taxaceae > Torreya > Torreya grandis. The sequence goes on from JARHVA010000038.1 coordinate 1,860,729, forward strand.
TAAGGTTGTGGAGCAAACAAGCTAAGAGAATTTTAAATTATTCGAGCCTCTGAAATGCAGAAGATGCCTCAATCAAGGTGTAGATTTGGTAAGATGCATCGAAACTTTCATGCCTGCCAATTTTTTCTTTTACTGTGTTAAACTGCATTGTAATGATTTCTATACAGTCATTTGTTTTGACAAAAGCCTAGAAAAAATTGAACTTAGATCTGTTTGTCATTTTGTACCTCCTCTGTTTTTATTATTTTACTGGTTGGTTGCTCCATGTACTCATCATTTTTTATGATTGGGATTTTCATATTTGTTTGCGATCATAACTATGAGTGAAACAAGGCCTTTAAAATCCTATTAAATTAGTTTATTCAAGTTCAGCATGCGTTTTCTGCTTCATTCATATTTTATTTTACTTGAATTTTTGAGAGGAAAAACACTTTATTTTTCTTAGTCTGGGCAAAACAACTGATGATTTGGGCTCCTTTGCCCCTATTTATGATATGTTTTTTTCTAGAATGATATAACAAATTATAGTACCATTTCCATTTTAGTTATTTCATGTTATCATGTTGCAGTCTTCTCTATGGCTAAGTCACCGCATTCGAATTCGAGTTTGAAATTGCCGAGGAAAAAAATCAAATCTAAAATATTTGAGATAAAATTTGTTATTAAAGTTAATAGAAATATACTTATTTTTTAAAATATACCAACACAGCATTAAAAAACGGTCATATTTCATATAAATAAACATGTCAAAATAACTTTCATGTTTCTATCAAGTATCTAATAAAAATTATTAATGTTTTATTCAAAATGATTTAATGATAATCTACCTTCCTAAATTCCACATTGACTCAAAACAAAAACATACAATAAAGATTTAATGTTTCCACAGTCCATATAATAACAAAAATCTTTTTTGGAAGAAATTGTGTTACGTTTAGATGATCAACGCGTTTCGGATCAACTACTGTGATCCTTCATACTTTTCTTCCTGATGAGGATTATAGTAGTTGATCCGAAACGCGTCGATCATCTAAATGTGACATAGTTTCTTCCAAAAAAGATTTTTGTTAAAAACATACAAGGAAAATCAGATTCAGGTTTTTCATGTCATTTTCAAGTTCCAAGTTTCAACGAATTTAGATTCATATCAATTTGTGTTCTCTTCCTACTTTCAAATAGAACAGAATTTGTCCAAATTTTCAGACTCCAAAATTTATCATAAATTAACTATGAAAAACATGTTGAATACTGAATACTGAATTTAATCACAAATTTGAACGAATTTTATCTCGAATTTAATCACGAATTTGAATGGCTTTCAAAGGTTTTCTTGTCGTTTGGCGAATTTCAAATTTCTGTGATTAGCGAATGTGGTTACTAAGCTCTATGGTGCGTACAAAGGAGGTCCTTTTCTTCCTATAGGGATTTAACTTTGTTAAGTAAATCAACTTTTCTTCTTTTCTTGAGGGAGAGGAGCCTAGCATGACCAGGCAATTTACTGGCATCATGGGTTTATGTACCAACTATATGTTGCAAGAAGGGTAGAGTCTGATACACAAAGCGTCAACATCAGTTAGGAACACAATTACTTTCTAGGCATTCTGGTGGTATTTTGTTATGGCAGCCAAGTGAAACGTGTACTAACATAATCAATGGTACCTACAAGAATACCCATGGGTCCTATTAGTATGTAGACGAGAAAATATGGCAGATGTCCTTGCAGTTTTCTACTTTTGCAAGGAACTTATCCTCTGAATTCAGCTTCGCCATGTTGTACTATGGTGGTGTTATGTACATTATTCCTATTTGATAGTATGAAGGTTATATAACAAAAAATGCAGCGTAGGTGTTTACCAAGAAAGATAATGATTTAAATGGGCAAACAGGGGAACCGATACATTATGATATCATGTGCATCTACCATGCAAACTACAATTACAAACATTAAGATATCGCATGGGTAATTAGGGGAGTTGGTTTAAGTTTTTTAAGTCAAGGTTGTACAGATAAGCATATCTGTCCTAGAGTAGCAATAGATGTCTCACCACTTAAGAATTGATGGTAATCTGTGGCACACAAATTGCAGTTCTTCCAGAGCTCAGTGTGATGCTTTTGATTTCCTTTTTATAGGTCCATTTACAGAACTATTTATTTGTAATTATTCTCTGTGCCATAGTTTTTTTAATGGTTTTGACTCTTAATTACCTTTGGGCTGTCTTTTATCTTTTACCAAGTTTTTATTAGTTTTTCATAGATGTAAATATACAATATTCAGTGAGAATCATTTTCAGGAGGATTATATAAGGATTTTATATCTGAAAGAGATTTTCAGGTACCCTAGATTTTAGAAGTATAGAGTAGTAAATTTACCCATCGCATTCAGTGCAAGGATTCTTGACTTTGTTCGACTCAAAGATTGAGACTAAAATCTCTACTCTATTCTAGAACTAACAAACAGATCTTGTATCGCTTGCAAATTTGTTTACCATTTTAAAAGCTTTTAGGACCGTAGTACTTAAAAGTCTTGATTTGCATATTTTTTTCCTAAACGGTGAGTCCCTGTTCCTCTGGGTGTTCATTCTTTTGATTCATTAGATTGCAACAAACGTTTGTGCATCCAAAGAAATCTATGCAACCAAGGTTTCTCAACATTTCCTATCTGTTTTTTTGGCTGCAGAGCATGTTGCTTGTACTGAATAGTTTCAATTTTTACTAAACTTTGGGGTTCAACTCTTTTAACTGTTTAAAGAACAAGTATATTCCTGCTGGTATGACCTTATTTGAGTTATGCTTGCAAATGGAGGCCTTTCATGTTACTAATAATGTTAGCTTATTGTGTCAAATTCAACCCAATTTTCTAAACAACATTTTTGTTGCTGAAATCAAAATTTCCTTTAGATGGTAACTATGAAGTGCTAGGGTAGTGATGGCAGGCAAAAAAACTGTAAAGAAAGCGTGACATTTGCTGAAATCAAAATTTCCTTTAGATGGCAACTATGAAGTGCTAGGGTAGTGATGGCAGGCAAAAAAACTGTAAAGAAAGCGTGACATTTGACTCTTCAAAGAACCTATAATGTTTCTGGAAATCAATTAATTGTCAATGGAAAAGCATTGTCTACTCTTGTGGGAAGACAATCGTAATAAATAATTAATGAATATCAAATTAGTCAGAATTCCATTCTAAGGCTTCCAATTAAGCTCAGGCAACCCTTAAGTAGGTTTCTTAGAAAGTTATTCTGAAAGGATTGGTAGACCCGGCATGTTTTAGGTTTTTTTAATAAGTACAATCTTAAATAGGAAAAAATCCTGTAAATAAAGCTTGAAGGGGACTTACTCTTTCTGGATATCAAATAATTGTCAATGGAAAAGCATCGTCTAGATTTTTGTAAGTACAATCTTGAACAGTTAAGTACTGTGTTGCCAGAAATGAGGAACCAGAAACATGACAGTAGCGAGAACATGACAGGAAACAGAATTGAGGAGGGGTTTTGGCCCAACAAATGCACATGTGCACATGTTTTGTATGTATGCATGATTGTATGCATATGGATGTGTATTTATGTATATGTATACACATATATATGTATATGTATGTTTGCACATATACACATATACATATATGTGTGTGCGCACATACACACATATATATCTGTACATATGTATGTTTATGTTACTATGTATAGTTATACATACACATATGTCTATGTATGTGTATGTGTATATATATACAGATATATAGATGTATATATATTGGCTTAGATGGATTGACAAGGCTTTATTTATCACAACATTGGTCAAAAGACCAAAACCCATATGTGCGCGTGTGTGTGTATACAAATATATAAAAGTATATGTATTGGCTTAGATGGATTGGTAAGGCTTGATTTATCACAAGATTGATCAAAAGACTGAAACCCAAAGGGGTACAAATTTGAACAATATGCAAGGTAAATGATAAAACAATTCCCTTGTGGGTTCTATGAGGGAGTCTCATACACCAAATTGGTGTCTTGCTTGGCGGCGACCCTAAAATATATCTTGACCTATATATAGGTCAAGATATATTTTAGGGTCGCCGCCAAGCAAGACACCAATTTGGTGTATGAGACTCCCTCATAGAACCTCGGCGACCCTAAAATATATCTTGACCTATATATATATATATAGGTCAAGATATATTTTAGGGTCGCCGCCAAGCAAGACACCAATTTGGTGTATGAGACTCCCTAATATATATATAGGTCAAGATATATTTTAGGGTCGCCGCCAAGCAAGACACCAATTTGGTGTATGAGACTCCCTCATAGAACCCACAAGGGAATTGTTTTATCAATATGTATTGGCTTAGATGGATTGGTAAGGCTTGATTTATCACAAGATTGATCAAAAGACTGAAACCCAAAGGGGTACAAATTTGAACAATATGCAAGGTAAATGATAAAACAATTCCCTTGTGGGTTCTATGAGGGAGTCTCATACACCAAATTGGTGTCTTGCTTGGCGGCGACCCTAAAATATATCTTGACCTATATATATATATATAATTTTGTTTTTAGAGACTTATGAATCATTCATGAGTTGGACTTGGAAAAGTCTAAGCAAGCGAAAGGATTAGTCAACTTGCAACTAGCAAATTCTCAAAAAAACTTGGCAGGGTGGATATAACATATAAAACATTCCAAAAAAAATTGGCAACAAAAAAATGGCCTTTTCAGAATCCGAAACCTGTTTAACAGTGCAAGAAACGGAAACATGGGTGTCAGGTCCCATTTTTTGCACCTTGAATTATGTACATAACATCGTTTAATTTGGATCTAATTCGACCATAGAGAATGACCATGGCATTTAAGATGCGTTCAGCCTTCCACTTAACACCGAATATCTTTCCGTCCCTACCTGTGACACACAGCAGAAAGTTCTCTCTGAGTACAAATTCACTAGGTATTTCAACATTTTAACATTGAACTCGTGATTTTTTGACAACATAATTTGCTCTCTTACCACTTCCTAGATATATGAATTGTATTTCTAGTTTTCTGTTAAAATTTCTATTTCTTCTAACATTTGAAACTTTTCCAATATGCTTATGGTCATGTAAAGTGACTATGTTTTCAGAATAATGTGGCATTAAAATTAAGCAAGCTTAGCTTTGAAGAGATTAGAGGACAACTTTCTTCAAGCTACTCATTTCACCTTCCTCAAGCTACTCATTGTATATCAATGACATCATCAATTTAGAACAAATAGGCAAAGCTGGTTTGTAGTTTAGTAATCAGAGTTTGATGCTTCTTAAGGTAACTATGACAATAGTGCAGTGTCCTGAATTTTATATAACAAAGGATTGCAGATCTCACTGCTGAGTATGGCTATCAAGAATTTGATTCTCCACCATTTGATGGAGCCACTAGAATTCGATATAGCTGAAGTCCAGTTTAGATTATTTCTGATGAATGACTACTCTTTCAAGTGGCGATTCAAGTCTGAAAGAATGACTTATTATCAAGATATGTGTTGTTGTGTACAAGATACCAAGATTTATAAACTTATAGAGAATAAATAGTGTATGAAAATTAAGATGGTTCAGATAATTATAGGAAATAATTATAATGTGTTTCTCTTTTTGTTGATGTCTTTCAGAAGAGTAAGATCTTTTCTGAAGTGCCGATCTAAGCATTCATTTGTTGGGATCAATAATGTTCACAGTTCAGTGACTTTCAAAGTAATTTTTTTTCCTTGTCTCTATCTTGATTGGATTTCATGGGTAGTTTTAAACTGAAGTATTATGAACTAGAATCTAGTCTGTAGTTTAATCTACAATGCAAGGCATCAATAACCCTCTCTCAATATTTAAGTTGTTAATTCTGTTTTTTTCCTATGAACACCTTAATTTCTACTTGTGCATGCTGCCCCTGCATTTTATTGACATTGCTGGAATATGAAAAATGGGCATTTTCAACTCGTTTTTGAAAGCGGAAAAATGCTCGTATGTAGAAAACAACAATGTTGTAAAAACTTTAAAAAATGCACAAACAACATTGATATTTAGAAATGGACATGAATGTTTAAATTAAGCTTTATACATCAATTACTTTTTAATTATTTACATCTCATTGAATGCAAAACATAAATGAGCATTTATGAGACTGATTTTAAAAGTAAATATTGACGAATAAAGTGATTGAAAACTATGATGATTAAAATGAAGAATACTGTCACAGCCTATCCAGACACTAGTTTGGCTTATGACACCCCTCTTGTGGAAGCCCACAAAGGGATTTCTTTTTCCATTTACCTTTATATCACTCAGATTTTTGGTAACTTTAGGTTTGGACCTCATGACGAAGTTCAGGGGCAAACCATACCTTGCCAATCCACCTAAATGTATAACATTGCAAAACTGACTTGAATCATGAAACCATTACCAGGTAAAATTAGTTTCAACCCTTTATGGGAAAGCAAGTATCCAAGGATTTTTTTAACAAAGCAAACATTTTGTATTATTTATAAAAGGTAAAAGTGTGAAACATTAAAGATCAACATGGTAGCCTTTAAACAACCCCACCTATGAAACCAGTAAAATATAATGGCAATATTCCCGGTTTGCTCGTGTTGCATTTCCATGGTGGACGATGTGAGTCAATTGCGTGATAATGCTTGTTAGATTGCCAATGCTCTGTCTCAATTTGTTTTTAAGGGGCGATAGAACAAAAAGAAAGAAAATGCCATTCAAAAAATACAGAACAAACAAATAGCTGAGACATCAGACACCAACAAGAAAAACTTTGTACAATATCTTATGTGTTGGCAATTGTTATAAAACCATGAAGAGGAAGGGAGCGAGTCAATTGTGACATTAGCGAGGCCATTTAATCTGTCCTGTCCACCAGCAACAACTCTCTGCAAGTCAAGAGATTTAAAAAAAACAAAAAAGTTGATCGTCAACTCTGTCTTAAGAATGCTATATTTAAATAAAATAGCCAACTACCACATGAATCAAATAGCCTAGTGCTTACGAATGCTATATTCATGGTCACTTTTGAATTCATAAAGCGACCTAACTAACATACTTGAGAACCTCAACCAATTACAAAACCTCACCCTCCAAGCAACTCACAGCAAGGTTCGTTAGTCGTGGGGAATTGTTGTCAAAACCAAAGGACCAAAAAAAAAAAAAAAAAAAATTCAAATAAAATGGGTATCCATCCATTTAAACATCTCATGAATGCCAATCAAAATGAGTCCATGAAAGGACAAAGTTTGGAAGGTCGATGGGATACTTGTAAGTCCAATTGCATTTATCGTTTTTTTTTTTTAAATTTGTTATTTTTGGGGAGTATCTGGGCTATTTAATGGCATCATACCATGATGGTTCAGTGGTTGAAGCTTATGACTCTTGGTATTGAAGCTATTGGAAATGAAACCTTAGAAGTTCGTCATGAAAGTATTGTGCAAGAACAATGAATATTTTGATGTTGTTTTTCCAATTCCCAAGTTTGATGATGCTTGCAAATGGCTAGAACACATTACTTTGATAGGGTATTTTGTCAGGTGAATTCCCTTTGAAAGAATGTGCAAAAGTTAGGTGGAGTCTACTTGGTCTCTACATGGGATTAAATTAAATTGAACGTTATCTAAATTATGACCAAGGGTTTTTTAATGTCGTTTTGCTGACTCTCATCATGCTTATGCGATTTTCAAGCATGCCCCTTGGTATGTCAAGAACTCTCTACTTGTTTTCTCCATGTCGTCCTTTGCCTTGTTGGAATTTTCTAGACAACCTTGCCTCTTCTATAGATCGGCTTGTTTGTATTGAACTACTTTTTTTTTTTTTGACCTTCCTAATAAATGGGTATGTGTTGAGGTTGAACTCTCGCATGACCTAATGGAAATCATTGGCATTCAAATATGAGATTTTCGTCATGTCCAATGTGTATTGTATATCAATTTACCCAATATGTGTTTTCATTGCCGATCATTTGAACACAAAGTAGGAATTGTCCTTTGATGGCTTTGTGTGCCAAATCTATTTGAAAACTCTAGGTTGAGAATTCTCAAACAATTGGCGAGGATGTGGACTATTGTTAATAGTTGAAATACTAATCTAAATGCAGTTCAAACTCTAATGCGGGTGCTTCCTTTGGTAAATTTGTGTTATTAATCCTTAGCCATGCTCAAGATAATCCAAACTCTGTCACGATGGTAGCTAAACCTTTGCGGGAGCTCACTCATGACTAGGCAAATACCTCGAAGGAGGTGGTTAAGCAATGTTTTTCTAGTACCATATATACTTGAGAATTTGAAAGTGTTTGATGCTTTGTTGGCTTTGCCAAAGTCCAAGCTGACAAACCCTTCAATTTTTTCCCCCACCAAGCCCCCTAAACAGTTTACCACCCCCAAGGTATTAGTTGTCTCCCTTGTGTTAGTGCGGACACAATACACAAAATAGACAAAGGTGAAAAGGAATAGATAAATGTGTGTAGCAAAACAAGTGCCATCCATGAGGAGGATATGTGATATAACTGGAGCACCATCTACAAGTCTTAGGTATTGGAGTCTATTCTCAAAGATGGTTGCTGAAAATTCCTTGCTGAGGGCTTTTGTCATTATGATGAAATGATAAGGGGATACAAGATTGCCTTGCCGAAGCCTACATGAGTTGGGAAAACCATGTTTGGCTCCCATTTACAAGAACACATAAGTGAACTGAGGAGATGCAGTTAATTGTTAATCTTGGTTCACAACCTTCTCCACATTCTCCTTGTAAGATGTCGATTTGATGCTCTTCAAGTTTGCCTTGTCATCTCGAGGAAGGAGAATATGTTCCTTATAAGTGATCCCTGTTTCAACTTATTGATTTTATGTAAAACAATCAACAAAAGTTTTTACAAAATAGTTATGCAAATCTCCAAGAGTGGACTCTAATCAAGGGTTGGACTTTGAAGACATGTCTTAGATCCCCATGTGTATATGAATATGTACATGGAATGTACGAGGTCTCACATATCCACCTCACAAGTATGTGGTATGTGATACATGACAATGATTTACAGATTTGGATGTTCTGTAGTAGTAAGAAATTAAGGTTCCTAGATTTATGCTCATAGTTGTCTCTAAATTTATTTGGTCAGATAGCCTTGTTTTGACTAGCAATCGTGATCCAGATCAAAGGGGCGTGGTGACATTTTTTTTCTCTTAAATGGCATCCACATTATATTAATCACGGATGTCACCCAACTACTTATGCCCTTTGGGTTCTGATGAGCGTTGAAAACTATTCCTTGGGCACTATTAACCTTTATGTATCGAATGTTATAGTGGAAAGGGCTTTGTTTCGACGATGGCTTACTAATGAGTTGGTAGATACTTACTTTAACATGGTTGAGTTGGCATTTGACAAACAAGGACATCTTCTGATGCATTGGATAGTTGGCGAGCAAGAGTTGTAGTCTTATATACACAATAAATTTGGCTTTTATGACGCCAATAGTCTCACTGACACGACTCAACTGTTTGGTATATGTTGTCGAATATATATCATGGGTTTGAAAGGGTGCTTAAGCAGTTAGATAAGGCCATGTCTGTCGAAATGTATTTTTCATTTTCCAAATATTTCTCGTTACCAATGAAAGCCTTGCTCGATATTATGCTTTCCAACCACTTTTAGACCCAGTTTTGTGTTGAGTGGAACTTCAAATGACCCAAAATTAAAAACTCGATTTTTTCTTAATACCTATTAATTGCATCATGGCCCCACTAGCACATATCTGATGGATTTGGAACCTCGTGCCACATCCCATGGGGAAAATTCATTTGATTGAATAGTGGCCTAACACTATTACTACCACAATTCGCATCTTATGCACCTATGTATGCCAACTTGCACACATACGATGTAAGTCCTACTTTGCCATGAATATTAAGTTGATTTGACCTTGGTGGCATTGAAATTACATACCTATTATGAGCTCATCCAAATTCAAGTGGCTCAACTTTGACATCGCATTCAAGTGGCCAATGCGTATACTGCTCGGAGTGCTCAAATCAAAGCCATACTATGTTGGCTAAAGATTGGCGATAAAGTTTCCAAAGAATTCTATCAGCGAAACACACTTTGCCTCAAATTAAAAGCCATTTATGAAGCTAAGCAATGGCTCACAGATTTTCCCAATTTTGTGTAAGTGTTTGCATGTCATAATCAACCAGTTTTCAATCTGCAAGAGTCCTCTCCCACATGAATTAGGATCTTCAAAAATACATAGATGTGATGCATTGCCAACTCTCTAAAGTTCATCGAGTGGCTTGCAATTGACTTCTCTCTATAGAAGACTTGCACAAAATAGGTATGAATATGGCCAATGACAATGTGAATACTATAAATTTCTTTGGGGTACCATAGCGAATATTTTTTTCAAGTTTACTTGGAAGCTTTCCACTCTAGAACTCTTGGCAAAATTATCAACAAAGTACATATTGAGCTCAGACCTAAGTTTTGGATCTTGAATAGATTTTCCATTGGCAACCCCATCACGTTTATTGAATGTCTCAAACAAAATTATAACCAAAGCTTTGGCACTGCTCATTTGCAATCTCCTCCTCGTTATTGTTAAGCTTGAATAAACAAGATTTTTAAAGAATGGATGTATCTTAGACAACATGATAGTGGTTATGGAAGGTATCTAATGGGCTCGCATGTCTAAACAACTAGCCATGTTCATCAAAATTGATTTAAAAAGTTTATAACTACATAGAATGACCTTTGATTCTCACCATGTTTCAAGCATTAAGGTTTAAGCCTAATTGTGTTCAATTTTTTCAGATGTTTTTAGCCAATGCCTCATCTTGTATTTCTTTTAATGGCATGCATTATAAATGATTCAAATTTCTGCTCCATACGATAAGGGCGTCCTCTTGCCGTTGCACTATATGTATTGGTTTTAGAAGGCTTTGGATCTTGCTTGCAAATGCGGTCTCTCAAGGGCTTATTTGAGGAATCTCCTTCCGATTGGAGAACTCCATGCAACTCGATAATGGTCACTTCTGTGATGATTCATTACTCACCTTATTTGAAGAAGAGAATATTAGACAAATAGTGTATTGTGTGAACTTTGTTTGCATGGTTTTAGGCTCTAGTATTCAGTGGAGAAAGACATAATGTTATAGATGATCCTTTTCTCCTCTCCCCACTTGGTTTCATACTTATGCTTGGAAATGTATTTTGTTTACATTTCAAGTTATCCCTTCCTTAGGTAGTATATCATTGATAGGATAACAAATAAACTTTCTTGTTGGATTACTAAGCCACTTTCCCTAATTGGTAAGTTTTGTTTCTTGGCTTCAATGGACTCAACATGCGAAAATATTTTGCTTCCTTGGTATTTTGTTTGCATTTCAAGCTACCCCTTCATTGCTTTGCTAGTATGTCATTGATAGAGTAGAAAAGAAGCTTTCATATTAGATTACTACGCTGCTTTCCTTAGTTGATAAGTTTCCATTTTGTTAAAAAATTCTCACTGCTACACATGCTTACTACTCTTGCTAGGGGCATCTTAAAGCTTCCTATCCAAAACTTGAGAAGCTTCTCAAGGGGTTTTTGTGGGCTAGTTGTGAACATGGGAAGGGATTCTATCGAATTCCTTGGGAGTATTGTTGCTTATCTAAAGAGGTAGGGGACTTGGTTTGCTTTATGTTCATTGCCAAGGTACTGTGTTATGTGTTAAATGGATTACATGGGCCATGAAAGGAAACGAGTTTTGAAAAATTCTTTCACAAAATTGTATTTGATTGGGTACTCTTTGTATGTAATGAATTATGATGGATCTACAACTTGTTCTACTTAGTGAATTCTAAGCTTGGAGAATGTAATCTTTACCAAAACAACTCATTGCTTAGTTGTTTATATCAGGGCATGACTAATTCGGAATCCATTAAACCTAACGAAGGGATCTCTTACCACACAATACCAAATGAGAGGGTTCCAACGCCTCTAGATAAATAATACTATGCAATAACTCTAGCTAGGCTTACAATATATAAAATAAATATAATTTAGTGCTCACTAAAGTTTGTGGCACAAAGGAGGATAGTTAAGCAAATAAAATAAAACATGCAAAGAGAACTCCATTCAAGTCAATGTAGAGGTGAGCTAAGCAAGAAGTAAAACATTCATTCTATTACTTTGTGCAATATCTATCGACCAAATGAAAGAGTAAAAGTTAGGAATACTTATTTGGAATACCTTGTTGTGCCTCAATCTCTTTCTAGGCCAATGACGCTTTGCAAAAGGTTGTTGTGGCTTTGTAAGGATCACACTATAAAAATCAACGCTAGGCTAAAAGACTTCTACTTTGCATCTAAGACTTTCCCATAAGTTTTTTTCCTTCCAAGGCAAAACCCTGAGCAATGACTCAAGTGTAAAAATAACATAATTGTGAGTTATAATAATGCAAAAAATGAATGTTCTTCTCTATTGGATTGAAGTGAAAGTGGTATTTATAGCCAATGATTGATCCTACACCTTCCTAGTGACCATGAAATGAACTTTCATACCTTATAGCATTTGGTTTTCTGATAATTTTTCTCATGTTACACTTGGCAATTACATCCTTCATGTCTTGATCTAACTATCTTGCTCTTTTTTAGCCTTATTTACCTTGACAACAAATTGCTCGTGCTCATCCTTTAATGAATCTAGCTTGATTATCAATTGAATGCTCTCATCCTCTTTAGCTCTCATACTTAAACTTGCAACCTCTAACTAAATTTTGAGAACTTGGATAGTCTCCTTATCCCTTTTAGCTTCTTTATCCATGTCATACTTCAATATACATGTTTGTTCTTCAATAATCTTTGCATAATCAATATTGGACTTCAACTCATCATGCTCACCTTGCTTTGAACTCAACTTGGCATTTGTTTCTTCTAACTGATTTTTGAGATGTCTGAATTCTTCCTCTTTTGAACTTAGATTAGTCTTTATAACACTTAATTGATCCTAAAGATCTTGCATGGTCAACTTGTCTTCATTGATAATTTCACTTAATCTCTCAAACTTGGTTTGAAGATGATTTATTTTCACAAAGTTTCACGAACTATTCGTTAAGCACCAAGGCCTCATCTTATGTTCATCATCCTTAGAATTAGAATTAATATTCTTAGTAATAATATGACTAATCTATTCTTCAAGAATTTTGGCCAATGATCTCAACTAAATATTTTATTTCCTCAACTACTTAGCCATTTTTGTACCTTGGATCACCTTCAAGTGGTTAAACTTATACAGAAGGTCCTACTTTGATACCAATTGTTAGAGGTAAAATCACTGAGAGGGGGGTCAATCAATAATTCAAGATAATATAATTCAATTCCTAACTCTTAATCATTCAACATAAATCAACTTGATCAAGCAACATAAACATGACAACATATACATCCAAAGCATACATAAGAGCATACATCACATGAACACATCATATATGTGGTAAACCCTATTGGGGGATAAAACCCATTAAACCTTGCAAAATAGACTACAGTCCTATAAAATAAGATCCAACATTTATACCAACATTGATTGATCAAGTAAAACCCATCCTTTAGTTTAGTGAGACACCAATCCCATAAGGAGCTACTACCCCTATCTAATTGAGCACCCAAAACAACTAGAACTTTAGCAAGCTTTACCTTACAAGGAGGAACCAACCCCTTAGGAAACCAAACACCCACTCAGCTACCTAAATATACCACCTTGAATACCTATAACTACTCTTCAACATATGATGATCACCTTTGTTTGCACTCTTCACCTCAAACTGCCTATAGGGCTAACTCGCTCAAAATAACTCTTTTAGGCTCATTAGGTCTAATGACTTGTGTGCCCTCCTACATCAAATTGATCAGACAAGAATGAATGATCCTCTTCACTCTTTTATGGTCCTCACTAACCTATACCTTCTCTTTTTCCTTTGCTTAAATCCATACATACACCACTAGCACAATTAGTCTAAATAGACCTTGTACGTATACCACTCTCTTCATTTAACCCATCTTGGTCAACCAATATGCTTTATATATTTGAACCACCTTTGAAAAAGGTCCTCAAACACATTACATGTAATAACCACACACTCCTTAGGTTGGTCAGTCCCTCATTAGCCCCAAACCACCATTAGGTCTTAGTTAGACCTAAAATAATTAGGCCTTCATACTCACATGTTATATGTGAGATTACATAGACTACCTTCATCCTTTACCAATGATTTGAACACATCAAAATATTTACAATATCCCCTTGATTACTCCCATATGGGTCCATTCCACTTGGAACAGCTTGCTGAATCTTTTCATCATCTTTGTCAATATTTTCAAGCTTTATCCAAGTCTTATGAGTAGATTTGCATTACATAACTTTAACAAATTTTGATTCACATAAACCACATAAAATAACATTTAGAACTTTAGCATTATTTTCACTTGCTTTTTTTTTTATTCGGAGTAATCACAAGTGTTTGTGGCTTTTCGTTTTCTTCCACAATTGCTTGTCAAATGTCGAATCCAAGAGACATCAAATACGTCTTCATTTTTATGATCCAAAAATCATAATTTGTTCTATCAAACAAATGTGCCTTATTTGTAGAAATCCCTTCATGTGATCCACCCATCGTGCTTTCTTCAATCTACCTTCAAACTATAAAACTCTTTTCAAAGGAACCTGTTTTGATACCAATTGTTAAGCACGAAATATATTGAGAGGGGGTGAATCAGTATATCATATATCTTATAAATCTTTTACTTAATCAAACTCCACTTAACCATGCATTCAAGATATGTAATAAAGCTGAAACAATAACATGCACCACGAGAGAGAGAGAGAGAGAGAGAGAGAGAGAGAGAGAGAGAGACTAGATATTTACGTGAAAACCCAATGTGGGAAAAACCATAAAGAACAATCTGAAGTAAATGAATGAGTACTAACTCAAATTGTAAATTTCAGAAGCACTAATTTGTAGGAGCACCAACCCCTTTGTCGAGCACCGACACAACTATTTGTAAGCATCAATCCACAAGAGCACCAACTCCTTGCAAAGATTTGTGAGCACCAATCCACAGGGGTACCAACCCCTCTTGTATATAAAACACAACTATCTTTCAATGTTACTTTCTCGACAAATGATAAAACTCTAGAATATCTCTTTCTATTCTCTCCTTTTTTATTATAAATTATGCACTTTTTTACATATGACAAATGGCTTTCCGAGCTTTTATTTATAGCTTTCCAAATGACTTTTGGCATTCACTTTTTGTGACTCTTTACTTCTTATGAAAAATGACACCAAACTTGCATGACCCTTCGAATCCTTGTATTTGAAAAGTCACATAGTGACCCCTCATGAGCAAATGCATCCTTTTCTCTTTTGTCTTTATCTTGGTGATCTTTCAAATTCTTTAAGGGGACTCTTTATGAAAAAATGCGTCATACCTTCTTTTGTCTTCATTTGGTGACTCTTGAAATTTCTCAAGATGACTCTTCATGAGAAAATACATCTCATTCCTTTTTTGTCTTTACCCCATGACTCTTTGACTTTTTCATGGGTCCTCTTTTGACTTTTAAGCAACTAAAAATATATTCATTAATATTAAATAAATATCAACACATTTTAATCAAAATATGAACATTAAAAACACCTTTAGACAATAAATGCTATGGCGTCTTTATCACCAATGCTAGACTTTTAACTTTAATGACAATATTTCCAACAACGTTGACATGTGATTTTTTGGAAGCAACTTGAAATCTTGCAACCATACACACTGCTTGCATGATATTTGGTCTTGATGTAGTTAGATATAACAAATTACCTATCATTGATTTATACAAAGTCTGATTTGCTTTAAGGGACTCGTCTTTTTTGCTCAACTTACAACCCGTTATCATGAGAGTAGCTATTGGTTTGCTGTCTTCCATTCCAAACTTTGAGTATTTCCTTAGCATACTTGGTCTAAGATATAAATATCCCTTCATTAGTTGTGCTATTTATAAACCAAAAAAGAAAAAAAATTCTCCAAGCATAGACATCTCAAATTCGTTTTGCATTTGAATAACAAATTATTTACACATTATGTTGTTACCATAAAACATGATATCATCTACATATACAACAATTAATATATGCTCAACTTCTGATTTGAAATACAAATTGCTATCTGCACAACTTTTATTGAATCTTTGTTGTAGGTACTAGTTTAATCTTGAATACTATGCTCTAAGTGCCTATTTTAGATCAGACAGAGTTTTTTTTCAGTCTGCACACATAATCTTCTTTTGACAGCTGAAAACTTTCAGGGTCTATGTAGACTTCCTCTTCTAAGTTTTCATTTAAGAAAATAGACTTAATATCCATTTGATAGACTTTGAATTTTTTATAAACAGATAATGTTAGAAACATTCTTATGGCTTTCAATCTAGCCACTGGAGCAAGTGTTTCCTCAAAATCTTTACCTTCAACTTGTACATATCATTTGCACACCAATTCGACCTTATTTCTTATAATAGTTTCATCCTTATTGAGTTTGTTTTTAAAGACCCACTTGTACTGCATCTGTCTAGTATCCATCAGGTAACTTGGTCTCTTTTAGCATTGTTTTAGCCATCTTCTTGATTGTTTTATTCTTTCTTTTAACAACTCCATTATGTTGTGGAGTCCTTGTTACAGAGTAATGCCTTTTGATTCCATACTTTTCACAGTATTCTATGAACTCATTTGAGGTGAATTTATCATTTTTATCATATCTTTTAAGCATTTGATTTTTCGTCCAATCTCATTTTCTACAATGGCCCTAAAGATCTTGAATCTTTCAAATCTCTAAGATTTATCTTTCAAAAAGGTTACCCATATCATTTTTGAGTAATCATTTATTATCAAAATGAAGTATATTTCTTCTTTGGATCCTTTTATCTTCGTAGTACCACAAAGATCAGTATGAACTAATTCTAAAGACTTTGTAGTTGCATACTCATTTGTTTGAAATCTGACCTTTGTTTGCTTTCTTTGCTAACTTTCCTTGCAAGTGGTGTTTGTAGGTTTGGTTATCTTAGGCATTTGTCTAACACACTTATTTGAACTCACTTTTACTAGGTTATCAAAGTTGACATGACCCATTTTTCTATACCATAACCAACTTTCATCAATCTTTCTTATCAAGTAGCTATTATCATTCATTTCATTTAGATTATAAATATTGCTTTCAATTCTTTTCCTTTCTTCAACTAATCTTCCGAATCTCTTTATCTACAATCTTCTGCATTAAATGTGACCTTATATATATTGTCACACATTTGACTAGCACTTAGTAGATTGTGTCAATCTTTCAACATAAAAAATGTGTAAACAATTTTTCATCTATATTCAAGGTTTTTTTACCACAGATTTTTACTATAATATTGTCTCCCAAGCTGACAGATCCTTCATTACATTTACTCAGTTTGATAAACTTGTTCTTGTCACTAGTCATGTGTTTTGAACAACCACTGTCTATTACGTACAAATTATGTTCCTTGACATGGAGTGCAGTTTGAACAATCATAGATTGTGTAACTTTTCGATCTTTTACTTTCCACACATCCTTAGGTTTCTTGTTTGACTTATTTTTTCTTTTTTCATAGACTTATGAACTTTTGTTCACACTGGGTGGCATGCTTTTCTTCACTTTATATTTTTGGTCTTACAAAGTTTGTTCTACATTGTTTAGCCATGTGACCAAAATTATTGCAGTTATAGCATATTACATTTGTATCTAACAAGGATGCAAATGAATTTTTGCTCATAAAGTTTGTTTTCCTTTTAGGTATAACTCTACAATCACTAGCCCTATGACCAAATTGATTACACATAAAAATAACCATAGAAAAATGAGGAATACCTAGTCATAACATTTCTTCAAGTCTTTCACCCTTATGTAACTATTTGCATCAGCGACCTTTGTCTTCTGCATCTTCCTTGAGTTTGCAAAGATTGGCTCATTGTTCTTTTCTTCAAGGTTATTTTTCTTTCAGTGTTCTTCATATCAACAGTGCTTATGTTTGTCTTTGTATCTCTAGAAGCATTCATGTAAGATTATTCTTTCTTTGTCCGTGATTCTCCTGCTTTGAAGTTATCATATAAATTTGTAGATGTGCTGGGTGTGAAACTTTTTTCTTTTTCAAAACTAAGACCGGATTTCTCTTTTGATGGCTTTTGGGAGTTGACAATTCATCAAGATTTTCTAAATCTCCTTTCAACTTTAGACTTTTGTCTATTTGTTCTTTAGCTTTTTCAAGTTCTTTTTTCAAAGTCTTTATTTCTGCATCTAACTTCATGCATTCATGAGATTTAGACTGTAGTTTAAATTTGACATCTTTTATTCTTTTAGCCTCTTTAACTTGTGTCTTTAGGCTAACTACCATCTGATCAGATTTTTTAAAACTTTTGGATAGTTTTTCAATATTTTTTTGTCTATTTCTTCTGCTTTGAGTTCTCTTTTCTCAGCATTTCAATTTCATATAGAACACAGATGAGTTCACCCTCTAGATCCAATTCCTCCTTCTTCATTAGTGTTTAACTTCTTTTTCTTGATCTACAAAAGTTGATTCTAATGTCATGAATTAGGGATTCATTTCCCTTAGCCACAAATGCACAATCATGGTCATCATCTGAGCTATCACACTTATCCAATGAATCACTATCTTCTTTTATGTACAAGCTCTTCTTATTTTTCAAGAAGTTCTTTTTGGAGTAGTGGGGTTTCATTTTTTTACTATCCTCTTCTTGATCAGAATTATCTTTTTTATTATAAAGGCATTTAGTAGTAAAATTCCCTACCTTACCATAGTTAAAGCATTTAAAGGGTAATTTACCTTTGTACTTTTTAGACCCTCTTCTTAATTTTCTAACAAAGTCGGCTTTTTCTTCATCAGTCTCTTCAAATCTGGATTTAGGATTTTTTGCTTTTACTTGTTTGGATGGTTTGAATGTAGTTTCTCTCTTGAAAGTATCTGCGTTTTCCATTCTCATCTCATATGCTGTTGGATCTTTATCATGCGATTAAGGGCTAACCGTTGATCAAACTCAGATAAAAACTAAGTCGATGACTTAGGAATATTAAAGTATTTGATCACTGCTCCAAGCTAGTAGTTGCTAGGTCGAAGGGTCCGGTTTCACAATGATGAGGATGCTTAAGTTATAATTTAAGCGATAGATTCCCGTCTATATCTAGTTAACATAAAAATAGAAGTGCTTGTGAATGCCATGACTAAAACCAATAGGGTTTTACTGAGAAACCCTAGTAATGGTTGAGAGACAAGATAAATCATTTTTGAGTTCATTTCTCTTCATTTGAACCTACAAACCATATATATGAGATGCACATGAAAAACCCATAACGGATCTTCTATCAATTTCTCTGCAAACATTCGGAAACAGTTTCTATAAAAGCATGACAATTATATATGACATTATTGCAACTTGTGCAATTATAAAACATGCTCTTCTCTCCGTGAATCTTCTCTGTGACTGTATCTCTTGACATCAATGACATCCATAGTGCTAACTATCTCCCTTTTGACATCAATGATAATCATATTGCCAACAACGAATTTCAGGGTTTCAAGATTTTCGGGAGACATCGTAAGAGGAGAATAGGTATATTTAAAATAAGTCGGACTAATAGTAGGAATGATACAAAGCCATAACAATCTTGCAAAGCACCAATGGTTTGATCACCCTTTTCTCGGTCCACTCTTTAATGCGTGCATTCAAGAAGATTGAAACTCGATAGGTTTTTGTAAAAGAGAAAGTATTAGTAAACGATAAAGTATAAAAATATTGTGTGTATACATATGCCCCACTCAAAGCTCATTGCATGTTATAAAAGTGTAACATGGGATGGTGTTTTGAGAAAAAACATAACAATGCACGAAATAGAGCTAACTGAAAATGAAATACTGAAATAAAAGGAAAGTAACTAAAAATATTATATACATGCCATGACTTACCTTTCCATTGAATGATTGCACGCAAATATCCTAGTCTTGATCATGGAGGGCGCAGTACCTACATTTGAAAAACCCCAGGGATACAAGACTAACAATAGAAGCAATACATGCATACATAAGATGAGAAAAGTAAGAATGAATAACTCTCAAAACTGATTAAATTACTTAGAAAAATTGGCAGGTTAGGATTGTTAAGGCTAGGTTAGAGCCAAAAGATCAAGCATGTAATTGACAAAATGATGACAAATGAATGTAGAACACACTAAATCATATTGGGAAGCATGTAAAATATGAATGACAAAAAGAAATGTAGAACATATAAAATCATGTTGGAAAACATGTGAAACATTGTAAGTAAATGAAATATCAATGCAATAAAAGTCTACCAAAGATATGTAAACAAGTGAAAGGTAACCTTGTGTAAGATAAGCATGTCGAATCAAACATAAAGAAAATCACTGAAAATAAAATATCAGTCAAGATATAAGACAAACATGTCAAACAAAGCATGACGAAAGCATAAATGACTAGAAATTAAATGTAAGTCAAGATGTAAAACAAGTATGTCAAGTCATACATAAATAAAAATATGTAAGCATGTGAAATACCCTATATAAGATAAGTGACGTCCACAAAAATCAAACAAGAGCATGATGAATATATGAAAATCAAAAGTTTTAAAGGATGACAACTCAAATTTAGTGCTTGTTCCAAAATACGATGTAAGAAAAGAACAACCACCTAATGACATGCCTATTACGACAACAAGATGGTGTGAAAAGTATACAATGAAGGGATGTTTGTGAAGAAAATCTGGTCCTATCCAAGGTATTACAATACGACTCACAAACTACAAACTAAGAAGTGTAAGTAGGTAGATGTGATCAAAGGGTGTGATCAGCTAAAAACAATATCTAACAAGAGCATAACAATAACAATCATGTAAATAAGGGATGTGAGGGGCCACATGAGTGATGCAAACATCCTAAGCAGGAATGAGACACATTAGGCAAGTGAGCAAGGTTAGAAATTATCGACATCAAGGACTTAAGACACTTTGACTAATAAACACACAGCTTGGACTAACAAGTGAAGTATATAGATCATCCCATGAAGGCTATATGCATGAAAAGTAAAATGGACCTATCCTCCCACAACATGTTCTCCATTCCTCATGACTCCTTATAGCGCTGTCGGTCTACTGCAAAAATCAGGGGCTTGCGTGAGAAAGCAAGTGGCACTAGATAATATATGCTATAATGAGACCTCCTACCTTAGTCTACTAGCCTAATGCACCCAAATGGACTTCAGCTCTATCATTAGGCCAACTATGGAGTTTGAGTTTCAACTAAGATAGGAGATGTGCCAAATATAGATCAGGGCTTTTGGTATGATTTGACTTTTAAGATTGTTTTTGCCTTCTGATTATTGTTTTTAGTTTCTTTTATGATTTGGCTTTTAACTCTTTTGGCCTTTTTTATTTTTCCATAAAGATTCAGAGAACCAATCATGAGTGAACTAAGTGATGAACACGAGAGTTTACACTTGGTCACTAGAGAAAAGGATCTAAAAACCATGGTGGCTAAAGACTCCTAAACTTGCCTACAAGTAAGTGTGCAATCTCAAAACTGACTTATTTGTGTCTCAATTGAAAGGAAATAAGAGAATGATGGGGATCATGATAAATCCATCCATGTAATAATTGATACAATGATGAGTATGCTCGTAGTTGATCACAAGGAGGTAAGATAGTGTTATGAAAGGGATGAGGCTATGCTATGAGAGTCATGTCACTAAGGAAGCAATAAAAATTGAAAAGGTATCTAACACAAGCACCAATGAAAGTACTAGTCATCCCATAAATGGGGGAAAATAAATGATCATCCCAAGAAATGGAGAAAGTAAATAAGGGTCAAATAATCATAAAGAGACTAAGTCAAAAATGATTAAAATATAAGAAATAATAATAATTAAAGCGATACATAAGAACCATAAGGGACGCAAAGGCCAAAATAAAAAATGAAACAAAACCAATGAATCGAAAATGAAACAATGATGCTAGTGTAGTGAAATAAAACCAAAGAACCCAAGTGAAACAATGGTTTAAGGAAAATGAAGCTAAATGAAATAAAATGCAAAAAAATAAAGAAACATGAAACAAAAATAATGAGCAAAATCTATGCTAACGTCTATATCAAGATGAGCATGTGAAATACAAGCCTAGGTGTCTCGAAACATTTCTTGAAGTTGAATTTGTTTGTTATTATGCAATGTAGAAGAAGAGTGGGCATCTTAGGATGCCCTAAACGGTAATTGGATGTAGGGATGGGCATCACAAGATGCCCCAAAGTCTAAAGTGACATGTGGATATGCATCACAAGATGCTCCAACATGTTATATGGAATAAGGTGAAGTGTAACTATTAGAATGAATTGCATTGGACTGACAGATGCAATTGGAGATAGGTAAATGTGTTGGTATGTTAGATTTCGAGGATGTTGAAATTGACATAGGATGTGAAGGAGAGGTATGAAGAGGTATATAAGCTAAAGGAGGACCATTTATGATGCACTTTGGTGTAGGCATTTGAACTAGGTTCTCTTTAGGTTCATGTGACCTAAGAGGTTGAGGATTAACATGTGCGACCACATGCTTAAAGTTGTTCATATTAACTATCATTTGCTTATTAGTGCAGGAAGAAGGATCAACTATGGTTTGAAAAACATTGGTGCAGGAAGAAGGATCATCAACATTGGTGGAGTTATGGGATAATTGTTGTTGATCATTAGGTTCATGATGTTGATGTGATGGTGAATTTTTAGATTGGGCTTGTGAGGTTTGAAGATAGTCTTGATAACGCTATTGTGTAAGAGTTTTAATATTGAAATGTGGACCAAGCAAGACGGTAAGAAATAATCGGTGAAAATCATGACAAGTCTCATGAGAGTGACCTATTATAACATACCACCAACAAAACTTATCAGGATTGTACCATTTTGGACGAGGTTTGGAGGGATCAAAGCTCATAGGTTTAGAGGGTGGCAATTTCTTCTTAAGTTCTTCTAGACTTAAGAGAGGGTGTGTTGGGTTAAAATTGGTTGAATCAGATGCTTCCTTTTGAGATTGGGAAGGCTTAGAGGAATCAATGTTATGAGAAAATGATTGGAAATGTCCCCTAGTAGTTGTTTGAGATGATTCAAATTGAGTCATAATAAAGCCTTGCCTTTTTGCTTGATCTAAGGCTTCTTCTGAAGTTTAGGGGAAAACATCCAAACTTTGTATTTGAGAGGAGCTTTAAGAGCGGTAGCAAATTTTTTTAAGAGAGTATCATCATTCATGTTATGATCCATTTTGAGAGTTAGAGACTTCCATCATTTGATGAAAGTGTGAATAGATAAATTAAGAAGTTGCTTAGCATTAATGAAGTAGTTAAGGTAATTTTCAGGAAGGTCATTGTTTTAGAACTCCTTCACTAGAGTATTGACTAAATCCTCTAGTTGTGTAATTGAATTGTTATAGCTCAAATTTACACCCTTGAGAGGGTGATTCAAGTTCTCTCAATTTGAGCTATGTAATGTGACCAGTTATAGGTTGTTGGTGACCTTTAAGTGGACTAAACCTCTAGATTATAGGGTTAGCTCCCCTTGATGTATCAATTAAGCTCTCAATTCTACACTACTAGCTTACAAAGGAAAAGGGATAGTAATAACATGAAATAAAACTAAAGGGCGTGATACACCAAATCTGTCTCGTATAACTACCTATGCACTATTGAAATTTAACAAGACTAATTAGAACACACAACTTCAATGCTAGGTTCTCCTCACACCAATATTTCAGCATGAAGGTATTGTGAAATGTATGAACTAGGAGGTGATAACTAAGAGGTATGATATAAGACACTAAAGGAAAATCTCTTACACCTAATTCTGCACATAACCAGTTGCAACACTTCATGTGACTTGCAAAACATCAACCTACTTGCAAAAGGTAAGAATGAGAGGACAAAAGAGAGGGCGTTAGAGCACTACCACTATCAATCATGCACAATCGCAGGTATACACTAAGAGCAAGCTTGAAGAAGGTTAAACCAACATTGTCATTCAAATCAGAGGCAAGAACACGTGTTCAGTTGAGCACATCTTTGCCATACTCAGCCAAAAGATCCTTATAAATCCAACCAAGGTTGCATATATAGAGAATGAGAGGAGAGAGAAGTGGCGTAGAAGAGAGCAGTGATAAGTTTCAACACACTGATGGGTGAATATTTTGTTACTGACATAATTGTAGCAAAATGGTTATTTCAACCACAGTGTGATGAGATAAAATCTCTCCTCAAGACAAGGGGAGGCTCCTTTTTATTGTTAACTAACACAACACTTAATTATTTACAATAATTATCATAGTGGGTGTTGTCATATCATCTAATTCTCTTTTCCTAGAATTGATGTTCAATTACAAACTTTTTTCCTTTCTTTGTGTTATACTTTGAAAATCTAAGATCACTTGATGAATCAAATATAACTGGTATTCAGATTTGTTAGCTAAAAGATTAACATGAATAATACCAATAGAGTAAAATTTAAAGATAGAATAAAGTGCAGCCCAAAATCTTCACCTTATTTCTAAAAAAGATTAATATTATCAGAGAAGAATAACTGGCAGCTCAAAGTCTCCTCAATAATTCACTTTCAATGTGATCATAAACCCAGTAACTAAACAGTAGCTCAAAGACTCCAAAATCAGCTCCCTGACATCTTGTCTTATAGAAATTTTATACCACAATTCAATCAAATCATAGGAAAGTGTAATGGAAAAGACATAAGAACATTTTCAACACACCACAAGTTTATCTCAACTCAAAGATTGAAATATCACTTGATTTTCTTATATTAAATAGAATTCAAGATTTACAATATGAACACAGTTTCAAAATTGTTTCTCAATTCAACATTTCCCCTCTATAGCAATTTGTGATCCATTCTACAAAGAACATCATCTTATTTTTAGAAAGGAGCTATGAACAAAAATAAGAAACACATATAAATACATTGACTTATTCATTGACAAAGTCATATTTAACTTAGGACTGTGTACTTTTCCTACGTGTAATTTACATTGAACAAAACTACATATGGAAAATTACAAAAGTAGACTAAGTGTCCTTAGACACATGAATTTCTTCTTTTTTATTCTTCTCTAAAAATTCCTCATATCTCTTCAAGATAGCTTGGACTTCATCGTTATCTGGGTCGGATGTACTCTTGGAGATGACAAGTACCCTTGTGATAGAATCTTCTAAGTTAACTAGAAAATCCTTGCTCTTATCCATGATTCTTTGTAGTTTATTCAAAATGACTTGAAATTCAATTAATTTGTCGATGGAGTCCAGCGTGAAAGTACCTGTTGCAATCTTTGTTTGGAGCAAAGATGTAAATTCTTGAATAACAGTCTCCATAGGAAGACTTTTCTGAGAATCATTTTTAACTTGATAGGGGAGTTTTTCAATTTTCTTTGCAAGATCTAACATCTTATTATCACACATATCTTCAACTTCTTCGAGATCTTTAACTAGGTTCTCGACAACTCTTTTTTTCTTCATAGCTTCTCTGTATTCAATGGACATTTTTCTATTTGGAATGATCTTCTGCTCAACCAAAAGCTCCAGTTTGAATTTGTGAAGTTGAGTCCATGTATCAATATTTTTTTCAGTTAACTCCAAATCTTGAGTGAGTGCTTTAATTGTTTGTTGAATTTCTATTTTCATTTCACTCAAGTTCTTCAAAAATCCAATGGTAGAACTTAAAATTTGAGTACCTTGTGTTGTTAATCTCTCAATCCAGGGATTGAATGCATGACCCTGAGATCCAATTTTTTCTGCAAGTTGAATAGCTCTTTCAGTATTTTCATGCACAACAGGATCAACGGACTCAGAAGGTTGGGTGATTTTTAGTAATGCAGAAGTCAGTTGTTCCACTTGTACTTTGAGTTGATCTTTGACCTTCTCGTCCTTATCATATCACTCGATCAAAGAAGCCATTGTTGCTTGTAAATATTCCTTTGCACCTTCATGAGTTTGTTTCCTGAGATCTATTCGTCTCATTGCATATTTAGATGCTTGAATCTCCTTAATGTTTCTGTCTCGGGAGGCACTGCAACTTCAACATAATTATGCCCAGATTAAAAAATTACCTTTGACGTAGTTTTGGCCTTCTTTGCTGTTTTGGGCTTTATTGGCACAAGTTGACCAAAATCAAAATCTTCTAGAGCCATTGCTCGCTTCTTCTTCTTAGGTGTTTGTGATGCCAACGAAGGAGGAAGAAGAGATGGATCTCTTTAGATAGAGGATGCAAAAGCTTGGGAAAATTGGGGAGGGACAATGGATTGTGAAGTAAGCGGAATGGAAGACAATGTGATAAAGGTATCTGGTAATGGGGTTGACACCAATGGGATTGTAGTAATAACATTAGGGAGTTTGGGTTGGAGTAACCACCACTTTAGTTCCTATAGACAATTTGGACATTGGAGTGGTAGGAACTTGAGTTGTTGTCTTTGAGGAATGTATAGACATAAATTTGTCCATATCTTGTTGGGTGAAATATAAATTAGTCAACGATCCCAATGACTTTGAAGGATTGGGTAGATTTGACAATGAATCCAAAATTTGGTCCAGTGTACCTTGCGAAGGAACTTGAAAAAATATGGCACTAGATGGTGAAGATGGAGGTGAAAGAACAACTTGAGAAGGAACATGATCAATTTATACAATGGTACTCACGAGAGGAACTATGGAAAATGTTACTTGTGAAACTGTGGCTTGAGAATTTTCAACCAAAGGAACCTCTGATTGAGTAGTCTCTACGTGTATAGGTTGTTCAAGCACTCGCTGAGACACTTATGATGTTGTTGATTGAGGTGTCACCTCACTTGTGACTGGGATTTCTTTTTTCTCCACTTGAGCACTTTCCTCGACACCTGCTTATTTGCCTTTCTTCTTTTCTTTACTAACAAACACAAATTTTGGCTTTTGTTTGAAAGTAGAGGGCTCCTCTTTATTTTTAGTTTTCAGCGCCTCTCGTTTCTTAGCAGTTTCTTCATCATACTCCTCAGAACCAGTCTTAAAATGTTTCAACTTAAGTCTTTTAGATTCCAACCAAGCATTAGTTCTTGTAAGAATAGGTTGAAATCTGTCTCTAATGGAAATGGATTCTTTAAATGACCATTAGATCGAAAGGAGAGGAGTTGAAGCCACTTGATTTTCCTCATATGACGGATCCAATACATTACCATCATCTATCAAATCCCCAGGAATATTTGCCAATTCCAAATTGACAAACTGACCAATAATAAGGTGACCATAATCAAGTCTCCTTATATCTTCATCAATTCTGCATTCTACTCAAATATCTTCAATTTTGTGTACATGAGTGATATTACGCTTGAGCCTCTCCATCATTCTGTAATCAAATTTCTCTCTGCTTTTGAATTTTTTAAGCGTAATCCACTGCATCTCAGTTTCCATAGTCTTAGCCTTTGGAGTAGTGAAAATCGTGTACCAACCAATACTAATTGAAAATTTGAAACCTCTCTTGTGAGCATCTGATTGTTTTTTATGCATGTTCATCACTTGTCTCCACATTTCCATTAGTATTAGTTTATCACTTGGGTATCTGGGTAGCATGTAAGGTTGTTCATCAAATCCTCCTACCCTGATGTATGTAAAAGTTGGGAATTGCAAGAAAATACATTCAATCTTATTAACCTATGCCCATGCTTGGTCTGAAACTCTTTTCTTTTCAAGTTCTTTGTCAAGAGTGCAGATGAATGTATAGAAGAAAGAGTCATTAACTCTCTTGTAATGCTTGATGTTTTCTTTTAGAGTTAGTTGTGGATAGTGCTCATATACAGGGACATTTTTCCTTTCATCGACACAATTTAGACACAAGAAAGACTTCATATTGGTTGCAACATACATTAGATATGAAGTCATATAAAACTTGAGTGAAGAAGCTACCTTAGAGAGCTTATGACAAATAACATCGCTAATTTGTTTACCCCAAAAGATTCTTTGCTTGTTTTTTTTAATAACTAGAATGTATTGATACATCCATTCTTGAAAAATATTTGAAGCAGACAACCTTTCAATCAGCTGAGGAGAGTAATCAAATCCCCTATCTCCTCCAGAAAGTCACTACGATACAAATACTTGGGCCATCTAGTAATGGTGGGTTGAAGAGTCTTGAGCCATTTGGTATTGATATGTTTTTTACACTTCTCAAGATCTCTATCATAATATTCTTGAGCTGACTCCATAGTTAAATCAGAATATTCTTCAATCTTGGAAAGGTGAAAAATATTATCAAAATATTCCTCATCAAGGTGAATGGTCACTTTACTCTCTAAATCTTTGACTAATTTGCTTTCTTGATCAAAGTGTGCTGCGATGGTCAAGAGGAACTCAGAATCATGTACTGATACTGAAAATGTAGTAGCCAAATGAATTTCACTATTAAGTATTCGTTGCATATGAGGTGTAATGAGTTCTCTTCCCAATCTCTGTAAAAACTCAGCGATGTCCACATGACCAATTTTTGTATCTCTAATTTGATCCACATATGAATCAACTGCAGATAACGGGAAGACACCTTGATACTTGTACTTCATTGTCTTCTTGTTTGGAGGGATGTATGTCATTGATCAGATAGCTATAGGTAGAAAATTTTGGTTATATAGAGCATTTTTTATTCTTTTTCAAAAAAATGTAGAATCGACAAAAAACGTTTTTACATAAGGTGTGGTGAAGGTTGTGTAGTTCAGAAAATTTTCTTCGAACTACACAAAAGTTGGAAGGTTTTGAGATCTAAGTTGGAGAAAATTCTCCAATTTGCATAACTTGGGAAACAAAATTCTTTCGTGCAAATCGAAGAAAATTCTCTGACTTGCATAATTTGGTTTTTACCTTGTTGAGTGTAGGTCGGAGAATTTTCTCCGACTTGCACTAGGATGGATTAAAATTAGATGTACCTCGGAGAAAATTCTTCGACTTGCATCCAACTTCACTGTTTTGTGCATATCGGAGAATTTTCTCTAAACTAAACAAAAAGGGAAGGCTTTTTATGCACTAGGATGAATTAAAATTAGATGTACCTCAGAAAATTCTTCGACTTGCAAATGCTTTTTATGCACATCGGAGAAAATTAGCCGAAGTGCATAAAGAGAAACTGTTCTTCAGATAAAATTCTCTAATGTGCATATAAAGCCTTCCCTTTTTGTGTAGTTTGGAGAAAATTCTCGGACATGCACAAAAAGGGAAGACTTCTTATGCACATTGGAGAAATTTCTCCGAAATGCATAAAGAGAAAATGTTCTTTAGAGAAAATTCTCTGATGTACATGAAGCTGAAAAAACAAAAACCAAGATAAAAACCCTAAGAAATGAAATCAAAAAGACGAAACGGGAAAAGAAGGAAAAAAGAAAACAATCAAAACTCAAAACGAGGATAAAAAAGGAAACTAAGCAAGGATTTAACTCAATCAGAAAATCTAGGGCAAAAAGCAATAATAAATAAATACAAAAAGGAAAGAAGACAAAAATGAACCCTACCTGAAAAGCATGCTTGAAAGATCAATCCGCGTGCAAGCTAAAACCACTAAGAAAATGACGGCAAAGGAAGTGTTGAGTTCGAAAATGATGCTGAAAGGAGTGCAAGAGAGCTCGAAAATGGTGAGAGAAATAAAATCAAGCAGTAATAAAAATTACCAAGCGTAATATATATAAAAGGCAGTAATTAATGCATATTAATTACCACGGGTGGTGGGTCCCACATGTAGGATTGGAGAAAAACCCCGAGCCTTTCTCGATCTTGAATTTGTAGGATTGGAAAAATTTTTTAACATCGCATATGTAAAGTTGGAAATATTTTCTGAGTCGAAAAATTCTCCGATTTAACACAAGAAAAATGCAAAGTCAGAGAAAAACTTTGATTTTGCAAACATAAAAGATACTGTGTAGTTCAGAGAAAATTCTTCAAACTACACAAAAAACAAAAGTTACCTCAAAAACAAAATTTCAGAGAAAAATAAATGCAAAGAGGTAGAGATTTGCCTCGTTTTACGAGCTTAAAGCTCATGGGCTACAAAATAGACAAGTTTCGTAGGGGTTATCTCATGAATTGAGCCTGCTAAATTCAAGGATAACACACACAGACAAGAGTTACAATCAAGAAGGAAGATATAAAACAATCTCATAAGGTCTTCAAAGACGTGTTGCTATTTTGATGATGTTTCCTTCCCAAATGGCATAGGGGTTTCTCTATTTTCTTAACACATTTGTCTTCTTCTTCAAACTACCCTCCTCTTGGCTTGGAAAGTGATAAGTGGCATTCCTTGGTTATCAACTCACCTTAGACTGCCCATTGCTCTTTTTATTGACACTTTGCATCTACTTAGGAGTTTTCTTATACTAACATTGCAATAGTGATCATATCTTCTTAGGTGTCTTGAAGCCCATTAATCTCACTACACCCCTCTTGCTCAAAAGCCTCAAATCTTACTTCTATCCTCAGGAATGCAACCTCTCTCCACGAAAGACCTTTCTCAGTATTAACAAATTTATATCAATCCTCTTGGATGCCTCAATCACTCTCAAAGACTTCATCTTACACCTAGAGCTCATACTTGTCTTCAATTCCTTGTAGCCCTCAAAATATAAAAAACTCCTTGTGTATAACATTCTATAGATGCTCTTGAAAAATTAAGCATTTATTTGAGTACCCACTATGCTCTTCTTATTCCGTACAAAGTTCCATGAATAGACACTAAGTGCAAGTGTACTTACTCCACTTGTTTCTCTTCTCAATTAGCCCTCAATTAGGTCTCTAGGCCTAGAAACTGAGAATTGCTTCCACACATCCCTCACACATGTGAAACTCCAAACAAATGTTTGATTCACTTTTAGGAGCTTCTAATCAAACTCCATGCTAAATTTAAGGATCTGAAACCTTGTATGGGTGGGTGAACCCAAAAATAGCCAAAACCTTAGTTTAGATGCATGTTCATGCCTAAGAGGTAACTAGAGTGATTCCTTAAGAATTTAATAGGGTCTAATGCTTGATAATGGTCTGTTAAGGCATGTACCATCATATGAAAACTCAATATACTGAAGAGAGGCTCTCCAAGAGCAAAAATATACTTTTTCCTTGCTTGACTGGATACACATGGTGTGTATAGGACTGTGACAATAAACTTGGAGATTTGATTGAGGTTTAAGTTCCATAAGAGTTCCCCAAACTATCAAACACCTTGTCTTCCCATATTAACAACCTTTCATAACATCACCATCTTTGACCTTCCTTGCTTGGACAAAAGTCTTTCTTGTCCACTCTGATACATGATTGTGACCAAACAAATAGGGTATAGCAAGAACTATGGAATTTGATCTTTTGGCATTTCAATCTTCTTATCTCCTATGAAGACCTTACACAACTTAGGAGGCCCTTGAGATTCACTTCCACTAGCATTTCAATCCTCTTGTTTTCATTACTAGGCTTGCACTTTGACTTTCTGGCCAATTTCATACAACATGACTTTCACATGTGCCACCAAAAGGTTTGCTCAGGTGCCCATGGGACTTGCAGAGGTCACTAAAGTCATTTCAAGACCAGGAATGCTCATTAGAAGGCATTTAAGTGTCTATTTCTCCCATCGGGTCATTACTACTCTTCTTGGTAGCTTGAGACATGTTTATCATCTTAACAATGATTCATAAAGCCTAGGGTCTTACTTACTAAACTAATGCCACAAAGTACAAGTAGACAAGGGTCCATAACATTCCCTATGAGCTTGAGCTCCCATGCAACTACTCCGTACCATTCTGAGCAAGAAAAGATACCTCTTGGGCTAGTCAGACTGTGTTTAGTGAGCTTGAGAGAGAGTTTTGGCTTGGAGATGCTATTTTGGTATTTGGTTCAAGTTGCAAATGGTCTTTTTAAGTCTATAACACCTCTCACCCTGTCTGCAAATGTTTCTCTAATGCATTTGTCCACTTAAAAGTCTTGAAACTTGATCTAAACCATGCCTAAGGTTTGTAAGCTAATTGACCAATTTGACCTTAGAAGCTCGTTCCTTGACACTTGAATCCAATATAGGTATGTTCATCACCTCACTGACCTTCACTAATATCCCTCACTTCCTCACAAGCTTCCAAACCCCAACTTCCATGAAAGATTGCATATTGACTTTCACATTTGAAGACAATCGTGACATTTCCATTAGCCCTGTAGGTGCTTAGGATTGTATGACCAAATTGGGTTTTAAGATGGATCTGTTGGAGTTCATGAGTGAGTCCCCAACTCACTATTCTCCCTTTATTCAATCTACACACATCCCCACATTGTTTTCCCATAGTTCCCACATTTCATTTAGCCCTTGAACCTCATCTTCCAAGCAAGATTCATTTCATTTCATATGAAAAAGAGACCTACAAGTCTGCATACCTGTAGGTTTGCATTTTTCATTGCATTAGGTCTTTTATGATACATATCTTGATAATCTTGACCCTGAGAAGTCTTCTCTACTACCTCACAACATTTTCATAAGGTTATGACCCTCATACATCCCTGATAATGCAAAGTTAGACCTTTCCAATTCACCTTTGTGTAGGCAAGCTTATACACAATCTTTAGGTTGAAACCATTGTATGTTACTTGGAGGGGCTAGTATTGAAGTGCTCAATCATGTTGGGGGCTCTTAAATATATTATGTATCATAGTATTTCGGATGAAACCACTTCACTGGTTTCTTGAGGTCCGTAACTAAAACCATATTGATCTCCCATTTGTAGACTACACAATTTTTTGGTGAATCATGAGAACATGACTTCCTTTACCTTTTTGGGTCTTAGTAATTCTTTGAATAGATTCAAATAAATTTCAAGAACTCAACAGACTACAAAAACCATCTATCATTCTTTTCATGCAACATAGGACCCTTAAAATATTAAGGCTTTGTTTGCACATTGATCGCTGATGTGGTGGGAGATTTTTATCCTCATACTCTAAATTGTTGAAAACCCTAGAACATCAAAAACTTCATGTTTTCACCTTGCAATCTGCTCTAAACATGAAAAATTCTTCCTTCTTGAGGTCATACGTTCCAAGTGGGGCTTGGAATAACATGTGGGATGGTTGTACATACCCTCTAGATCCTCTCCACTTTCATTTATGCTTCCACCAGCTTCAAACTATCATTTCAAGGAGAAAATTGAGCATATAGGGTTTTAGTAGGGTTTTAGACCACCTCATGGTCTTAGTGATCGTTTATAAAGGATAGGTCACTGATTTGAGAACTATGGCCATTGATTATAAGGCCATTAGGACCCCCTTTTCTGCGCAAGAGCTTAGGTCACAACTCTCTCTCCTTTGTACGAAATGAACATCTAAAACTAGCCTTCACAAGCTTGCCAAGGAAGCGATAGGGAAGATGAAAGGTGTTTTCTCTGTTTTGAACCTGTGACTTCCTCCAAAGCATGGATTTGGGCTTGTACAAAATGAGGGAAGTCATAAGATTGCTTGGAGATCAACTTTAGGTTGGGAAACCTACAACCATGATTTAAAGGAGTCTTTTTTAACATTAAAATTGTCATATCTGCTTGGTAAACCTTGATGAAATTGTGAAACAGGTATTCATGTAGTCCTTCACACCTGTACAAACTTAATACAACATGCCAATACATCCTTTTGCCAACTACTTGCCATTTCTTTCAAGATACTCCTCTTGAACATTACAAAGAGCATAAGAAAACACTTGAAATGGGTTGTAACATAAAAAAAAAGGTTATAACATCTTTTTAGGAACTTGTATGAACCAAAAGGGAATATAGGGGGACTTGCATGTGCTAAAAAGCTCAACAAGGTTTTCTCAACCTTTGGCACTCTTGGATGAACTTGAAACCTATCATGAAGTGACTAGACAAACACAAGACTATAATACACCATTACCTTAATTTTATAAAAAATACCTTAAAGTTTGCTAAGCATGACTTACAAAATATTTTTAAGGTGGTCAATCAAGGAGTAGGTTTGATTGGCCAAATTTTTGTTTACCTCTCTAATAGTAGCCAAAAATTGGCTAACATCTTTGGCAGTGTCCTGGGGATGCTTGCTTGCTAAGCATATTATACTAGTTGCCTTGTCCATCCATTGGGATATGGAGTCAAACACAAGACTATAATACACCATTACCTTAATTTTATAAAAAATACCTTAAAGTTTGCTAAGCATGACTTACAAAATATTTTTAAGGTGGTCAATCAAGGAGTAGGTTTGATTGGCCAAATTTTTGTTTACCTCTCTAATAGTAGCCAAAAATTGGCTAACATCTTTGGCAGTGTCCTGGGGATGCTTGCTTGCTAAGCATATTATACTAGTTGCCTTGTCCATCCATTGGGATATGGAGTCAAACACAAGACTATAATACACCATTACCTTAATTTTATAAAAAATACCTTAAAGTTTGCTAAGCATGACTTACAAAATATTTTTAAGGTGGTCAATCAAGGAGTAGGTTTGATTGGCCAAATTTTTGTTTACCTCTCTAATAGTAGCCAAAAATTGGCTAACATCTTTGGCAGTGTCCTGGGGATGCTTACTTGCTAAGCATATTATACTAGTTACCTTTAGATTGAGACACAATACTGTGTTGAACATGAGACAAACTGAAACACCTCCCAACACACAACATACAAAAGAAACACACAAACAACCAAAATAAAATAAGACAACACACGCCCCTGTGCTAATAAATCATTTATGGAAAACAAAACAAAGACTAATATGTACAACTAACCTCAACATTTCTTCATTCTCCAGGATCAAATGGGAAGCTCTTGGGATCATCATGACACCATGAAATCAGATTGTCATATGTTGAGTGAAGCCTAATTAGATACTGTTCATGGACTGAGAACTTACATCCACATTCTGAGATGTTGGCATACTCATGATCAACTTGGAGGTCTCTCACATTGCCCAAAAGAGACAACATTATGAAGTGGAAAGTGAAGAACAAAATGAGTATGTCTACATTGGAGACATGTTTGTTGATGATCTACTTGAGAACATGCCAATCAAGTTGTCAAGCAAGAAGCATGGTCCATCAAATGCTACAATCAAAGGGAAGCTTGTTTCACAATATGTATCATCTTGTGAGGCAACTAATCTAAAAAGATTTCCATTTGTCCTTGGAGGAGGAAGATATGCAGGTTAGTTGTACATAATAGTCTTTGCTTTGTTTTCCTTAAGTGCTTTGTAGTACAAGTATGTGTGTTGTCTTGTCTAGTTTCCTTTGCTTTGTGTGTTGTTTCTTGCCTTGTTGTGTATTTGGAGGTAGTCAGTTGTTTCATTCATTCTAAGAGGTTTGAAGTCAAGTATCAGGGTCATTTAAAGTCTGTAGTAATGACTCCATGCTCAATGGATGGACTAGGGAACCAATCTAATGAGTATAGTAGGCATGCCATCCCAGAAGGTCGTCAAAAATGTTATCCAAATTTTGGCTATCATAAGATAGGGTCATAAATTTTTTCCTTTTGCAATATATGTTAGCATAATTTAAGGTAAATTTGATAAGTTTAAGGTAATATTTATTTTCATCCTATGCTTGTTTAGTCAGTTTATGTCATGCTTCGAGACGGTCCAAGTGATGCTAAGGGTTTAGGGTGTCTTGTTAAGTCATATGACATGTGTCAAGGTCATGTCATACTCCCTGCAGTGTGTACAAGTGCCCAAATAGGTTTCATGTTATATCCAAGGTCAATAAGCTATTTTTCAAACTATTTTATTTGTCATTAACATGTGTAAATTTGTCAAAAACCATTGTAAGACCCCAAAAGGTGAAAAACACTGAGAGAGTTATTTTAAAATGACTTGTGAAGAGTGTTATAATGTGAGGTTAGCATACATTTCATAATAGGTCAATTTTAAATTAAGAAAAACAGTTACAAGTGACTTTAAACACTTAGAAGATGATAATCATTCACTTGTACGGATCAAGAAGGTTTATTTTCAAGTGAAAATGGTTCAAGAGTTGTCTCTTCATCTTCTCCAGGTCAAATTCAGGTTTGGAATGTAGGTACAGGTGCAAAGAAGGCATAAAATACTTCTTTTCTTCCATCGGCTCCTTAACAAACTTGTGAAGGTCAACTTCAGGGGCTTGGTTTGTACAAGAGGGAGAGAGTTAGGACTTGAGATTTTTACCAGAGGAGGGGCTCCTAATGGACTTCAAATGCATGGCCATATTTATCAAATTGGTGGCCTCTTCTTTATGAACAATCTTTAAGATTGTAGATGCCTATAAATTCCTTGCAAAACCTCAGCATCACGGTTCCTTCTCATTTGAATGCATTTTGGAGTTTGTTGGTGTAAATAGAAGGACGTTGAAAATCTTGCAGGATCTTGATAATCCCCTCATATCATCTTCCATCTTTGTTTTGGCACGTGTGGCAATGGAGAGTGAGCAAACCCTCATTTGTGCTAAGTGCATGGCTCAATGAAGTTGTAGGCAGTGTTTGGGAGTTTGTAAGAGTTTTCTTGTGAGTAAATGGTTTGAATCAAGCAATATAGGTTGTCCTCAAGTAACTCCAAACACTTGAGGCCTAGATGGTCAAGTCATTAACTCACTTTATTCATTAGTTGATTATGCACAACTTACAGACTAATGAAAGACAACATGGCTATTGGTTTGAATATTAAAGAAAAACAATATGGGAATTGGTTTTATATGGACTGAAATGACATACTAGACCTTTAGAAGAACTCCAACAAGTTGGCAATCCAATCACCAACTCATCAAAGTAAGCAAACTGTCATTCTAGGTTTGAGATGGTGTTAGAAGTTTGCCTATACAAAAGTGAACTAAAAGGTGATAATATTGCATTACCAAGTCTTGTATGAAGGTCACAACCTCATAAATCAAGATATCAAATAATGGAAGGTTGTCTTCAATGCTAGGATGATCCAAAATGTATGGTAAAAGGGGCTTAAAATGACAAAAGCAGACCTACAGGTCTGCAAACCTGTAGGTCTCTACTTCAATAGAATGCAATGAGCCCCATGTTACAAGGTGAAATTTGAAGAAAAAAAAGAGTAATGAAAACCATGGGAAAGATTGGAAAAGTAGGTATAATCATATAGATAGGACAACTATGTCATCAAAGACCTATTCTGAGATATACCATGAATGCTTATGAAGTTGATTATACCATTCAAGTGCATTGCCAACAAAGGTTTTGGCTAGGAGCTTAATGATAGCAAAGGTGTTAGTTTTGACACATTCCTTATAGAGGTTACCAAAATATTTAAACAAGATAACATGGTTCTTAGTTCCATCATATGTAATAGTTAGAGAAATTTGTCCAATATGTATGGATGCAATGAATGGAGTTAAATGTTAATTTTGAATATGTTGAAGCATTTTGTTTTACGTTGAAGGTTGATGGATGATATTTCCATTGGCATCTCTAAGAGGAAGGACAAAATTTGATTTGGTTGAGTCATAATGATTTGAGGTGGTTGACTAGTCATTTGTAATATATGAGATTGCATTCACATCATTTGATTACTATGAGTGATTTGTATATTGGTTATTTGTTGAATTATTTGATCAAGGAGTTGACTAGAATCGATGGGGGGAGTAGTATTGTTGGGTGGAGGATTTCCAACATTGGTAGTATGGGAGGAATTGTTGGGTGGAGGATTTCCAATATTGGTAGTAGGAGGAGGACTAAGGTGTGTAACCTCAATTGTATTACGTTGTGGTTATCTTGAGGATATAAAATTTAGGTTGTATGATGCAATAATTGGTTTATTATTAAGGAGACATGAATGAATAAATTGAATAGTTTTATCTGAAGTGATAATATGAGGTTCTAATCTAAATCCTTGATTATGTAGTATTATTGACTAATTAGAAGCTAAAAAAAGACAATTATTAATTTATTAGATTATTGAACTAGGTCAACCAACTACTGAATTAGGTTGGCCATCTACTACACTATGTTAGAAAATAGAAGCATAACAAACTAGGTCAGCCATCTACTAAACTAAGTTTGAAAATAGAGGAAAAACAAACTGGGTTGACCACCAACTGAATTAAGTCGACTACCTACTGAACTGTGTCCAAAAATAGAGGAATAAAAAACTAGATTGACCACTTACTAAACTAAGTTATCCATAACCTATAGAGTTGACTTGGTTGATTTATGAGAAGAAAAATACCAATATGAAATAATACTAGGTTGGCCATGTCCTACGGAGTCGACCATGTCAATCTAGTTGAATTCTAGGAAGAAAAATAACAGTATAAAAAGGTCAGAACAAACTAGATCAACAGGCTTAATTTAGTGGACTTTTGAAAAATAACAAAAATGCCAAAACAAACTAGATCGACCAACTCAATCTAGTTGATTTTGTAATACAATTTTAACATAATAAAAAAACTATTAAAAATAGAATGAAAATTCGAAACAATGATTAATTTTATTGAGAAATAGAAATGACAAATTGAGATAATTGATAAAATTGAAATAATAAGTTAGTAAAAGTGAACTTGGAAAATTGAACAAGATCGACCAAGTCAATTTAGTTGTATCGCTGAAAGTGTTGAAGCTCTGTTGATCAGGTCGTCCAAGGAAGATTTGGTCTTGAAAAGGCAAAGTTTTTTGAAACAATGGTTAAACGGGATCAACCAAGTCTATTTAATCTAAAAATAAAAATAATAAAATAATAAAATAAGACAAGATCGACCAACTAGATCTAGTCTTCTAAACATTGAAAAATTAAGATCTGTTAAATTGAACAAGATCTATCAACTTGATTTAGTTGACTGTAAGTGAAATTTTAAAAAATAGTAAAATAAGACAAGATCGACCAGCTAGATCTAGTCTTCTAAACATTGAAAAATTAAGATTTGTTAAACTGAACAAGATCGATCAACTTGATTTAGTTGACTGTATGTGAAAATTTAAAAAATAGTAAAATAATACTATATCAACTAGTTTGATCTTGTTTTGTTGAAATGAAACCTTACAAGCACAGAATAGATCAACCAATGCAATCTAGTTGACTGTAAATCTTGTACCTACAAATAGATAAAAGACTTGATCGACTGGCTCGATCTAGTTAGTTGAGGCAAAAACTTGTATTGAGAAAATGAAACATGATAGACTGAATCAATATACTTGATTGTAACTGAAAAATTAAGCATGCAAGGGTTAGATTCACGTTAGGTTCACCAGAATGTATGCAACTTGTCTTAATAAATTTCAAGCTTGGAAAATGTACTCTTACCAAAAAAATTCATTGCATAGTAATTTATATCAGGACATGACCAATTCTAATCTGCTAAACCTAACCAAGGGATCTCTTACTAACAATACCAAAGGAAAGACTTCCGAAGCCTCTAGACAAATGATACTATGCAATAACAGTTAGATTTACAATACATAAAATAAATCTAATTTGGTACTCACTAAAACTTGTGGCAAAAATAGGAATAGTTAAGCAAACAAAACAAAACAAAACATGCAAAGAGAGTTCTACTCAAATCAATCTTGAGATAAACTAAGCAAGAAGTAAAACATTCATTCTATTATTTTATACAATATATATTTACTAAATGAAAGAGTAAAAGTTAGGAATACTTACCTTGAATGAACATGTCGTGCCGCAATCTCTCCCTTGACCAATGGTGCTTTGCAAGAGATTGTTTTGGTTTTGTAAGGATCACATTATAAAAAAAACTCCAGGCTAAAAGACTCTTACTTTGCATCCAAGGCTTTTCCACAATATAAACTTCTTTCATTTCAAGGCAAAACCTTAAGCAATCACTCCTCAAGTGTATAAATAACAAAATTATTAGTTCTTAATGCGAAAATGAATATTCTTCTATATTGGATTGAAGTGAAGGTGGTATTCATAGCTACGTATTGACCCTAAACCTTTCTAGGAATTTAGCCAACAAGATTGACCAACTCGATCTTGTTAAGCAGGAAAGATAGCCGTTAGGTCTTGAACTAGGTTGTTTGGGCCGATGTAGTTCTATAACATGTACTTAATCTCTAACAATTTCGATTTGGCCGACATAATAGGAAAATGAAGAAGCGTGTTTTCTTAGTTATAGGCTATTTTGGAAGGTGAACTGCTTAGGTAGTTGGATAAGGGCATGAAAGATTGAAACAAATAATATAAATATAAAATAAAAATTTACATATAGGTTGATATTTAGACATGGACATATAGTTTCTTATACTTTAATTTATATTTTATGTTTATAATTTGACTACGTTTGATAGTGGCTTCAGACCTCTAGGAGCTATGATGCAATTTTTAGGTTTTGTATGGTCTATTAGATTTTAGACTTAACCATATTTCAGGGTTTCAGGATTTCAATTTTAACTAATTTTTAGGGTTTCAGGATTTTAGGGAGACATCATAGGAGGTGAGTGGATAGACACTCAAAATAAGTTAGCTTAATGGTAGGAATGATACAAATCCATAACAATCTTGTAAAGCATCAATTGTATAATCATCCCTTTCCTAGTCCATGTTTTAAGACGTGCACTTAGAAAGATTGAAGCTTGATAGGTTCCTGCAAGAGAGAAAATGTTAGTAAATGATAAAAGTATAAACATATTGCGTGTATACACTCTCAATGAGCAATATGTATGGAAACTATTAAGTCTTCAAACCCTTTTGATCATGCCAACTTGAGTTAAGAATGTAGGGTTTTTTGTGGCCGAGAGTACTTGGGAAGTTGGGGAAGCCATTAAACTATGGATTTTATGGAATGAAAACATATATAGTGATGGGTATCAACATTCATTATGGTGGCCCCTGATTATTACCTTTCATGAGGCACTCTTGTTAAGATTCCATGGGTGCACGCTCTCAAACTTTTCAAATGAGGCGTTCATACTATTTGAGACCTCTTATAAATCCACTCACCTGTGATTTTTTTGGCATGAGGCATAGGTCAAGTAATGCAAATACCTTTTTCATTCCTTGCCTAACTTGGTTCTGACACCGACAATGACAATACATGCATCAAACTTCTCAATCTCTCTTGTGTTTGTCAACTCCTCTACATGGTTTTTGTATGCAATAAAAAATGCATCATGTCTATGAATTAATCCTAGATCAGATAAGATAGGTCATACTTACACTTCCGATTGGGGATACAATTGTTAAGTGGGAGCATGACCAATATGAGGATCCGCTAGACCCGATTAGGGGATCACTTGTATCACTTGTCATAACACATCATGCTAGGAAGAGTCTCAAAGCCTACAGTCTAATACAATTGCACAATATCCCTAATGG
Organism: Torreya grandis; assembly: GCA_037957365.1. Taxonomy (NCBI): domain Eukaryota; kingdom Viridiplantae; phylum Streptophyta; class Pinopsida; order Cupressales; family Taxaceae; genus Torreya; species Torreya grandis. Next base: position 1,902,122 of record JARHVA010000038.1, read on the forward strand.
AGTCCTAAGGTTTAAAATGTTCACTCTATTCTAATAGCAAAAAAGTAAAATATAATCTAGTGCACACCAAAGCTTGTGGCACAAAGTGGGGGTTAGAAGCAATAAAACAAACATGTATATGAATTTTTAATAAAATTAAGTATGAGTAACACCCTAATACATTAAATATGAAAGATATTATTATTAGAGCCAACACTTATGCTACTTCTATCTACTAAAAGAGAGGAGAACTAAGTTAGAATATACTTACTTGAATGTGAATTCGTCGAGACTCAATCTCTTCTTTGGCCAAAGGGGTGTCACAAGAGGATGTGGTTTGTAAGGGTAATTAAGAAAGACCAAAACATATAAGACTTATCCACAAGACTAGATTCTCCAAATAAGAAACCTAAGCTAAGTCTCTTCAAGTAGAATGGTTGAAGAGCAAATTGTGAAGAAGCGTGCGCGAATAAAACTTTTGATTGCACATGAATAATGACCAAAATAATCTTGTATTTATAAATGGATCTTACCCTAAATCCTTTTGGGAACGTTGGTTGTACAAGGTCGACCTAGTTGACCCAGTGTGTTTTCGGAGATAATTTACCAAGTTTGAGCTAGGTCGGCCAAAGGGCTAACAAGATAAGAAAGTAAAGAATGCCTCTAAACTGTGCTAGGTCAACCCAATTGACCCAGTACAATCGACAGTCCAAAAGGAGTTTAAGACAAGAAAAGGAGTGAAAGAGGAAAAGACTGGAGGAATACTCAAAGGAGGAGAAGTAGCTTAAGGAATGGTTTTGGAATCTAGTTGGATTTGTAATAATGTGTCAAAAAGGGACAACAACCCTGTGAAGCATTAAAGCTTTGTCCACCCCTTTCCCGATGCACCCCTTAGGATGTGCACTCAGAGAGATTGAGTCTCGATGTGTTCCTGGAAGATGTTAAGCGTCAGTATTTGATAAAAGTTGAAAATATTATGTTAATACATATGCCCCACTCGAATTTCATCATGTGTCTCTAAGGTGTAACAGGTGATGGTGCTTCGAGAAAGAACATAAAGACACACACAATGCTGATGCTAAAAAAAAGTTGCAGTATTTTCAATCATAAAATAACTGAAAGTAAATGATTTAAAAGGGAAACTAATCTAAAAAATAAATAACTAAAAAGTAAATACAATGTGTACCTTGACTTACCTTTATCGTGGGATGGGTGTCTGTTGTGTTGTTAGTTTTGATTGTATAGGGCACATAGATTGCTTTTGACAAACCCTAAAATACAAAACTAAAGATAAAAAACAAACACAAGAAAAGCCAAGATAATTGGTGCTATGAAGACGGGACATATTTGATAAATTTGGCAAGTTGGGGTGACAGATGCTATGTTAGACCAAATGACCAAGTCAAAAAATAAGATTAAATCGAGTAATCGAAAAGCCAATGCTACTAAAGACCGAAAAACTCAAACAAGCTATCCTTAAGTAAGAAAGAAAAACTCAACAAATCAAACCAATGATACAATTCAAACAGGGTGATAAAACAAATAAATCAATGATAAAAAGAAAAAACAAAAATGATAAAACAACATTGATGAGTGAGCAGTAACAATTCACATCTCAATTATCAATGAAAAAATGTGCATAAAAGGGAAAACAATAATGTCGAGTGAGAAGTAACAAGCCAACCACACTCAACAATGAAAAAACGGTACGAACTCAAGTGTCCATAGTAAGACAATACCATCAGTTTAAATGGTAAAAGGAAAGTAAAGTAAGTGTAGAAAATGTAAAATCATGGTGTAAAGAAAGAAGAATTCAAAGTAATTCAAACTTGTTTGTTATAAGGATAGATAAAACTGAAACAAAGTAGTGCTAGCATGTTTTTAAGAGATGTAAAAGAAGGAATTAAAGAAGGGAAAACAGATTTAGAATCATAATTTGTCTATTATGGGACGCAAATGAAATAGGCGGAGAGAAAAATGAAGGAAAAACCAAGGTAGAGAAACTCTTTATCGAAGTCAAGACATTCAAATTCGGTTTGTCAAAATAAGAGGACTTTCAACCTTAAGGACTATGAAAAACTTCTCTTAGCGACATAAATCTTGGGTCAACAAATGGAGTATATAGATCTTTCCATGAAGGTTACATGCATGAAAAGTAAAATGGACCTACCTTCCCACGACGTGCTCCTCGTTCTTCAGGGCCCTTACAGAGCCGTTGGTCTACTGCCAAGATTGGGTACTTGCGTGAGAAAGTAGGTAACACTAATTTTTTTTTTTATTCTCCTCGTCTAATCTACTGGCCTACCATACCCCAAAGGACCTCGGCTCTACCGTGAAGCCAACAATGGAGTTTGAGCTTCGATTAAAAGGAGATGTGCTTTGAATCACGTCTTTTAGTGTGATTAGACTTTTAAAATTTGTGTGTTGTCTTTTAGATATCATTGCCATTTGTTTAACTGATTTGGCTTTTAACTTTCTTAATTGGTTTTTCTATGCCTCCTCCATAAGGATTTGAAAGACCAAACATGGGTGCTAAAGATGACTTTCATTTGAATACTTCACATAAGGTTACTAAGAGAGAGAAACTTCAGAGCATGGGGTCTAAGAGTCTTGTAAATCTAGGTGAAATAAAAGTGCTATTTTGACTTCGACTTTGTTTTATTCGATGTGGAGATGAAAAGAAGGGAAAATCAAGAAGAATGACATAAAATTATTTTAATTGCTTCAAATTACAAAAAAATGTGACAAAAGGCAAAGAGGGATACAATGATAGTAAAATGTGATTCCTTATCATAAGAAAGAGAGAAATGGAGGAAAACATGCTAACATAGTTTGTTGTGCAAATTTCATCTAACAAAAGAAGCAAAAACTAAAGTTTGAGAACAAGGATCAAGAAGATGAAAAGATCATAATTTTATAAGGATGGTCGGGTCTTTTCCATGGTCTTACAAAACAAATGATAAAAGATAGAGCCATGAGGGTGATGATAAGCAAGAAAAAAATTAAAATGAGGTAAGCAAAGAAGTAGTGGTATTTTTTGAGGGATGTCAGGTCCTATCCATGGTCTTACAAAGCAACTCATAAAAGAAAAAATCAAAGAATGCCAAAACAACATCGGCAAGTAGTAAAAATGAAAGAGAAAAATAGACAAAATTGGTGATTTTATGAGGAATGTCGGGTCCTATCCACGGTCTTATAAAGCAACTCACAAAAAAAGAACCCAAGGGGTGAGAAAAACAAAGGTAAAATATAAGAAGATAAAGAAGACTATGGTACATCAAGAAACCAAAAGATCAAAAGACCAAAAGGGAGGACAAAAGATTTGCGAAAGGAAGGAAACTGTTGCAGAGGGAGAGACCCATGCTTAAGTAACTTGCAAAAATTATTAAATAGATATAGATAGAAAACATGACAAGAAATAAATGGATACTACATTAACATTTATATCAAGGATGAACATGTGAGAGACAAGCCTATGTGTCTCAGAAGGTTTCTTGAAGTTGAATTAATTTGGTAGCATGTAATGGAGAATAAGAGTGGGCATCACAAGATGCCCCAAAGAGTAATTGTATATAGGGATGGACATCACAAGATGCCCCAGAGTCTAAAATAACATGTGGGTGGGTATTGAAAGATGCCTCAAAGGCTAGAGTAATGTGTGGATGGGCATCGCAAGATGCCCTAGAAGCTGAAATGAAGAAGAAAAGATAGGAAAAGATAAGAAGTAAAGAGAATCCCATGTAGTGTCTAAATGGATTCAAGGTGTCCAAGAAAAGTCTAATAGGGGACATGATGCTTGAGGAAAGGAAAAGAATGCTAAGTAAGAAGAATGAAAAATAAAGAGTTAAATTAGACATATAGGGAAAACAAAAATATAAAATGGAAAGCAAAGAAGACAAAAAATAGTACAAGGTCGACTAGGTCGATCCATTATAGAAATAGGGACTGTAAAACTATACAAGGTCAACCAGGTTGATCCAGTACAGTGGATAGAGGCTAGAAAAGGTCTACATACAGTACAGGGTTGACTCGGTCGATCTTGTACAGTGAACAGAGGCTGGAAACAAACAGATTCCTTGTTTTGCCTATATCTTTGGTTTTACTCATCCATTTTGCAAATTGTAAAATACGTTGGATTCGTGATGATGTAGATAATGAAAATAGGGAAGAAATAAGTGAAATAAAAAGTGAATAAATCTTTCAAGGGTTAGTTCACGTCGGGTTCACTAGAATGTATGCAATCAAAAATGCATCATGTCTATGAATTAATCCTAGATTGAATAAGATAGCTCATACCTACACTTTCAATTGGGATACACTTATTAAGCAGGAGCATGACCAATATGGGGGTCTGCTAGACCCGATTATGAGATCACTTGTATCACTTGTCACAACACATTATGCTAGGAAGGGTTTCAAAGCCTACAGTCTAACACAATTACACAAGAACCCTAATGGAGTCCTAAGGTATAAAACGTTCACTCTATTCTAATAGCAAGAAAGTAAAATCTAATCTAGTGCACACAAAAGCATGTGGCACAAAGTGTGGGTTAGAAACAATAAAATAAACATGTATAAGGAACTTCAATTAAAGTAAGTATGAGTAACACCTTGATACATAAAATATGAAAGATAATATTATTCGAGCAAACACTTATGCTACTTCTATCTACTAAAAGAGAGAACAAAGTTAGAATATATTTACCTAAATGTAAACCCGTCTAGAGTCAATCTCTTTCTTAGCCAAAAGGGATTTGTAAGAGGTTATTGTGGTTTGTAAGGATAACTAATAAAGGCCAAAGCATCCAAGACATATCCACAAGACTAGATTCTCCAAATAAAAAACATAAGTATCCTCAAGTAGAATGGTGGAAGAGCAAATTGTGAAGAAGCACCAGTGAATAATAACTCTTGATTGCACATATGAATCATGACCAAAATGATCTTGTATATATAGGTGGATCTTACCCTAAATCTTTCATTGATTATACAAGGTTGACCCAGTCGACCCAATGTGTTTTCGAGGACAATTTACTAAGTCTGAGCTAGGTCGGCCAAAGGGCTAACAAGATAATAAAGTAAAGAATACCCCTAAACTATATTGGGTCTACCCAATGTAATCGACAGTCCAAAAGGAGTTTAAGACAAGAAAAAAAGGAATGAAAGGGGAAAAGACTGGAGGAATACTCAAGGGAGGAGAAGTAGCTTAGGGAATGATTTTGGGATCTGGTTGGATTGGTAATAATGTGGCAAAAAGGGATAACAATCCTACGAAGCACCAAAGGTTTGCCCACCCCTTTCTAGGTGTACCCCTTAGGGCATGCCCTCAAAGAGATTGAGTCTCGATGGGTTCTTACAAGATGTAAAGCATCGGTATTTGATAAAAGTTGAAAATATTATGTGTATATAGTTCTCATGCATAATTTTCGACCAAGCTTCTTGATTTTACTTATTCTCCTTTTAAAACTTTCATACACTTCAATCTCACTCATACATTTTTCTTTGTGCATTCACTCACTCCCTTACATTGATCTCACACACTAAGCCTTCTCTAGGCTATAGGTTCTTTTGATCAAACACTCAAATTCTTGAATAGGGTATTATGTTTGACTTCTTTTCACTTGGACAACTCCTATTAGGTTTCACACACTTATCTTCTCCCTATTCAACTCCTCTTACAACCTTAGGTGTCTTCTACAATGTTCAAACCTTCAACCTTCTTTCAATCTTTGTAGCCTTTTTTAGGCTTTTCTCTACTATACAGATTGGTATTGTCTTGTTTTGAGAAACAAATTACATTTATTGATACCCTCTATTGTCCGTTGTCTGCTCATGAAGTTTTAAACCATAACTCCTTTGCTAGATACCTTTTCTAGCCCCTTGTTCTTTGTAATTAGTCTTCATTAGGCTTGTCTGCCCCTGTTTTCACTACAGTCTATATTATATGTACATACGGCCTTCATACCAACTTAGAAACTTAAAAATATCTTCCCTCATATCACAATATAACAAACTACCAAATTTTGTTCATTTTTACCGGTGTAAACTCATTTTATTCTACTTTTTGTTTCTATTATAGGGTTTTCTTTCTAGGTCTGTGCATGCTCGATAGGGCTCAAAATGGTTTTAAAAGAGTCTTGAGGGATTTCAAATTGCCAAAAGACCTGATTAACGTTTGTATCATCTGTTACCACCTTTCCAAATCATTAAGACTTCTTCATCAGTCCTTAATCACATTCGAAACAAAGATTTTACAACATTTTTGACAATATAGGCTGCCTATTGCACTTTATCATAGGGTTATGAAAACATACTCACATACCTATAGCGTTGTAACAATCCTTCAAGACTCTCCTTGTCACAATATCATTCTCCTTCATCTTGATGATCTTTCACAACATCTCCAACCATCCACATTCCTTGTTTTTTCACCAACTTGGTTATCACAAGCACATACACAGATTATTTAACTGTTTATTTTAAATAGGGGTTTAAGCACTGTTACCTTGGACTTGTAGTCTTTTTGACAACAATCAAAATCCATATATGTAAATAGCCTTGCTCACCATTGATTGTATTCTTAGAACCACATTCTCATGCACACTCACTCATTTGATAGCTCCTTAAACATTGATCTCTGCTAGGCAATACGGATTATGGACACAACCCATAATATTTAACTTTGCATACACACACCACTGTCTAAAAGATTTAAGGGGATTAAATACATCTATTAGCATCCAAAAACAATAACAACAGAGAGTAGAGGGAGCTCTTCAACTTACTCAACTTTTATGAAATCATGCATATTTACATTCACTGTTATGTCACAAAGACAGATTATAGAGGTGTTTACATTTTCTTCTCATATCTTTTTCGTTCTCTTCCATACCTCTATCCTGTGTCAACCTACTAACTGACTCCCTAGTTCCTAACATCCTTCCTCCTACAAGACTAATCTTCTATTACAATCCGAAAACTCATTACATAAGCAAGAAACTACTTTTCTAACTAACTACTCACTTGACAACTGCGTTGAAAATAGACATTACACTCAAATTCTTGGGTTCTTGTCTTTTTTCATGATTTGTATGTAAAAACACCCTATAGACTCATTATATGGCCTTACCATAACATTTAACAACATGACACAATTGACTATATACTAAAATTGCTTTTAAACACACTAGCATAGTTTAAATTTTCAAATGCCCATTTTGGCAGGAAATGCTAAAGGGCTATAAAGACTCACTAATGGATTAAATTAATGAATCCAATGCCTTGTAAGGCATGTTTTAAGACTAGAAACACCTACTCATTATCAACTTGACATCATTGCTTGATGCCTTTACATGATACTCCTAAGGGAGAAAGAAATTGGACTCCAAATGAACTGTTGTTGCTTTTTTGTCTTCCAGTTCATCTCTCTTGGATCATCCATTGTTTCTTCTGCTCCTTTATGCTTCAGCTGCTCTGCTTTGCTCTCATGCTTTCTCTTATCATAAACAAGTATGCCTTCTTACTTACATTATTGTTGTGTATCAACTTGCACTTCATGTGCACTTTCTCTTGCATCTTTACCTCTATCATATGGGTTGTAGATGCCTTACACTTCTGCAACAACTGTGCTCTCTTCTTCCTTTGTTTCCAGCTTCATACCTGTTGCAAAGACAATGCTAATGTCATGCATACCTTCTATCTCCATGAGATTTAAGCCTCAATAAGGTTCCACATTTTCAACCTGATGTACCGTTGCCATCATTGTTCTCTATTCATATTCTTGGTCTTCCACTATGAGGTTGTCAACTGCTGCAACTTGCACTTCTTCTTCATTCATTATCATCTCACCTACAATGCTTCCTCTAAGGCTGCCATCTCCTTATCTAACTAATCAACATTCACATAAAAAATCTTGCATTCAATTTGCATACCGTCTTTAATCAATTGCTTCTCATTTTCCAAGCCTTTAATGGGGCCTTCAAGCTGAACTTCTTTTTTGTCATCCTCAACACCTAGTTCGTTGTAACTATCCTCTTTCTCTTAACTCAAACTCAACTCATTCTCTTCAAGGTACTTCTCATCCACTTGCTCACTTTGTTGTTCACTCATCCTATACCTCCTCATCTCTCTTTTGAGTTACTTATAAAGTAACTGTTTCTGCCTCCTTTCCTCTCTCTTAGCCTGCATCCTTCTCTTTACCTGTTGCATTATTGGCGACTTGCATGTCTTCTTTTTCATCACCCATCCAAACTGTGGGTTCTCACTCTCTCTGATTTACTCTATCCTGACCAACACATTAGCTAGCTCCTGCCTCATCTTTTGCATCTTTCTCCATCTCTATCCTCTTATTGGTGTCATATTGCACCTTCATCTCCTTTTGGTAGCTTCTCTTAACTTTGCATTGCCTTATCTTCTCTCTTTCTTCATCTTTTCTAAGATGTCTATCAACCTCTTGGTCTCATCTCGACCTATAATCTCTGACAAGCCTTCTCTCACTTTCCACATCTTGATCATTCACTTGGTCTCTCTCAATCTTTTATGACCTCTGACTGGGTCTATCTTCTCTCTCTCTTGCCCTTTCACTAGGACAACTCTTCTCTCTCCTAAAACTCACTTCTGATCTCTCTCCTGAGCTTTTCAACATCTCTCTCATGTTTTCACAAGCCTCACAGGCTTCAAGGCTACCTACCACTCTTCAACTTTGCATTCACAACCTTAACACTATTCATGAACATATCAAAATAGAAAATGAAAACTCAAACCAACAAGTACCTCTGTTGCTAGATGATTGTCCTTGCTCCTTGTCCCATGAATTTTCTGCTCTGATACCAAATGATGTAAAGACTTTTTGCAATCCTTGCCTAACCTAGTTATGACACCGATAATGATAATACATGCATCAAACTTCTTAATCTCTCTTGTGTTTATCAACTCCTTTACATGGTTCTCATGCATAATCTTTGATCAGGGTTCTTTATGTTTCTCATTCTCCCTTTAGAACTTGCATACACTTCAATCTCACTCATACAACCTTCTTTGTTGATTCACTCACTCCCTTACATTGATCTCACACACTAAGCCTTCTCTAGGCTATAGGTTCTTTTGATCAAACACTCAATTTGTTTGAAAAGGGTATTATGTTTGACTTCCTTTCACTTGGACAACTCTTATTAGGTTTCACACACTTATCTTCTCCCTATTCAACTCCACTTAACAACCTCATGTGTCTTCTACAATGTTCAAACGTTCAACCTTCTTTCAATCTTTGTAGCCTTTTTTTAGGCTTTTCCCTATTGTATGGATTGGTGCTATCTTGTTTTGAGAAACAAATTACATTTCTTGATACCCTCTATCATCCTTTGTCTGTTCATGAAGTTTCAAACCCCAACTCCCTTGATAGATACCTTTTCTAGCCTCTTGTTCTTTGTAATTAGTCCTAATTAGTATTCATATGTATGGCCTTCATACTAACTTAAAAACTTAAAAATATCTTCCCTCATATCACAATCTAACAAACTACCAAATTTTGTTCATTTTTATTAGTGTAAACTCGTTTTATTCCACTTTTTGTCTTATAACCCTAATCTAGGGTTTTCTGGGTTTGTGCATGCCCAAGAGGGCTCAAAATGGTTTAAAAAGAGTCTTAAGGGCTTTCAAACTGCCAAAATACCTGAATAAGGTCTACATCATCTATTACCACCTTTCCAAATCATTAAGACTTCTTCATCAGTCCTCAATCACATTCACAACAAAGATTTTACAATGTTTTTGACAATACATGCTCCATGTTGCACTTTATCACAAGGTTATGAAAACATACTCACTTACCTATAGCGTTGTAACATTCTTCCAAGACTCTCCTCATCACAATATCATTCTCCTCCATCTTAATGATCTTTCACAACATTTCCATCCATCCACATACCCTGTTCTTTCACCAACTTGGCTATCACAAGCATATACATAGGTTATTTAACTGTTTATTCTGAATAGGGGTTTAAGCACTGTTAGTCTTGGACCGATAGTCTTTTTGACAACAATCACAATCCATATATGTAAATAACCTTGCTCACCATTGATTGTATTCTTGGAACCACATTCTCATGCACAGTAACTCATTTGACATCTCTTTAAACATTGATATCGGCCAATCAATACAAATTATGCACAGAACCTGTAATATTTAACTTTGCATACACATGCCACTATCTAAAAGATTTAAAGGGATTAAATACATCTATTAGCATCCAAAAATAATACCAATATAGAGAGTAGAGGGATCTCTTCAACTTACTCAACTTTATGTAATCATGCATATTTACATTCACTGTTCTGTCACAAGGATAAATTAAAGAGGTGTTTACATTTTCTTCTCATATCTTTTGGTTCTCTTCCATACCTTTGTGCTGTGTCAACCTACTAACTGACTCCCTAATTCCTAAATTATTTCCTCCTACGAGACTAATCTTCTATTACAATCCAAAAACTCATTACATAAGCAAGAAACTACCTTTCTAACTAACTACTCACTTGGCAACTGCCTTCAAAATAGACATTACATTCAAATTCTTGGGTTCTTGTCCTATTTTATGATTTGTACGTAAAAACACCCAATAGACTTAGTATATGACCTTACCATAACATTTAACAACATGACACAATTAACAATATACCAAAATTGCTTCTAAACACACTAACATAGTTTAAATTTTCAAATGCTCATTTTGGTGAGAAATGCCACAGGGCTATAAAGACTCACTAATGGACTAAATTAATGACCCCAATACCTTCTAAGGCATGTTTTAAGACTAGAGACACCAACTCATGATCAACTTGACATCATTTTTTGATGCCCCTGCATCATACTCCTGGGGGAGAAAGAAATTGGACTCCAAATGAACTTTTGTTGCTTGTTCCTTATCTTCCAGTTCATCTCTCTTGGATCATCCACTTCTGCTCATTCTCTTTTATGCTTTAGTTGCTCATCTTTACTCTTATGATTGCCCTATCATAGACAAGTTTGCCTTCTTGCTTGCACTATTTGCTTGTATCAACTTGCACTTCATGTGCACTTTCTCTTACTTCTTTACCTCTATCATATGGGCTGTAGATGCCCCACACCACTATTACAACAACTTTACTCTCTCCTTCCTTTATTTCTATCTTCATACTTGCTGAAAAGATAATGCCAATATCATGCATACCTATTATCTCCATGAGATTTAAGCCTCCATAAGGATCCACATATTCAACCTGTTGTATTGTTGCCATCATTGTTCTCTCTTCATGTTCTTGGTCCTCCACTATGAGGTCTTCAACTGTTGCAACCTACACTTCTTCATTCTTTCTCATCTCACCATACGATGCTTCCTCTAAGGTTGCCATCTCCTTCTCTAACTGATCAACATTCACATAAACAAACTTGCATCTAGTTTGCATACATTTTTCAATCAATTGCTTCTCATTTTCCAAACCTTCAATGAGGCCTTCAAGCTGAACTTCTTCTTTGTCATCATCAACACATAGCTGGATGCAACTATCCTCTTTCTCTTCACTCAAAATCAACTCATTCTCTTCAAGGTACTGCTCATCAACTTGCTCACTTGGATGTTCACTCATCCTATACCTCCTCATCTCTCTTTTGAGTGGCTTACAAAGCAACTTTTTCTGCCTCATTTCCTCTCTCTCAGCCTACATCCTTTTCTTTACCTCATGCCTTATTGGCCACTTGCATGTCTTTTTTTCTCCACCCATCCAAAATGTGGGTTCTCACTCTCTCTTATCTTCTCTATCTTGACCAACAAATTATTTACCTGTTGCCTCATCTCTTGCATTTCTTTCTCCATCTCTAGCATCTTCTTTGTGTCATCTTGCACCTTCATCTACTTATGGTAGCTTCTCTCAACTTTACCATGTATTCTCTTTTTTCTCTCTTTCTTCATCTTTTCTAAGATGTCTATGAACCTCTTAGCTTTATTTCAACCTATACTCTCTGACAAGCCTTCTCTCACTTGCCACATCTTGACCATTCACTTGGTCTTTCTCAATCTCTCATGATCTCTCACTGGGTCTATCTCCTCTCTCTTGTCCTTTCACTAGGACAACTCTTCTCTCTCCTCAATTTCACTTCTGAGATCTCTCCTGAGCTTTTTAACAACTCTCTCACATCTTCACAAGTCTCAAAGGCTTCAGGTCTACCTACACTCTTCAGCTTTGCATTCAAAATCTTCACACTATTCATGAACATATCAAAAGAGAAAATGAAAACTCAAACAGACAAGCACCTTTGTTGCTAGACGAATGTCCTTTCTCCTTGTCCCCTGACCTTGCTATTTTGATACCAAATGATGCAGAGACCTTTTGCATTCCCTACCTACCCTGGTTCTGACACCGACGATGACAATACATGCATCAAACTTCTCAATCTCTCTTGTGTTTGTCAACTCCTTTACATGGTTCTCATGCATAATCTTTGACCAGGCTTGATGTTACTCATTCTCCCTTTGGACCCTGCATACACTCCAATCTCACTCATACATCCTTTTTTGTGCATTCACTCACTTCCTTACAATGATCTCACACACTGAGCCTTCTCTAGGTTCTTTTGATCAAACACTCAAATTCTTGAATAGGGCATTATGTTTGACTTCCTTTCACTTGGACAACTCCTATTAGGTTTTACACACTTATCTTCTCCCTATTCAACTCCTCTTACAACCTCAGGTGTCTTCTACAATGTTCAAACCTTCAACCTTCTTTCAATCTTTGTAGCCTATTTTTAGGATTTTCTCTACTATATCGATTGGTATTGTCTTGTTTTGAGAAACAAATTACATTTCTTTATACGCTCTATCATCCTCTATCTATTTATGAAGTTTCAAACCCCAACTCCCTTGCTAGATACCTTTTCTAGCCCCTTGTTCTTTGTAATTAGTCTTCATTAGGCTTGTCTAAACCTGTTTTCACTACAGTCTATATTATCCATACGTACGACCTTCATACCAACTTAGAAACTTAAAATATCTTCTCTCATATCACAATCTAACAAACTACCAAATTTTGTTCATTTTTACTGGTGGAAGCTCGTTTTAAACCACTTTTTATCTTATAACCCTTATCTAGGGTTTTTTGTGTTTGTGCATGCCTGAGAGGGCTCAAAATGGTTTTAAAAGAGTCTTGAGGGATTTCAAACTTGCAAAATCCTTGAATAAAGTTTGTATCATCTGTTACCACCTTTTCAAGTCATTAAAACTTCTTCATCAGTCCTCAATCACGTTTAAAACAACTATTTTACAACATTTTTGACAATACAGGGTTCCTATTACACTATATCACAGGGTTATTAAAGCATACTCACTTACCTATAGTGTTTTAACATTCCTCCAAGACTCTCCTCCGTCTTGATGATATTTCACAACATCTCCATCCATCCACATTCCCTGTTCTTTCACCAACTTGGTTATCACAAGCACATACACAGGTTATTTAACTGTTTATTCTGAACAGGGGTTTAAGCACTGTTAGTCTTAGAATTGTAGTCATTTTGACAACAATCATAATCCATATAAGTAAATAACCTTTCTCATCATTTATTCTATTCTTGGAACCACATTCTTATGCACACGAACTCATTTGACAACTCCTTAAACATTGATCTCTGCTAGTGAATACAGATTATGCACACAACATGCAATATTTCACTTTGCATACACACACCACTGTCTAAAAGATTTAAAGGTATTAAATACATCTATTATCATCAAAAAATTATACCAACATATAGAGTAGAGGGATCTCTTCAATTTGCTCAACTTTTATGGAATCATGCATATTTAGATCCATTGCTTTGGCACAAGGACAAATTATAGAGTTGTTTACATTTTATTCTCATATTTTCTTGTTCTCTTCCATACCTCTGTCCTATGTCAACCTACTAATTGACTCCCTAATTCCTATCTTCCTTCCTCCTATGAGACTAATCTTCTATTACAATCCAAAAACTCATTACATAAGCAAGAAACTACCTTTATAACTAACTACTCACTTGACAACTACCTTCAAAATGGGCAATACATTCAAATTCTTGGGTTCTTATCCTTTTCATGATTTTTACGTAAAAACACCCTATATACTCATTATATGACATTATCATAACATTTAACAACATGACACAATTGACTATATACTGAAATTGCTTCTAAACACACTAACATAGTTTAAATTTTCAAATGCCCATTTTGGTAGGAAATGCCAAAGGGCTATAAAGACTCACTAATGGAATAACTTAATGACTCCAATGCCATCTAAGGCATGTTTTAAGACTAGAGACACCTACTGATGATAAACTTGACATCATTGCTTGATGCCCTTACATCACCAAGTATAAGCTCCCCCATTTAGATCAGGGGTCCTTCTAGGTATATGTGGTTATGGAAGTCATCCATGATTTTTTTAAAAAAAAATAACTCATCTCTGTTGTGTTGGAAAGACATGGAATGGTTTCTTGAAACCCCTTTTCTTAATTACACTCCTAGTAAGTGATATGAATGGTTGTCTCAAATAATACCATTGTTTAAAAAAATCAATGAGAGATTGCTTATTTAGTCCTCTGCTTATGATTTGGGAAGGAGGTTTTAGAGTGTTTGGAATGCCATTTTGCAGCCCAAGATTGTTCATTTTTCTTGGTGTTTGCTCTATTAGGGGTTACCATCAGGGAACTGCTTGGTCCACGTAAACATCTTTCATCCTGAATGCTCATTTTATGGCCAAGCTGAGAATGTTAGGTATTTATTTAGGTTCTGCACTAAAACTAAATTGCCTCGGGCTTCCCATAAAATGCACAAATTTGGAATAATTTCTGAGTGGAAATTATCTTTTTTATTTGCAAAGAAAAGAATTCTATATTTTTTTTAATGCTATAATTGACAAGCAATTTTATACTTATAACATAGCTATGTTGATTTTAAATGTGTTAATGTAGATTCAAGTGCAAACAAGCAAAGTGGCTCTAAAGGTGGCCCATCTCTAGACCTTATAAATTATAGGGGCATTGCAACATGCAATGTTGCACAATCTTCGACAATTTCATCACCAATGAATTAGAGCTTATAGGGGGCCATCATCGTAGTTGTTCTTGGAGGTGGTCTCACACTTACATTAGTTGGTCATTGTCACCATGTCACCAATTTCCTTTGTCAATATAATGCTAGGATTAGGGTTTAATGTTTAGCCACATAAAGTTATAGCACATGGTTTTGCCATCTCATCTCTTAGTGTTCTTTTAGATGCTTAATAAGGACAAGCCCATAAGGACATGCCCACAAGGACACAAAGATTGTTAATGAAGAAAACAATGAAAACACTTGATGGGGCTTTGTATGTGAAGGTGATGACCTTGATGTTGGGTGGGGATCGAAATTAGATGACTACGATCTGCGTGTCACTGGGTTCCTTACCCTTATATTATAGTTTTTTTTATTGCTTTTATAATATATGGATGATGTAGCAATCAATTCTATTGGGTGATTGGTGTTTTTATTGCTTGTTTCTTTTCACTGATGTGATCGAGGTTTGATAGAATTTTGGGATGTAATACCTTTTCACCTGCCTTTTTTGAATACTCTGTAAAATTTTATTTCTAAATAAAATATGCACTATTTCATTAAAAAAATCCTTAGAAAAAACAATATCCTTCCGCGATTAACTTCCACCATGGATAGCATGAGGCTCCTCATTATAAAAAATATTTTATAAATTACAAGATTCCTTGTAAGGTTCACCTTTTCCCCTCTAATATTAGTTCTGGATACTAGACACCCCTAAATTAGCAATCTATTTAATAATATTATTCTTCTATAATTGCATGGATTGTTGAAATACTATATTTCACTCTTATTTTTTTCCTTGAAATAATGAAAGAAAAACACATTTGAAAATAAGCTTGGCATATATTGGAGCTCTAGTGATGATAATCTAAGAGTTACCCTTCCACAATTAACTTAATATTAAGGTTTGAATTTAGCCTCAGTTCAACCACTAACCCTTCCCCTTTAGCAATCATATTTGAATTACAGCCCATATGCAATGGCTCAAAGTGACCACCTCTCCATAAAAACCTTATGGATACAACTAACTCACGAAAGCATATATTCACCATGAGGAGAAGACCATCATGTGTTACTTCCCTTCTTAATTATGCATCCAAAATATAGGTAAATATAATAAATAATACCTAGTTAATTATGACAATTAAATATGTTAGGAAATACAAAATAGAAGGATTTTATCTCTTTTATATGTTGTCAAAAATCTCTTTCATGTAGATCTAGAAATGCACACCTAAAGCTATGATGATTATTTTGGTAAAATCTAGAAGCAAACAACGATCACTGTTAAGATCGTGAATATGTTAGGAAATACAAAATAGAAGGATGTTATCTCCTTTATATGTTGTCAAAAATCTCTTTCATGTAGATCTATAAATGCACACCTAAAGCTGTGATGATTGTTGTGGTAAAATCTAGAAGCGAATAATGATGGCTATTAAGATCGTATAAACAATTATTATGGTTGGTTTATTGCATGAATCCTAACTTTTTGGGGTTGTTTGTTTGCCCTTTGTGCATTCACTCCTTACCCTCAGTCTAAATATTGTGACTCATGTCCAATAATGAGTTGATTCTTCATGATCCATAGTGTTAAGGAAAACAAAGTTCGAGGGCTTGCATCAGGGTTTGGGTGGATGATATGAACTAACTAGCCCTTTAATAGTTAGACTTCAGTGTAGGAGCAAAGATGTTCATAACAGAAGTTTCTTAACAAAAATAACCTCAATCTATGTGCCAAAAGTGATCCATAATAGAATGTTAGATGTGATGTACATGTCCTTGCTCTTCCCAATCGATCTATCTCACTTGTCTATATATTGAGGATTGAATTCAAATTCAACATTATTGGTGCACATGCTGATATTGTAATGACTAAAATGATAAAAGTGGAAAGAGGTGAACAAGTTTGATTAACTTTGGAGAGGTCAGGACCATATGTACAACCTTGAAAAGTGTCATAACCCTACAAATGGTCCTGATGTGGGACCTAAAATGAGATAGAGAGAAAACATAAGTAAGCATGAAGAGGGTTTTCACCTATTGAATGTTGATAAATGGGTCAGTAATGCCTAATTTGGCCTAATCATCCATATATATAAAACTAAACACAAATAACACTAAATAAATTCAAAGTGGTCATTTTTAGGTGTCAACACATTGCCCCAATTTGAGGTGTGTCCCTAGCTATAAAGTATGTGGCAAAGACAATTCAAATTTGTAGACACTAAAATTTGGTATTAGACACTTGAAATTGTGAGTTTTGACTTACCTTCACCTCACATGACTTGTATGCACATATATGGATCTTGCACTCCCTTCTTTCATATCCACTTGTTTTATGTGTTTGATGTTCTTGATTTACAATCAGTGAGTTATAGGAATTTCCTAGTTTGTACTTTACCTATTAATTATCATACTCATATTGTATCTATATAATCAAATAATTACTCCTACCTTTCAGACGAGTTTTTCAGAGTTAGACACTTGCAAAATTTTGGTGGCATCCAACTCTAATGGACTTGTCCCCATGCCAAGAAATGGTCATTTTTCAAATTCAAATTATCTTTATGGGTTGACACATATGTTTAGCATGTTGGTGGTATGAGAAATTATCTAGAGTCCTATATAGATATGTAATAGGTCTAAGCTTATTTAATCTATTTAGCATTATCTAACATTATCTAACACTTATTAAAAATATATTTATACACATCTGCACATTGATAGAGATTGCCCTAAACTTTACAAATCAAAAATTAGTCACAAAGAGCAGGCCCTAGTCAAGTTTGAATCACCTAAGCCAAGTCAAGTTTACCAATTATCTAATTTGAACTCTAGATCACAAGCTGCATTCATAAAAGAAGCATTATTACACACATACAACTAACGGAGAGAACAATGTGTAGTTTGACTTCCCTCTTTGGAGTATTGGATGTATAGACAACACTCAACCATTCATTGGGAAGTGATTGAGGTTAGCTGATTCCACATTTCTTTTCTATTTTTACAAGTTAACTTAGCATCAAAAGTGGAGCTAGGGTTTGGAAATGAAGGAGAAAAGTTTCTAGATTTAAGCACACAACGAGTACTTGATATTGCATATGAAGACAATTTTCAAATAGATGGAATAGTTTGTGCCAAAACAGTGAGGCATAATCTAGAGAGACGAATCCATAAACAACAAATGCTTCTGTGTTGATGCAAGCATCTAGATCTTGATGGGATCTAAGTAGGTTTAGACACTTCTATTCTATATCCGAGCAACTTATACCTTATTTTCTAGTGTTTTTAGCTACCTACATTCAGTCTTAGACATTCAAAATAAAAAATAACAAGCCAAGTATCTAAATTCTCTTAATACTTTCCATAAATAACAAGTGTAATTGTCCAATTAACTCTATTTTAACATTCAAATCAATGTTTTGTTGTTATACATTAAACAATCTAAATAATGCAAAAGTTTTATCTTTATAGATCACTTTATCAATAATATGGTAGAAATATTTGGTGAACACGTTCTTTTTAGTAAGCATGTCAAACATGTGATTCCCTTATTGTTTCTTTTCTTATTTCAAGGGTTTTTGATTTTTGCCTTAGGGTTTGATTTTGAGACTTGATTTCTAATTGTTTCCATCTTCATTGG
Organism: Torreya grandis; assembly: GCA_037957365.1. Classification (NCBI taxonomy): domain Eukaryota; kingdom Viridiplantae; phylum Streptophyta; class Pinopsida; order Cupressales; family Taxaceae; genus Torreya; species Torreya grandis. Next base: position 1,920,851 of record JARHVA010000038.1, read on the forward strand.
TGAAAATTTGATGTTTTCATTTTTTCTCCTAGGTTTTCATGTTTATTCTCCTATTAAGGCTTCCTCTATAAAGGTAATTCTTTATTTGACACATATCTGATTCAAATAGACTTTATTTTCAAAATGCCTTAGAGGTTTTTACTAGTCGTGTTGGTTGGATCAAAATTTTGTTTTCGTTCACAAAAATTCTGGACATATTTTTTTAGAATTAGGGTTTTACTATTTTTAATTAATTCAGTCTAAATCGTGAATGACACATTTATTTTCAAAATAATTTCTATTTTTCATTTATCCACTTTTTTTTAATCAAAAATATCTTATTGTTTCTAAAAATTCATCATAATTTTCTTATTAGGGTATTCAGTTCTTTATTGTAGACATTATATGATTGCTATAATGGAAATTCGTAGTGCAAATTTTCTAATTCAAGCAATAGTTATTATAACATGTTGGTTTGAAATATGCATTATATTTCATAACTATGTAATGAAATGGGTAAAATTTATGTACAATAATATTGAAGTTGAAATTAATGGTAATAAATTCTTAAATCTCCTTCGTAATAAAATTTATTAAAAGTGGAATTGGAAATGCCTCAACATATGAATTCTTTTGCCCCTCCTCAAAGTTATGATAGCTACCATCCTTCTATTATGGAGGTCTATATTGTCACTATTTCAAGAGGTAGGGTGACCCAGCCTATAATATAAAACAAAGGTTATCAAAATGTTCATTCTCATCTCCCCCACCTATGAATCTTCTTGACGACCTTTGCATGCATAATCAATTGGAAGTGCCTAGGATTTGTGCTTATGAAGTCATTCTAGATTAGATAATTGCAATGAAATAATTCATAGAGGAGTTTTAAAAGATGTCTAAATGTTACAACACTTGAGAATAAGATCACACATATCAACAATCCTGAGTATGCTAACGTAAATTATATTTTTGCCTTTGCATTCAAGAATTTTTTTCCTCAAAAGATCTCATGATATAGATCCATCTACAACTAATGGTTCAAGAAGTTTGCATTGGGTTAATAAGACTCCAAGTGAAACTTTAAGGAACATGCTTCAAAATAAAGTGATTGTTTTTTCTCATATGAATTTTGTTAATATATCCAAATATTATAGTACCTATCATAGAATGCATGAACATCACACAAATAATTATTGGAATTTAAAGAGTAAAATACAAAATATTATTGATAGTGGTGATCTACATTAGATATGTCCATTACAACGCCACTAGATTCAACCAAACATTCTATATTTGAATAACTATTCAAATTATGGTTACATATTCTAAGGAACAATTGTAAAATAATAAGTTACATACAAAACAATAGGGAAAAAAATTACATAAAGAACAATTGGAAAAAAAGTTGCACACAAAAAAATTGGTAAAAGAAAAATTACAAAAAGAAATTTTAAAATAACAAAAGTTATATAAAGAGAAGTTGCAAAAGAAAGAGAAGTCTAAAACGAAAGAATGCTTAAAAAAGAGGAAACTAAGAAATCAAATTTGACATACAAAGAAGTTCATAAGAAATTGTTAGTATTTTTAATTACTCATACACTACTGTATAGTTTTAAGATACATTTTTAATATTCATTTTTAATTCGTGGATAAACACTAATTGGTGCATATTTATCCACGGTCCATTATTAGACAGGATTATCAACTAAGTAAATACTTAATTGACTTATGATAATAATAAGTTTGTCTTATTTTGTTTATAACTATTCTCCAAAACCCTAACTCTAACCCTATCCTCCGTTCTTATCTAAATAAGAACATAGAGGGCTAGTGTGTGAGACACATTATGGATCAAAATTATTGTTATACTAATGAGTTTAAGTTGGTGCTCTTAATCTAAAGACGTGGCTATGTTTGTTGGATAAATTCGTATTATTTTGTTTTCAAGTGTTCATATATTTATTTATGCATGTATTGTGGATGTTTGTTTTATGGTAGCTAACACGATTCTGGTTCCTATCCAATTATTTTAATATGATATCAAGGTTATATAAGCTTCACCTCATTCTGTATGCAGGTTTAAAAATCGAATATGTAGTTTTCACATTTGTCATTCTTTTCAATTTTTAGATATCTTTTTTTTTTTTTTACATTTCAGGTTTCAATACCATATTTAATGGCTTACTACAAATAACCAATCTTATGTTTTCACCTCGCCTTTATGTTACATTGGTTGATAAGAAATTAGTGAATGCAGTGGGGTACTAAGGGTTGAAACAAAATTATTTCATACAAATCTCTCAGGGATGAATTATGTTCCAACAGTTTTAAAACTCACTGCTAGTATAGTGAGAAAAATGGTTATCACTTTTACTTGATTTGTGGTGATAGGGGTACTCCATAAATAATCAATTCATTTTACATAACTTTATATAGATTTTAGTTTTCATGTACCTCACGGTATAGAAGAGGGTATTATTTTTAATCAATAGATAGCCTTTTAAACATTTGATTTTATGGTGCATTGATAAACTAACCTATAAATTTACTCTATATATTTTAGAGACAATATAGTGTTGTTACGGGACGGTAAAAACCTCTGTAGTTAGTACCATTAGAGTCTATTTACTATTTATGATTGTAGATTAATATATCAGAGAACCTATAAATCAAATACTCATTATCTTATTATTTCTAAAAATAATTGTAGTTACTTTTGGTAGATCTGCATTATTGCAGTATTCTCTATTTAGATTTAGTTACAGTATTCCCTCTTTAGATTCAATTTCAGTATCCCTATTTGATGTTCTATTTTTAAAAAAAGTGCAGAGCGGTTTCTATTTTACAAAATCATGGAGACATTTCAGTGCTTTAAAAGTAAAGAGAACTAATTTAATAAAAGCACAGTGAAAAGACAAGGTAAAAAGATTGTTTGACAAAAAACTGGGTTCTCTGATTTTTTTTTTTTGATGCGGAAAGACCGTAGACCAATGTTTTTGTGTGAATTAATTTTTTTTTTTTTTTGGTGGCCTATAGGGCGATTGCACCGTTGTGATTTTTTTGTCGAGACAATCATTTTAACAAGTAATTCAATTTTTTGAAAAATTTTTACATAATTTTTCACCTACAGGTCCAGAAACACTTTTTTGGAAATCTATTTTTGCACATAGGTCGACTGCATCGTTATGATTTTCTCGTCAAGATGATTATTTTAACTTGTATTTATGAAAACATTTGTTTAAAAATTTTTTGCATTCAAAAATAATTGGGGCTATTTTTTTGAACTCAAGTTCAAGGTGTGTTGATGAAATATTTTGTAGGAGGCACAATATATATGTTTTTTGTTAATAATGCAAGGGAAAAGAGGTCTCTCCTTTATTAGTAGGGAAGGCTCCCCTTTATTGAAAATTGAAAAGAGCAATAAATGAAATATTTATAGTTATATACATTTAGAATTATTTTTTGGGAGATCATTTCATGAACAGAAAAAGAACATATATGAAAGGGGATTGAAAGGGAGGTAAAGAAAGAGAAAGAAAGAGAAAATAAGAGCAAAGAAAGAGGGAAAAAGAATGAAAATATACATGATAAAAGAAATTCAGAGTTTAATCACTTATACAAACTAGAAGTAACAAAAAACATGAACATTTTAAAATTGAAAATTTTAATGTGAAGTACAAATATTAAATGGACTTTGAACACGAGCAATGATCATTCCCCAATAAAACGTAAGGCCAAACCTTTGTTGAGCTTTTTTGTATTAATCTCTGTAAAAGAACACAATTTTTTCTTTCTTTACCAATTTTTTCTTTCTTATCAAAATTCCCCCTTTACAATGATAATCCTCTGTATTTCTAGCTTAGAATTTGAATAACCACCTCATAACTATTTGTAACCACTTTTTGGAATAAACGGTTTCTATTTCACTGTTCACTTTTTCAAATTGTTTCATAGAGTGAAAACATATAATGATTTCAACTTAGACTTTATAAAAGGTACAATGGAGATATAGAAAAAGTGAGAGAAAACTAGGAAGAAAGAAGAGGGAGAAAGTTTGTCCAATTGAATAAATGGTTAGCCAGAGGCCACCATTTGTCCTTGTTCTTTGACTTGTGATGACTTCAGTCTAAAAGTTCTAAACTTTTGGACTACAGTATTGGTTCCTTGTTATGTAGTAATTGTGTAAGATAATCGTGATGACCAAGCGATCATTACTTCATTATTCTTGAAAAAGTTTGGAAGAAATCTATTAAATTCAGTGAGAGCACTATAAATGTCACTCAATTTGTTCATAGCTTCCAAAGAATTATTTGCACTGAACAATTCTTCCTTGACCATTGTGTGGATTTGCTCTTTGATTTTTATGGCTATAAATGTCTCAGTGTCTCTATTTTTATCAATTCACAATGGATGGATCATATATCAACATGGACTTTGTCTCAAGATCATCAAAAAGCCTACTATATTTTTTCAAGTCTTTCCAAGCCTCTTCTAGAACATTGATTTTCCACTCAACACTTTGGAACCATACAAATGATAAATTATATTTTGCTTTGTTGGAAATATGTTTAGAAATGAGGATATTCCCGTCAGAATGAGTCATGTCCTCCAAGTTCCTAACTACATTCTTCAACAATCCACTTTTTTTTTATACTATTTTCATTTTCTCTGCAAGTTTGCTTTGATCTTATTTTATAAGCCCCTATGCTTTTCTTACCTCATCAATTAATTTGAGTCTATCAAGTAGTTGTTCGATTTAATTTTCCACGACTCTTCCATGATTATATTGTATTTACAACTACATTCTTATCAATATGTTCAATATGAATAGAGTCATGGATAGAAGCCATAGATACATTATATTGATTAAAAAATGTACTTATATATGTTTAAAGTGCACTCACCTGATCTTCAAGTTGTTTTTGAGTTTGTTTCTCTAATTATATTTTATCAACCAATTTTGTTGTAGACTCTTGTAAGTTGTGGATATCTCATTTGTGAGTTGATTCTCTAATGGGTATTATGCTCATATTATAGTCTATTGAGGTCATTTCTTATTTGTTTTTATCAGCTATAGGCTTGGCAATCTCAATAAATTGCTCACCAGAAGGTTTTGAAATCAATCTTGGGGTAGTTGTTACTTTTTTGGATGGTGTGCTTTATAAAAGATTAGCTATTGAATCAAAGTAAAAAAGCAACATTTTTTGTATTTCTCTCCCATTTATTTATATTTTGATGTACCCAAGAAAATGATGGACTGCTTGAAGAAATAAAAAATTATGTCTTGAAACTTGGATGATCCAAAAAGAGAAAAAGACTGTTGCAAAACACTTGTGGGATCTCATGAAACAAGTTGCTTCAGAGTTGGTAAAGGAGGAGTGGGTGAAGGAGGTAGAGGTGGAGGTGGGACATGAGATGTATATGGAACACGAGGAGATGGAGGAGGTTTTGGAGGTGAAACAAAATATTCAAGATGTGTTTGTATTGGAGTAACAAAAGACATAAAGGGTGCTTGTATTGGAACAATATAAGACATAAGAGGTACATGTGATAAACTTAAGTTACAAGAAATATACTATTGTGTTGTATTGTTAATTAACAAATAAAGATTTGACTCTTTAGAAGAAAGGGCCTCACCTGAAAGAACGAAAGAAGGCATTGAAGGCCTCTTGATAAAAAGCTTTGGAGGTCTCTTCACAATTTTAGCTGCACAAGTTTAATCTAGTAGTTTCTTCTTTCCATCATTTCCACCAATTACAACTTTGCTTGGCCTAGTACTCTTTGCATATACCTTGGTGTCAGATGGTTGAGTAACACGTGTTGCTTTTGTTTGTTGTTCATATTTGGAAGATCCGACATCTTTTGAGCTTCCCATATCTATATACTCAATCAATTTATTTTTTAAGCTTTGGATCTTTCTAGAACATATTTAATGTGTTCTTTCAAATTGGATGATTCTTTAATTAACCAATCAATTAATGATAAGGATATAAGATGTATTTTTTCAAAATGAGAATCAATTAGATCTAATCCATTATCAACTATTCCATGAGCTATCCATTCAGGTCAAAATGCCTTCATTTATTCTAGGATCATTCTCGAGTAATTTTTTTAAACTTTGAACTCACCCTCGCAATCTTCCCAATAGTATTCAAATTATGGTAAATGCAAATAACTAGAACCACGCTTGAGATCATGCTTTTGTTTGTTGTTCATATTTGGAAGATTTGACATCTTTTGAGCTTCCCATATCTATATACTCAATCAATTTATTTTTTAAGCTTTGGATCTTTCTAGAACATATTTAATGTGTTCTTTCAAATTGGATGATTCTTTAATTAACCAATCAATTAATGATAAGGATATAAGATGTATTTTTTCAAAATGAGAATCAATTAGATCTAATCCATTATCAACTATTCCATGAGCTATCCATTCAGGTCAAAATGCCTTCATTTATTCTAGGATCGTTCTCGAGTAATTTTTTTAAACTTTGAACTCACCCTTGCAATCTTCCCAATAGTATTCAAATTATGGTAAATGCAAATAACTAGGACCACGCTTGAGATCATTCTTCACAAAATTATTGCTATCAAAAGGGACCCTTTTAATATGTGCTTTCATAGGGAAGTCAATTATGGATTTTGTTATTTACACATGTCCTAATTATGTTGGTAGATTGCCTCAGTTTATATGCAAACTTGGGTCCTGAAATAATCACCATTGGATGGACCATGACTGTGTGATAAAATTTCATGTAAGACAGTGTCTAGCCGAAGTCTAATCCTCCCATTTTGCATTTGAAGTCTACCTTACTTAGCTCTCTAAACCCCTTTGGGGGGTTATCTCAATTTATGTGCCAGTTCGGCTCTCGAAACCTATCATGTTAAGATGACCAAGCTCATTCGAGTAATTTTTGTATTTTACACTTGGTCCTTAAATGCATTTTGGATGCACTTATGGCACTTATAAAATCTTTCTAAATTAGGTCACGATCCGGTGTTTCTTGGCTAAACTTGCCTCATTTTATAAACCAGTCTATTAAGTTAAAATTTTCATCTTCTAGTGCTAATATTGTGTTTTTATCTATTTTTTGCCTTCGAAGGTCAACTTGTCACTTTCTTGTTGTAATTGAGACTTTTGGAGTTGATTTGGTCTTAATTGAAAAACTTAAGTTCCATATACATAATCAAAACTTTTTATGAGATTAGGTTTATGTTTTCAAAATTTTAATTTTTAGACACAATTAAAACTTTTTATGAGATTAGGTTTGTTTTCAAAATTTCACTTTCTACATCTAATCAATAATTTTTATGAGATTAGGTCTGTGTTTTTAAATTTTCATTTTTTAGACCTAATCAGAACTTTTTATGATATTATGTCTAGGATTTCAAATTCTCATTTTCTAGACCTAACTGGAACTTTTTATGAGATTCGGTCTATGTTTTCAAAATTTCATTTTCTAGACTTAACTCGAATGTTTTGAGAAATTAAGTCTACAATTTCAAATTTTTATTTTCTGTACCCAATCAGAACTTTTTGTAAGATTAGGTCTAGAATTAAAATTTTTGATTTTCTTGACCTAACTAATTTTTTTTATGAGATTAGGTTTAAGATTTAATTTTTTGAATTTTTCAGATATAATGGGAACTTTTTACAATTTTTTGAATTCCTAGACCTAATTGGAACTCTTTATGAGATTAGGTCTAGGAATTCAAAAAATTGAAAAAGTGTATTTAATGACTTGATTACACATTTTCCAAAATCTGAATAGCTCTGGGAAGGCCTTTTGGACATAGAGTTAGTTGTTTAGCCAAAAATTTCACCTTGGGTGTTAGTTTTTCAAACTGTTTAGACCATTAGAAAGTTGACTCTGTCATGGATGTCTTGATACCTTTATTTTTAATAAATTATACATGTACAATTAATTATGAGCCTCATAAGTTGACTGTTTGGTTTGAGAGCTTTAATTTACTAGAATTTAATGTTTTTATTTATCTTTTTACAGGTTAAAAAATTGCATTAATGGAAAGTGATGTGGCATCTAGTGAGATAGTGGGTTGGTTGCTGCATTAATAATGCCTTACTACTTTTAGAAGAAAAATATTTCTCCATGGAGATCTCTTGTTCTATATATTGGCCCATTGGAGTCATTCCAAGGCTTGGCTTTTTGTTGCTCTAAAACACTTAAAAGTCTTTCATCTTTTTATGTAATTTTAGTATAATTTATCACTCTCATTTACTTTCATGTTGTCATGCTAACAAATTTTGGGCTCATTTAGATTGTAATTTTTTTAATTATTATGCTACTCAAATGGATTTATGGATTATAATTGAAGTTATGGAAGAAGATTAGCATTTTTTGCATATGCAATATGGTAGATTTATGTTTCTCTTTCAAATTCTACTCTCCTCAGACTCTTAAACTTTTTTTGTACTTGTATATGTGAATTTCGGCTCATAAAAATATTGGTTTTATAACTTGTTTACATGAAGTGGATTAACTTTGTCTCTAATACCACATAGTTTTTCTTTCCATTGGTAACTTAGTTTACCAAACAAATGAATTACCTCATGGGTTATCTTTCAAAACTTGCGTGTTAATCATTTTAGTGTGTTCACTGATCTTGTTGCCTTATATTAACAATTTGTTACATCCTGAAGAGAGCCCCATGAATCTATTAGTGCATTCAAGGTTAATTTTCACCAATTGTATTGGAGGTTGAAAGACCCATTATTGCAAACAAAAGTAGTTGCCATTGAAGTTTATCTCAAAATTTTATATCCCCTAACTATTATGTTTATCAAGAGGACTCCATCTGCTTTTGCATCCTTGACATTGATTTACTAATAATCTTTCGTTATTGAACAACAATCAATGCTACATGGGTATGGTGCTGACCCATTTTAATCGTTAGGAAAACCATGTATTTACACCAAACATTCTTTAATTTTGTTGCCTAAAAGTCAGCCCATGGAGCAATTTTCATCCTATAATCAGGGATTGCTCAAACCAATAACCAATCAAATCTCCTTGTGACAAATGAGGACCATACTTATTCATTTAATGTTGGCAATTATGTTAATTCAACATTTAATCAACATGTTATCATGCCTTGTCTTATTGCTCAAGTGTCTTTTAGTGTTTTTACTAATCAAATTCCATTTGTTACAGGGGATCCTTAACAAGAAATGTCTAAACAAGCCCATGATATCATGTTTCCAAACACACAATTTGGGGCCTATGGATGCAATAATGATATAAATGTTGAAGTGGTTATATTGACATAGAGTGTATCATTTTATAATCACAAACCGATTCCTAAGAGTAATGATGAAGATGAGTCGAATGAAGAAATGGTAGTGCTTATTTTAGGGGATCTAATGGCTGAAAATCAATATAATAATGAGCTGCCCACATGAGAAGAAGAATCGAATATCTCTTGTAATCAACCAAAAGATAAATTAGAAGAATTGGATCAGCTAGATGAAGAACATGTATGCTATGCATCTGAAATACTCTTATCATATATCGTTGTTCCTACACTTAACATGCTAATTTAGGATGATAGATAACTTAGTTGTAACTTTTAACTCCTACCCTATCATTGAAGATGAATGAATTAAAAGAAAATAATGTTGAAATAGGTCTTCCACATGAAGAAGGTGAGCTCAAAATGGGAGATCTCCCAACTCAGAATAATCTTACCTTTGATTTGATAGGCATAAATCTGAATAATGTAGTCATGAGGGTCCTCACCCTTGAACAGAAACACTTATATGTTGTTGGTGATACAAGGAAAAAATAAGAAAATCAGGTTACTATCCTCACATCTAAAGGTCTAGATTCTTTAGAATAGCATGTCGAATAGGATTGCACTAATCTTGTGTTCCTTGTAGCAGTGGAGGCAACTAAAATAGAAATGAACAATCATGAGAATGACTACCCTAAAAATGTAGAGATGAAGCCGGTGGAAGTCAGAGCTGGAAATAACTTTATCTAATGCAGCCCCCCACATACTTTTGCCATTGATGACAAAGTTTGAAGATCACTAACATGGTAAGAATGAATTCTTTTCCTTTTAGATGATGAATATGGAAAAAGGAATGCTACCAAAGCATCAATATTAGTCAATGAGCAACCTACAATATTTTCACCGATTGGCTTCCATAAGGAACCTATCTCTATTAGGTTGGGTACACAAATCTCTCTGGTATGTGTTGATATCCACCCTTATCTCTTACCATAATTTAATATATGGGCATAGGTATTTCTGAAGCTCTATCCAAGTGATTTTTACATATTAAATGTAAATACATTGTTGAATTTAATCCCAAGTTTGATTAGTTACATGAAAACATCATAAATAGGGCATTTTGAGATAGCGTATAGAAACAAAAATGGAATTGTCTTTGTAAGGAAAAATGTCCTCATGGTAGGATCTCTACCAACTTTTTCAAAATCATAATCAAGAATGCACTATGCTAAGGTGTTTAACTGGTGAGGATGTCACATTGCTTGTTGATGGGCATTTCCATAAACATCACTCCCAAAGTTGAATTATCTTGGTTAGTTCATATAAATACTTTCTCTTTCCCTTTCTCAATTTGTTTCTTGTTCACTTCCCTGCTTTGTTATTAGTTTAGTTTAGTTTTCCTACTTTTCCTGCTTTTCATTATCGATCTAGCCTTGTTAATTGTCTATTTTTGGTGTGGCCCATCTGTGTATCCCTATAGGTTTCCCTTATTAGTCAAATAATGAAGAATGAAAGACCATGTAGGTAAGTGACATGTATGACATTTTGGCATGTAATTACTCTGAGTATTTTATAGCATTATATTCTATTTTCGAGTTGATTTTGAAGGCTCAACTTATCGTGTGCATTCTGAGTTGGTTCATGTTTAGATAAATTTGGATAAACTATATAGTTAATGAATATATTCTCTCAAAACCATGTAAAATAAACACATCTTAATTGGTTTCTAGGTTAGGATGAACTCACTATGGTAAAAAAATATATAGTTATACCTTTTGTTTGCCACTATGGTCTCCAACCCAAAATTAAGATCCTAAAAATTAAAAAACGAAAAGAAAAGAGAAGCAAAAGAAAAAAATTAATTTCATAAAAAATCAATCTTGGCTGATTCAGGTAACTTCTATCGGGGCTATAAACACCCGACTGATAGTAGATCAAGGCTTAGAGTAGGATTAGATACAACTCTACCAGGGCTATAGATGCTTGGTTGATAACATAAAAAAGTGTGGGAAAGTGTTCTCAAAGTATGATTCACTACCCTGATGATTGGATCCATAGTAGCTAGTCCTTACAGGTTCTAAGAAATGGAAATTAACTCATTTTCACATATCAAGTCAATGCGAATATTTTATTTAGTTATTTAGTTATTCTCATATTTTTCTTTCAAATTCATTCATATTCTATGCTTATTCTCAGCCAGAGATTTTGGGTTCATAGACATGTTTCCATTGTTCTAAAATACTTAGGAGTATTAACAGAGTTGTCATTTGTTGTTGCTTGCACAACATGTAATAATTCTTTTCAAAATCAAATAATTTCTTTTTACTTTTATAGCCACTCCCACTTGTGCTCACGAATTGTTGGTCTTGACACTCTCATGTTGCTTTGGTAGTTCACCATGGTTTGCATAAAAAATTTGGTCCTGTAACCATCGCCATTGGATGGACCATGTCTGTATGTTAAACTTTCATATTAGACACTTAATGACTAGTTCGAGCCTAACAATCCCAATTTGCATTTGAAATTTGGCTTACTTAGCTCTCTAAGCCCCTCCGAGGGGTCATCTCTATTTGCATGGTAGTTTGATTTCTGAGATGACCAAGCTTGTTTGAGTAATTTTTGTATTTTACACTTGGTCATTATGGATGCACTTATGACACTTACAAATTCTGGATAAATCAAGTCATAATTTGGTCTTCCTTAGCTAAACTTGTCTGATTTCTTGAACCAGTCTATTAGGTCAAATTTCTCATCTTTTAATGATAATATCATGTTTTTATTCATTTTTAATTTTCAGAGGTCAACTTGTCACTTTCTGGTTGTAATTGGGACTTTTGGAGTTGATTTGGTCTTAATTGAAAATCTTAAGTTTCATAGACCTAACTTGAACTTTTGATGAGATTAGGTTTATGTTTTTAAAATTTTACTTTCTAAACCCTTCCGAGGGGTCATCATGTTGAGGTGACCAAGCTTGTTTGAGTAATTTTTGTATTTTACACTTGCTCATTATGGATGCACTTATGGCACTTAAAAATTCTCGATAAATCAAGTCATAATTTGGTCTTCCTTATGTAAACTTGTCTGATTTCTTGAACTGGTCTATTACGTCAAATTTCTCATCTTTTAATGATAATATCATGTTTTTATTCATTTTTAATTTTCAGAGGTCAACTTGTCACTTTCTGGTTGTAATTGGGACTTTTGGAGTTGATTTGGTCTTAATTGAAAATCTTAAGTTCCATAGACCTAACTTGAACTTTTTATGAGATTAAGTCTATGTTTTTAAAATTTTACTTTTTAAACCTAACTGAAACTTTTTATGAGCTTAGGTCTATGTTTTCAAATTTCTACTTTCTAGACCTAACTAGAACTTTTTATGAGATTATGTCTATATTTTTAAAATTTTACTTTCTAGACCTAACTAGAACTTTTTATGAGATTATATCTAAGATTTGAAATTCTCATTTTCTAGACCTAATTAGAACTTCTTATGAGATTATGTCTATGTTTTTAAAATTTTATTTTCTAGAACTAACTAGAACTTTTTGTGAGATTAGGTCTAGAATTTCAAAATTTATTTTTTTAGATCTAACCGGAACTTATTATGAGATAGGTCTAGGATTTCAAATTTTTATTTTCTAGACCTAACCGAAACTTTTTGTGATATTAGGTGTAGGATTGAAAATTTTGATTTTCTAGATCTAACCGAAACTTTTTATGAGATTAAATCTAGGATTGAGATTTTTGATTTTTTAGACCTAATTAAAACTTTTTATGAGATTAGGTCTAGGGATTTGAAAACTTGAAAAAGTGCATATAATGACCTGATTACACATTTTCCAAACCCTGAATAGGTTTGGAAGGGTCTTTTGGAGCCCAAGTTAGTATTTTGGTCATAACTTTCACCTTGAGTGTCAATTTTTGAACCATTTGGATTGTTAGAAATATGACTTCATCACAGATGTCTTGATACTTTTAATTTCAATAAAATTATGTTTGTACAATTAATTATAAACTTTATAAGTTGATTGTTTGGTTTGAGAGCTTTAATTCACCAAAATTTAATATTTTTTGTCTTTTATAGGTTAGAAAAGTGGATTAAGGGAAAGTGGTATGGAATCTAGTGAGATAGTGGGTTGGTGGTTGCATTAATAGTGACTTACTACCTTTTAGAGATAAAGTATTTCTCTATGGAGATATCTTGTTTTATATATTGGCCCATTAGAGTCATTCCAAGGGTTGGATTTTTGTTACTCTAGAACACTAAAAGTCTTCCATATTTATAAGCAATTTTAATGTAATTTTTATTAGGGGTTTGATAATGATGTCTCCAAGGTGACCAAAGATGTTGATGAGGTGTCATATGTGGTAGAATGATAATGACAAAGTGTGCTTCAGTGTTCCTGCATAGTTCTTTAGTGTTTAACTTAGTGAGGCAATTGATAGATGATTTTGATGGTATGAACATGTTGTATAGACCATATAGGGTGTAATGAGTACTTAGAGTGCTTATGGAAGTAAAAGAAATTCATTAAAGCGATCGTTGATGTCTTAGGTTGTTATTGATGTCAAATAAAACATGTGGTACTAGTGCATGAATGACAAAGAAGTTGTGTTTGATAGATTGAAGAGATATGACACGTGCAGGTCTGTAAGGATAAAGAAAAAGTTGTGAGGCATCCATAAATGTCTTGGTGAAGTTATGGTGTATTATTTGATCATTTAGAAAGAGAAGAATGCATATCCTAGATTAAGAGAAGCCAGACCGTCATTGCAAGTCATGTAGATATGAGTGATCCAATAATTTTGTGCATTTAGTGAAGGTACTCAAAAAGTCAATAGTGTTAAAACGTTTTCATGGAGATGTTATCTATAGTGCCAAGAAGGTACCCTGAAGATTATGGCTCTTGAAGTGCTTTTTAGCTCAAGTTATAAACCTTCAAAGTTGCTCTAGCAAACTATTATGGACTAGAAACCATCAAATTTAACTATGTTGAAGTCTAGGGTCAAATAGTCAAAATAGATCTAATGGTGAACATTTATAATATCAATGACATGTGGGATGACCAAGTGGTGCAAGAGCAGGGACTCATAGATGAAGATCCAACAATGAGCGTATGGTTATGTAGATAAAGATCAATGATGCATGTAAAGTTAATATGTCAAAGGATGCACACAAGGCACACAGGGCTTCCAAGTGGTGGAAGTTCATTAGATACTGACTACCAGGGTACATAGAGGGTAGCAGGGATACCAAGTGGCTTGATCTTAGAAGCAAGGATCTAAGATCAATAGTGAGTGATGTAAAATAAAGACCAAGATACTACTGATGAGATTGATAGAGCACATGTGATCTAGCTTTTAGGGAACATGAGATGAAACACATGTCTACAATATTTACATTGAACAATGACCATTGGAATTTGAATATTCAAATAAGCAAAGGGAAAAATCAGTCTGCAGTATTTTGCTAATATCTTTTAATCTAGAATGAATTTCTTGATGGTGTAAAAGGCAAAATTGTAAAATACTCTAAGGTGCATCTAGAGACATTGGTTATAAGGTTTTACTATTTATATAGTCAAATATATTGAGATTCAAAGTTGACTGAAGGTTTGACCATGTTTTATAAGTGACCCAAGAAGGGTAATTAAAGATTTCTTGATATTGTCTTGATGTTTTAAGATGAACTAACTATTGGATAATGTTGTAGACTCAATGAGGACTATATATGTGGATTGACCAATCCATATTTAATGGAAACAATTGCTTAAAATTTGACTATGTTTGTTGAATGCACTAGTAGTTTGAGTGACCATTTTACAGAGGTAAGTTGAAGGTGTATTGAGAAATGTTTATGAAACAAATAAATATGAATATGTCAAAGAAGTCACAAAAGTTTATAAAAAGGTATTGGAAATATTATGTTGCCCATATTCAATTGTGGAGAGTCAATATAGCTGGATTGTATTTTGATAATATATGACTAGTCTGAATGGTCATTTTGAGAGAGTTAATTTGAGTGCTTAGAGCCTATGTTGAAATGTCTAAGGCACATGGAGGTGTTACACCCATGTGATCTAATAATATGGATATGTGAAAGATTTGAAAAGTTTCTTCATAAGTTTGAGACTATGTTTTCTGTGTTTGAAGGCCTAAGGAGTGAGGAAACCTAATTGTTAGGTTCAATTATTGAGTTGGTGTTCCAGGTGGGATGGACCCATATGAGAGTGAGTAAGGAGCTATTGGAGATAGGTTTGATGTGTTTGAAGCATTATTAAAGGATGAAGGTGGTCCGAGTAGTCTCACATGTAACGTGTGAGTATGAAGGCCTAATTATTTTAGGTCTCACCAAGACCTAATGGTGATTTGGGGTTAATGAGTAAATGACTAACCTATGAAGAATGTGGTTGTCACATGTAACATGTGTATAGACCTATGTTAAGTGTGATTCAAATATGTAAAGTATCTTGGCCGACCAAGATGGGTTAGATGAGTGTATGGTATAAATACTAGGCATAATTGACCTATTTTTAATGTAGTTAAGAGTGCGTGGAGCCAAGTAAGGGAGAAAACTTTTGAAAGAGAAGGTATAAGTCATCGAGGACACATAGGTAGTGAAGAGGATCA
This sequence comes from Torreya grandis, assembly GCA_037957365.1. Classification (NCBI taxonomy): domain Eukaryota; kingdom Viridiplantae; phylum Streptophyta; class Pinopsida; order Cupressales; family Taxaceae; genus Torreya; species Torreya grandis. The sequence continues at coordinate 1,936,717 of JARHVA010000038.1, forward strand.
ATCATGCTTATCTGATCAAGGTGATAAATGTGAACACATAGGTCATTGGACCTAATGAGCCTAGAATAGGTAGATTAAGTGAGTAAGCCTGAGAGGTTGATTGAGTGAGTGTGCTTAGTGGATAGATTGAAGAGCATAGCAGGTTGAGGATTGTGTGAATGAACTAAAGGTCATGTTGATGTTGTGACAGAGTTGTTACAGGTTTTCTAATTATGTATGTGCTAAGAAGTGAAGAGTGATCCAAAAGGGTGTTTTGGATGCATTACTTATGTGTGCAAGTTTGTGAGAGTGTAAAGGGGAAAGAGAGAAAGTAAGATAAGTCCATCATCAGGTGCAGAAGACATTAGATAAGAGGTGGAGATCAAATTAAGGTAGATGGGTTGGTGTTTAGTTGCCTAGAGGGTTAGTTCTTTGTTGTGGGATGGGTGTCTCAATAAATCAAGGGATAGGTGTTCCTTGATCAGTTGGTGCTGGTCTAAATGTTGAATCTTATCTTTATAATAATGTAGTTCATTTTGTAGTGTTCAATGGGTTTTATCCCCTAAGAGGGCTTCCCACACATATCATGTGTTATGTGCTTGATCTTGATATATCTTCTTTGTTCATTGCAATGGTTAATTTGTATGCATCATGATTGTATGTGATGAATGTTTAAGAGTTGGGAATTGAATTGGATCATCTAACATCATTGATTCACCCCCCTCTCAGTGATTGTACCTCTAACAATTTCTCCCTCTCATTTGTTTCTATGCTGTTATGTTTGTAAAATTTTGGTTCATTCATATTGTAAATAATTATATTATTGTTTTATTCAAGTGGATCTATGGATTCTAATTGTAGCTGCTGAAGAAGATTATTATTTCCTACACATGCAATATAATGGATTTGTGTTTCTCTTTCAAATTTTTTTTTCTTCAGACTCTTACATTTTATTTGTACTTGGTTGTGTGAATGTGGGATAATACAAAAATTAGTTTTTTGGATTGTTTACATCAAGTGGATAAAATTTGTCTCCAATACCATAGTCTTTTTCTTTCCTCTTACCCTCTCTTTTGTTATTTTTTTAATAAATTGTTAGATCTAGTGTTTGAATGCAATTTGTTGTTATTGTTTTACCCTGATTGTAATATAATTTATATTATTGTAAACATATTGTTGATTGTCAATATAATGGAATTAATGAACATACAAATAAGCCATATTCTTGTTATCTAAAAATCCTTTAATAATTGATTTTTATTGCATAAGTAAATCTTAAATGCAATCCGTTTTAATATCAATTTTGATTGCAATAAATTCATCCATTGTTTATTATGGTGTTGTTGAATTTACAAATGTAATATAAAGAACACACTTAAATTAGTTATTTTTTTTTCAAGTTGAAGCCCCTATCAAAACGAATTTTTATTCACATGAGAAAGTTAAAAATATAAATTTATTTGTTTTTGTTGTATGAGATCCATTTATTTATTGGTGAATGAATGCATATGTTATCATTTTTAAATCTATTTAAAACCCAAAAAAATAAAAAGTAAACAAAATATTTTTTTTCTAATTTGTTTAAGTATTAAAATATTCTAAAACCAATAAATGCCTCTTTATTGAAAAATTTACAACGAACCAACTGAGCGAGATCTAGTCTGTTAAGAGCTATTAGATATAGACACTGGAGAGATTTTTAGATCTCTTTTTAGGAGAGGTTGGATGGTCCCCATCCCTCCTAAGTTGGTGTGGTGATATACACATCAACGAATTTCTCAATGTTGGATACATCTAAAGTTGTTATACATATGTCATAACTCAGACAAATAGGAAATGAGATTCCTTCCAGATGTTTTTCATTGAACATTTAGTGAACTTCACTCAACTATTTTTAAAATTCAATAATAATGATATTATCACTTTCATATCTTGGAAATTTATATGGATTACTAGAGAAGCCTTCAAATTTGATATATATGAACCTTGGGAATTGTATGAAGGAGCTTTCATATTTCATAAGTAAGGAGGTAACCTCATTCAAGATCCGTGTTATTAATTTTCCTTCAAGAGTTCTTACTGCTAGCATGGTGAAAGCACCATTCACTCTTCTAAGTATTTCTTGCCTTGTTCTAGAGTGAGTTGTGTTAACTTATCATATATCAATTTCTATGGAAAATTGTGTCCTATATTTAGCCTTGGCCATGGTCTCAAATTGAGAATAAAGTATATCAAATATGAAGCCATGTTGAAAGATTGAGTTAATTCAAATTCTATCAATTGTCATGAATATTTTCACTGATCACTTCTCTCCAATTAATGAATTATTTTTCCACGCAAAAAATGTTGATGTAGATGCACATCTATTCAAAGAAAATTGAGTGTTAGAATTACCCATAACTCTGTTAAATAGTGTTATTATATTAGTAAATTATTTCTGAAATTGTTCCTTAGTTAAAACCTTAGGAAGATTTAAGGGTCCTTTGTTTTTCCTTCTTGAGCCAAATCTGTTTGATCATGTTTAATCATTTGTCATTATTCTAATTCTAGTAGTTTGTTATTGTTAGACATAGTCATTGATGTATGAAGGATTGTCATTGATGTCAAAGGAAACATGTGCTATTATGCATTAATAACAAAGGTGTTGAGTTGAACAAACTTTTTGTAGAGCCCCATGGAGTTTTGTGTAATTTGAATGACTATGAAGATACAAGAACAATCGTATGAATGCCTTTGTTCACTTGGTTATCTTGACATATATGGTTAAGTACACAGGTTGATGCCAACAATATTTGCACGTATGGTGGCATATGAAGGAAATGATCACACTATTATAATTAGGTTTGTGCCTACTCTTTTTGGTCTAAGTTCTAAGTCATAATGATGAGTAGATAAAATGTTACAAATGCATAAGGTTGTCCCTAAGCTAAAAGCCTACTAAGTTTCCATACTTAGTCAAATTTGCACCTTTGTATTTGTCTAGGGAATTATTTCAGAAGAAGTGACTCGGGAAATTCTTTTAGAAATAATGGTAAAGGAAATTCTTTCAAAAAAAAATTTAAGACTCTTCGGACAGAAAGCCCACAACAATTATTCTGAAGCTTTGGAATTTTGTCCAGAAAAGTGTTTCGGTGAAATTGTTTAAGTCTCTATCGGATAAATTGTCCTGAACAAAAGTCCCAAAGGGAGCTTTGCAAAAATTTTGAAGGCTAAGTGACCTGAACAAGGTTTTCGAAGGGTAAATTTTCACAAGTTCCAAAGGGTATGTGTTCAAATCAAAAGTTTCGAAGGAAGCTTTACAAAAGTTCTGAAGGGTATGTTGCAAATTTTTTGAAGGAACACTTGCAATTGTTCTGAAAGATAGCTTTAATGGAGTAGAGGACACTTGCAAAGTTTCTGAAAGGTCTTTTGAAAATCCTTGATTGGTACATGCCAAAAGTTTTAGAGGGCACTTAGACATTTTTGTCAGGAAAATTGTCCCGAAGTGCCTTAGACAAAAAGCCCGTAATAATTTGTTCGAAGGATATGCTCCGAAGGGTATGTGCCATAAACACAAGTCTCGAAGGTTAATTATGGGAGATTTGAAGGGCACTTACCAAGTCTTGAAGGATATAGTCAGATGGTTCAATGACCATTACAAGTCTCCAAAGGTTAATTTGGAAGAAGTGTAGGGCACTTTCGCAAAGTGTCAAAGGATCAAGGCAAAATAAAGGTCGAGCAAGTTTGAAGAGATCAAAGGAGTGAAAGTAATACATAGTCACCAAAATAAAATGAGATGAAGTCAACATACCAAAGGATAACGATCAAGACATGATAAAAATCATGTATCTTTGGAAATCAGATGACACACGAAAGCTTGATAAGAAAGATCCAATGAAGCGAAGTGGAGTCAATGAAGTAAAGTGACCTATAGTTAATAGTAAAATTGAAAGCTAAAGATTGATCATATCTAAGATAATCAAAAGGAGTGAAAGTGACCCAATTATATAAGAGATATCGAGATGCAAAAAGGAGCTCGATGATTAATGAAAGAGTGAGATAAAATGCATGCTATTTTAGAGATCCAATGATTTGTGGGACCTTGGATAAAGAGATCGATGGATGCATTTCAAAATTTGAACTAATTTATACAAAAGATTTGACATTGCAAGATAGACTGTGAATGGTGCCAAAGATAAGATCAACAATCCTCATTTAAAGGCATGACCAAATAAATGGTTAGTTTAATGTGTTGACATAGGAACCAAGATTGATCGATTCAACTGATTAGTCTATGATTAGAAGATATATGCATTTAAGATTTGGCAAAAATGATTTCCATAGTTAATAAGAAAAAGAGGTGGGTTCCCTTGAAATGAGATGTAGAAAGTGTACAAGTCAAGTCATATTTATGACTTGAATCTAGCAGTTACCATAGATAGTAAAGAGACTTGAAAATTATGGTGTGATGCATGAACTGAGATGCAGGAAATCAACAAGTCAAATCATAGAGATAAATTAGAGTAGTCAAAGTGTGAACACATTGAAGACATGAAACCCTAGATTCATTGTCCATATATATAACATCTAGAACATTGTCATGGGCTACTATTATAATTATAAAAGGTGCTACTAGAGTGACTTGAAGTGTGTCTATTGGAGATGTATGCAGGCATAGAGTAAAAGTTAGAGGGACAGAGAGATTAAGTGTGTCTAAAATGGTATATAAAAACACAAAGAGAGTGAGGTAGAGAGGAAAAAAGGGCTCATAGAGAATGTGAAGAGATTGATCAGTTACATACCAAACTTGTAATAGAGAAATAAAACTAGATTTATTTATGAATCTATCTTGTATACTAAAGTTGTAGGTCCATAGTTCTGATTGGTTGCTATTTTTAGACAAACTAAGTTGGTGCTCAATCAGGGGATGGGTATCTCCTTAGGATGGGTGTCCTTAAATGTAACCAGTGTGGGTTTTCTAGTGAGACATTTAATTATGAGGCTAGATTAGAATAGTAGATTCTAACATCTATTCTCACCATAGTTTTTCCCTTTTGGTTTTCCACATATAAATCTGGTGTAATGTGTTTTTGTGTGTATGTGTGTGTGATATTTGCATCTATTCTTTAATATGCATATGCATTTATATCTTCTCTAAAAGGTTTAATGAACTAATTTTTAGTTGATCTATTGATTCACCACCTCTCTCTCAGTAGATAGTTGTGCTTAACAATTGGTATCAGAGCCAAGGGTTCTTAGAAAGAAGCTTAATCAGCTCAGGTATATCTTGGAATAATGAATACAATGTCTAGTCAAGAAAGATCCTCCTCAAACAAAGCACCTCTCTTTGATGGATCCAACTTTGATTTATGGAGTATATGAATAGAAACATAACTATGCTCATTAGGGTTTGATGTATGGATGTCTGTGGTAAATGGATATACAACTCTTGATGTACCTCCTATTGATTAGGCTACCAAGAAGGCATATGAGAAGAATGTTATTCTTTATGGTTTGTCAAATTTAGAGTTCATCAAAGTTATGCATTGTCAGAATGTAAAAGACATTTGGAACAATTTAAATATCATCTATGAAGGAGATGACAAGGTGAAACAAGCCAAGCTACAAACATACAAATGGTAGTTTGAGAGTCTTAAGATGAATGAAGAGAAAAAGATTGTTGACTACATCCTCAGGGTAGATGAAATAGTGAATGCAATCAGAGGTCTTGGTGAAGAAATAGAAGAGTCAACCGTAGTCAAGAAGATCTTAAGATCTTTTCCATCAAGATATTATTCAAAAATATCTGCAATAGAGGAAGCAAGAGATTTGGACAAACTCACTGTTGATGAGTTGCATGGCACATTCACAACCTATGAGATGAGAATGGGAGAGACTGACACTTTTAAAAGAAAAGTTGCATTCAAAGTAGTAAAGTAGGTAAAAGAAGAAACATCTACATCTGAATCTAAGGAGACTTATGGATAAGAAGCTAAATTTGTTAGAAAATTAAAGAGAGGATCAGGGAAATACAAAGGCAAGTTAACATTCAAATGATTTAATTGTGATAAGGTAGAACACTTTGCTGTCAAATGTCCTTATAATAAAAGGGACAGTTTTGAGCAATTAGAGAGTATCAAAAAGATGAAACCCCATAATGTAAAAATGAATAACTTCTTCAAGAGTAAGAAAGGTTTATACACAAAAGAAGATAGTGACTCAGTAAAAGATAACGATAGTGATAGCTCAGATGATGATCATGACTGTGCTTTTCTAGCTAAGGGAAATGAATTCATGTTCATGATAGAAGAATCCACTTTCATAAATCAAGAGGAAGATGAAGATGAAGATTGGGATGAAGAGGAGGAAGGTGAAATTGATCTAGAAGGTGAACTTGTTTGTTCTCTAGAAGATATTAAGAAACTAAGAAAAGATAACTCAAAATAGAAGAAGCTTGGGCAAAAGGAACTTGAAAATTTTGATCAAATGATAGTGAGTCTAAAAACTCAACTTGAGGAGGTTATAAGAATAGAAGTAGTCAAGATGGAACTACAGTCCAAATCTGAGAAATGCATGAAGCTTGAGGCATAAATAGTAGCCTTGAGGAAAGAACTTAAGAAGGAAAAATACCGATTAGATAAAAGTCTAAAGTTGATAAAAGGATCAAACATTCTTAATGAATTAATCAGTGCTCAAAAGCCCTCAAATGAAAAATTAGGTATTGGATATGAGAAAGAAAAAGGTTCCTCAACTAGTATGTCAACTAACCTATATGATAATTTCAAGATAGGAGGAGAAGCAGAAGCAAAGAAAGTGAAGGTTAGCAAGGACACTAAGAATGATCCAAACAAAGATAAGGTGAGGAGAATAAATTCTAAAAATAAGTTTGTTGAAAGGAAAAAGACAAAAATCAAAGATATAGAAGGATATACTAAAGTGGCAGTCTTGAATAAACAAAAGCATATAAAAGATCAATATATAGCACCAAACAATGTTATGACTAGGTATTATTCATCTTTTTATGGTTATTATTACAACTGTAATCAATTTGGTCATAAGACTATTGAATGTAGAGTTGTACATATGAGGAGAACTAATTTTGTAAGTAGAAACTCATTTGCTCCTTTATTAGATTCAAGTACAATGTGCTACAATTGCAATTATTTTGGTCACTTATCTAGGCATTGTAGGACTAACTTTGCAATGACAAAAATATACAATGTAAAGAAAGGCAAGTCTCCTAATGAGAAAAAAAGTTCACAAGTTATTAATAAAGAAAAGAAAAGGACATATAAGAGACCCAATGAAATATGGAAAGTGAAAAATCAATCCTTAATTTCTCAAATAACACCCCATGCCATAGAATAGAACTTGTGGGTGATAGACAATGGATGTTTAAAGCATATGACTGGTAAAAATAGCAAGTTCACCAAGTTGATCAAGTGAAAGGAAGGAACTATCAATTTGGGAGACAATACAATAGTTAAAATCAAAGGCAAAGAAACATTGTACATAGATGGTAAGCTTCTTACACACAATGTCTTTTATGTTGAAGGATTAAAACATAATCTACTGAGTGTCAACCAAATGTGTGACAATGGATACAAGGTCATATTTGATATCGAATGCTACAAGCTACAGAGATCTGGCAAAATAGTCATAGAAGGAAGAAGGATTGAGAGTAATATCTATAATCTTGTTGAGGTAAATGGCAATAGTTGCCTCATCGAAAAGGTTTATGAAAGTTGGTTGTGGCATAAGAGAATGGGTCATGTCAATTCTGATAATTTAGTCAAATTGAGTTCAATTAAATGTGTAAGACATATGCCCAAGATAACCAAATCCATTGATATTACATGCAGAGGATGTCAATTAGACAAGCAAACAAGGGTCAAGTTTCAAACAAAAGAATATTCAACTACAAAGCCTCTTCAACTAGTTCATATTGATCTTTGTGGTCCTACCAAGACAAGAGGATATAAAGGAGTTCATTATTTCATGTTGTTTAGATGATTACTCAAGGATGACATGGGTAACCTTTTTGAAGGACAAATATCAAGCCTTTGAGAGATTTAAGATCTTTAGAGCCATGGTTGAAAATGAAATGGGAAGAAAATCAAGTGTTTGAGATCTGATAAAGATGGAAAATTCACCTCCAATGAATTCATAGAATATTGTGAGAAGCAAGGGATTAAAAGGCACTACTCTGCTGCAAGAACTCCACAACAAAATAGAGTTGTTGAGAGGAAGAATATGACAGTTAAGGAGATGGCCATAACAATGTTGAAAGAGGCCAAAATATCTTATGGATATTAGAGAGAAGTAGTCCAAATAGTAGTGTACATCTTGAACAGAGTTCAATTGAGGGTGAAGAGTGACAAAACCCCATATGAATTGTGGTATGGAAAGCTTGCATCTATTAAGTACTTTAGAGTGTTTGGAAGCAAATACTACATCAGAAGAAAGGAAGACAAACTAGGAAGTTTTGAGCCAAGATGTGATGAGAGAATTTTTATTAGGTACTCCACTCATAGCAAAGCCAATGTATGTTACAATAAGAGGCTGCATAAAATAGTTGAGATCATCAATGTTAAGGTCGAATAAGGATTTAAACATGTTGAACTTGATGAAGAGATCAAAATTGAATAATTAGGAGAAAAAAATGAAGAAGAAGATAGTGAAGAGGAGGAAGAAAAGACTGAAAAGGCACCCCTAAGGTTTATTCAAAAAGAAAATCCCAAGGAGCAGATAATTGGTAACAAAAATGTGGTTCAGATTAGGAGAAGAGCTGCAATAAATAAAAAACAAGTAAGTTTTGCACTATTTTTAGAAATTGAGCCTAAGAGATTTAGTGAAGCTAGCAAGGATGAAAATTGGTTAAAAGCCATGGAAGAAGAACTGAGCTAAATAAAAAAGAACAAAACTTAGAAACTAGTTCTTAGACCCTCAAACAGGAATGTGATAGAAACAAAATGGGTTTAAATAAACAAACTGTCAGGTTGTGGAGCTAAAAGCTTCACTGATGCAAACATGAAGGAGGTTGTTGAGAGGTTGTTGAGTTGTAGAGCAACCGGCGTCGGTCTGATCAGCCGACGTCAGTCATATATAGTGCAGAACAAACTGACATTAGTCAAATATCAGCCGACATCGGTCATCTCCAGCCAGACAGGGACTGACGTCGGTCGCCTATGCAGTTTCAGAACTATCGATTGCATGAACAGTTTGTTAACGAACCAATTTTTTTCATGTTAAGAGGCTAATTTTAGTCTTGAGTTGCGGATCTAATTATTGTAATTAGATGTCTAATTATTATTTACATGAGATCTATATAATAGACTCATGGGTTGTATTGTAAATTGTTCTAGTTTTGAGAGAGTTTGGTTAGCTCCTTCAGTGTGAAGAGAGCAAGGGTAGTTCCTCAGAGTTCCACAAGGGTGCCGAGTGTGTATGATTAGGTAGATCTGTAAGTTGTTGCAAGATCAGATAAAAGATCCATCAGGGTACTGGTTTGGAGAATCATAAGGACTTGGTGAGGCAAGGACAAGGGTTCTTCAGGGTGTAGAGAGATCTACATGGTAAGTAAGATCGTTGATTTGCAGGTGTGTGTGTGCGAGGTCAAAGGAGGTTTGTGGGGGAGCAAGATCAAAGGTGACAACAACATATCAAGGTGCAATATCAGGGAGATCTACTTGGAGTACATTGTGTACTTGGAGTGCGTGGAGTACTCAGATTTGGAGTGCGTGGAGCACTTGTGTATTGGTAGTAGTGATACTGACTGGTGGTACTGGCAGTAGTGATACTGACTAGTTGGAGGTGAACACCAACTCTGTATTTGAATTGTGTGTTGGGATCGTAAGAGAGAGAGTGAGCTCTTGAAGAGATTTACTGTTTATGCCCTAGAGGTGTGTAAGGAAGAAGACTGTGGCATCTTCTTTGTTGTATTTTGTTTTGGAAGAGTATTAATACAATTGGGTATTGTCTCTCATATTCTGTGTTATTTCTGAATTCTAGTTACTTGTTACTTCTGGTTAAATTCTGCATGTTAAGTTGCTTGTACATGGTAATCAATGGCGCTTCTTAGATCCTAACAGTGGAGTCAGAGCATGTTTGTTGTTCAAGATTCTTGACAAAGTGGTATCAGAGTTAAAGTTGTAGGGAGTAGGTTCTTATTTGGTTATAGGTCACTCTCAAGGGTTTTTAATTGAGTGGGAGTATAGCAATGGCAGAAGAAAGTACACTAATAATGGAGGAATTGAAAGGCATGAATGGTCAATTATGGTGTTATAGAAAGAAAGAGCAAGTAAAGAAAAATTGTTGGTTGGTAGAAGATCAGCATGAAGAAACTGAAGAAGTAGATGTTGCAGGTGTTGTTGCACATGATGCGCTGGGATGTTCCTTGGATAAAGTAGAATCTTGGTTTATAGATTCTATTGCTTCTTTCCATGCAGCCCCAAATAGAGGGGTTAGTGAGCCTTGTTAAAGTATTGGCAAAGGGGAAGTGCAACTGAAATTGCAGGCGGCCAACACATGGGTGTTGAAGAAGGTCATGCAGGTCCCAGTCTTGAAGATGCAGCTAATTACTTTAGGAAAGTTGGGTGATGAGAGATGCACAAGAACTCTCACAACAGATGCACTTGAATTAGTAGGTGGTAAAAAAGCAGGTACTCTTTATCTACTTTTTTGTATTACTGATTCTTCTTCTGTTGCAAGGACGTGGCTTTGTAGGCTTGGTCACATGAGCAAGAAGGAGATGCATGTTCTTAAGAGGAAGTCTGATGTATTTGACAAACTTAAGAACTGAAAAGCCTTGGTGTTCTTAGAGGAGATGATGGATAGAGATCAGTGGATGGGACTGGATATCTCTGAGCAGGGTATTTGGACAGGGTTTTGATTCAAAGTAAGCTCGCAAGTAAAAAGTCATCACTCACAGGGAAAACATAGTTACCAGCATCGGTCAGAGGAAACCAACATCAAATAGATAGGTACCGATGTCGGTCATGTGTAGACCAGAGGAGTCGGTGGTGTCGAGCAAGTGGAGACCGACGTCGGTAGGATAACTGGCATCGACGACCTAGACAGTCACATGGAACCGATGTCGGTCAGATGTAAACTGTGTGGTGATCAAGGTCGGTCACTGGAATGGATTTTGGGCAGACAACAAGCTGTCAAGGAGTCTCAAATGCCCATGTGGAGGACTAAAAAGGTAAGTAAGCCTCAAATTCATTGTTCCTCTTCTTTATACTTGTTGCTCACTAAAGAGCAGGAAGGATCCAGGAAACAGTGGGAGCATGGCATGATTTCTTTGGAGAAGAACCAAATAGGAGATTTGGTAGAGTTGCCAGCTGGGATAAAAGCACTGAGAGATGAATGGATTCTTTGGTTAAAGAATAGAGAGAATGGACACGTGAGATGGAAGGCTAGGTCATATGGTCTTGAGGAAGCTGCAGGACAGTGGTACAAGTTTGACAGGTAGATGACAAAGTAGGGCTTTAGTCAATGTCAGTGTAACCATTGTGTTTGTCTTACCAGGTGGATGATGGTCGTGACATTATCCTATTACTGTATGTGGAGAATGAGCTTGTTGCAGGTTTAGACATACAGGGATTTTTGCTGAGCTAAAGGTAAGGTTAGTTCAGTGGTTTGCCATGAAGGATTTGGGAGCAACAAAATTCTTTGGCATGAGTAATCCTAGAGACAGGGAAGATCACATGTTGATGTTGTCACAAGATGATTGTGTGAAGGTAGTGTAGGATGCAGAACAGGGTAGCACACCTATGGATGGATAGTTCACAGAACAGGGTCCCCAATCACATGATGAGGTTGAGTACATGTGTACTCCCTGAGTTTTCCCAAGCAGTGGGTGCTGTCAAAAAGTTTGTAGTCAATCTGGGAAGGAAGCACTAGAAAGTAGTTCAGTGGGTTCTCAAGTATCTGAGAGGGACCAGCAGCAGGGATTCATGCTATGCAGGGTCAAGTACTTCAGATTTGGCAGGTTACTTGGATGACAGGGGTTGCACCACAGGTTGTGTGGTGGTTGGTCTTCAAGATTGAGCTTGAAGAGGGATACAAGCCAAGAAACAAATTAGATGGTGTACAAGTATAGGTACAGTGTAGCTATTTATCTCCAAGTGGGAGATTGTTAGGTTGTGGAGCTAAAAGCTTCACTGATGCAAACATGCAAGAGGTTGTTGAGAGGTTGCTAAGTTGCAGAGCAACCAGTGTCAATCTGATCAACCGATGTCAGTCATATATAGTGCAGATCAAATTGACATCAGTTAAATATTGGCTGATGTCGGTCATCTCCAGCCAGACAGGGACTGATGTCAATCCCCTGTGCAGTTTCAAAATTATCGATTGCATGAACAATTTGTTAATGAATCGGTTGTTTGCATGTTAAGAGGCTAATTTTAGTCTTGAGCTATGGATCTAATTATTCTAATTAGATGTCTAATTATTGTTTGCATGAGATCTATATAATAGACTCATGGGATATATTGTAAATTGTTCTAATTTTGAGAGAGCTTGGTTAGATCCTTTAGTGTGAAGAGAGCAAGGGTAGTTCCTCCTAGTTCCATAGGGGTGTCGATTGTGTATGATCAGGTGGATCTATAGGTTGTTGCAAGATCAGGTAGAAGATCCATCGGGGTACTAGTTTGGAGAATCATAAGGACTTGGTGAGGCAAGGACAAGGGTTCTTCAGGGTGTAGAGAGATCTACATGGTAAGTAAGATCATTGATTTGCAGGTGTGTGTGTGTGTGCGAGGTTAAAAGAGGTCTGCGAGGGAGCAAGATCAAAGGTGACAACAACATATCAAGGTGCAAGATCAGGGAGATCTACTTGGAGTACGTTGTGTACTTGGAGTGCATGGAGTACTCAGATTTGGAGTGTGTGGAGCACTTGTGTACTAGCAGTAGTGATACTGACTGGTGGTACTGGCAGTAGTGATACTGACTGGTTGGAGGTGAACACCAAATCTATGTTTGAGTTGTGTGTTGGGACCGTAAGAGAGAGAGAGTGAGCTCTTGAAGAGTTTATTGTTTATGCCCTAGAGGTGTGTAAAGAAGAAGACTGTGGCATCTTCTTTGTTGTATTTTTTTCTGGAAGAGTATTAATACAATTGGGTATTGTCTCTCATATTTTGTATTACTTCTGAATTCTAGTTACTGGTTACTTCTGGTTAAATTCCGCATGTTAAGTTGCTTGTACATGGTAATCAATGGTGCTTCCTAGATCCTAATAGTGGAGTCAGAGCACGTTTGTTGTTCTAGATTCCTGACACAAACTCAATGAAGATGGAGTTGTTATAAGAAACAAAGCAAGGTTGGTGTGCCATGGATATGCACAAGTAGAAGGCATAGACTTTGAAGAAACATTTGCTCCAATGGCAAGACTAGAAGCTATAACAATGTTTTTAGAATTTTTTGTTTATAGAAAGCTCAAGTATATCAAATGAATGTAAAGTTAACCTTATTGAATGGAAATTTAGAAGATGAAGTCTACATTAAACAACTAGAAGGTTTTCAGCTAGTAGATGAAGAAGATTATGTGTGAAAATTGAAGAAGGCAATGTATGGTCTAAAATAGTCACCTAGAGCATGGTATTCAAGATTGGATCAATACCTGCAACAATAAGGTTTTAGTAAAGGATGCACAGACAACAATTTGTACTTTAGATTAGAAGATGAACATATGCTGATTATTGTTGTCTATGTAGATGATATCATCTTTGAAGGTAACAATAGTGAAATGTGCAAAGGATTTACTACACAAATGCAAAGTGAATTTGAAATGTTTATGCTGAGAAAACTTTCCTTCTTTCTTGGTCTACAAATTACACAATCCGATGAAGGGATATTCATATCTCAAACCAAATATGCAAAGGAGGTGCTCAAGAAATATGGAATGGAAGAAAACAAACTAGTTAGTATTCCCATGATAATTGGATGTAAGTTGTGCAAAGAAGATAAATTCCCTGATGCAAATAATACCATGTACAAATCAATGATAGGTAGCCTATTTTACCTAACTGCATCAATACTAGACATCATGCAAGCAGTATGCATGGTTATAAGATTTCAAGTAGCTTCTAAAGATTCACATGTCAATGTTGTGAAAAGAAGCATTAGATACATCAAGAGCATAATTGATTATGGCCTATGCTACCCTACAAGTGAAGATCTCACTTTGATTGCGTATGTAGACATTGATTGGGTAGGAAGTGTGGATGAAAGGAGAAACACTAGTGGTGGTGCTTTTTTTCTTGAAAATAAACTTGTCTCATGGCTGAGCAAAAAGCAAGAGTCGGTTATGCTTTTTACAGTAAAAATAGAGTATGTAGCAGCAACATGTTACACCCAAGTCTTATGGATGAAACAAACTCTCAAAGACATTAAGGTAGAATACTAAGTACCTATTTCTATCTTATGTGATAGCTCAAGTGCCATAAACATATAAAAGAATCCAGTGATGCATTCCAGAACCAAGAATATATCCATCAAATATCATTTTTTGAGAGAAAAGGTTACAGATCAAGAGGTCACAATGGAGTATGTGCCAACAAAAGATCACATTATAGATATATTCACCAAACCTCTTCCCAAGGAACAATTTGAGTATCTAAGAGAAACGTTGGGAGTGGAAGCTCCCACACCACATCACTATATTTTAGTGATAGGGCATGAGTCTAGGGGGAACACTATAGGAACATTATTAACTCCTGGATTAAGAGTAAAGGCAATTTGGTGTGAAAGTTGTAGTCCCTTTGCCATTTAATTACAAAGGAGGAGAAAAAGGCGTGTTGGCTCTAGATCATTATGCCTATCTATATAGAGATATGCATATTATTGATTAGTATTTTAGACTAATGACATATAAATGATCTTTTGAAGAATAATAGAGCTAGGGGAGCTATATTTTAATGTGTTCATGTAGAGTTTAGGAAAATGTGCCATTTCTTAAGGGGGAGTTCCTTACAAAGTGTTCCAGCCTATCAGGTCCAAGGATAAGAACAACCAAGATGCTATAAAAGGAGCAGATTGTTGACATATTATGAAAGAGACTCTCATTAATGTCAAAGGGGGAGAAAGCAGAAAGAAGATAGAGAAGTAAAGTCATTCTGATGATGTGTTTCCATCAATGACAAAGAGGGAGATTGTTAGACATAATCATTGATGTATGAAGGATTGTCATTGATGTCAAAGGCAGAATGTGCTATTATGCATTAATGGCAAAGGTGTTGAGTTGAACAAACTTATTATAGATCCCCATAGAGTTGTGTGTGTACTTTGAATGACTATGATAATACAAGAATAGTCATATGAATGCCTTTGCTCACATGGTTATCTTGACATATATGGATAAGTACATAGGTTGATGTTAACAACATTTACACATATGACAACATCTGAAAGAAATAATCACACTATGATAATTAGGTTTGTACCTACTCTTTGTGGCCTAAGTTCTAAGTCATAAAGATGTGTAGAACAAATTTTACAAATGCATAAGGTTGTCCCTCAGCTAAAAGCCTACTAAGTTTCCATACTTAAGTCAATTTTGCATCTTTGTATTTATCCAGGGAGTTATTTCGGAAGAAGTGACTCAAGTAATTCTTTCAGAAATAATGGTAAAGGAAATTGTTTCAAAAAAATGTTTAAGACTCTTCAAACAAAAAGCTCATAACAATTGTTCTGAAGCTTTAGAATTCTATTGGGAAAAGTGTTTCAACAAAATTATTTAAGTCTCTATTGGATAAATTGTCCCAAATAAAAGTCCTAAAGGAAATGGATCATGAGCAAAAGTTCTGAAGGGAGCTTTTCAAAAATGCTGAAGGGTAAGTGAACTGAACAAAGTTTTTGAAGAGTACATTTGCACAAGTTTCGAAGGGTATGTGTTCAAATCAAAAGTTCTAAAGGAAGCTTTACAAAAGTTCTAAAGGGTATGTTGTAAAATTTTTGAAGGGACACTTGCAATTATTTTGAAGGATAGTTTGAATGAAGTAGAGGACACTTGTAAAGTTTTCAAAAGGTCTTTTGAAAAGCCCCAAAGGGTACATGCCAAAATTTTTGAAGGGCACTTAAACATTTTTTTTAGGAAATTATCTCCACGTCTCTTAGACAAAAAACTCGCAACAATTTATCCAAAGGATATGCTCCTGTTAGGTGAATATTTCATCAGTGACATAATGGTAGAAAAATGGTGATTTCAGCCATAGTGTGATGAGATAAAATCTCTCCTCAATGAAAGGGGAGGCTCCTTTTTATTGTTAACTAACACAACTCTTAACTATATCCACTTATTTACAATAATTTTATCATAGTGGGTGTTGTCATATCATCCAATTCTCTTTTTTTAGAATTGATGTTCAATGACAAACTTCTTTTCATTCTTTGTGATATACGTTAAAAATTTAAGATCACTTGATGAACTAGATATAACTGATATTCAGATTTGTTATCCAAAAGATTAATAAAAATAATACCAACAGAATAAACTTGAAAGATAAAATAAGGTGTATCCCAAATTCTTCACCTAATTTCCAACAAAGATAAAAATTACCAAAGAAGAATAACTGATAGCTCAAAGTCTCCTCAGTAATTCACTTTCAATGTGAACATAAACCTAGTAACTAAAAAGTAGCTCAAAGACTTCAAAATCAGCTTCTTGACACCTTTTGTCTTATAGAATTTTCATACCATAATTTAATCAACTCATAAGAAAGTGTAATAGAAAAGACATAAGAATATCTCCAACACACCACAAGTTTATCTCAACACAAAGATTGAAAGATCACTTGATGTTTTTATATTAAATGGAATTCAAGATTTACAATATGAACACAAAGTTTCAAAATTATTTCTGAATTCAGTAGCATTTCCCCTCTATAACCATTGATGATCCTTTTTACAAAGAACATCCTCCTATTTATAGGGAAGAGATATGAACAAAAATAGGAAATACATAAATACATTGACTTATTCATTGACATAATCCTATTTGACTTAGGATTATGTCATTTTTCTACATGCAAAATGCATCAAACAAAATTACACATGAAAAGTTACAAAAACAAACTGTCCTTAAACACAAGAATTTTTTCATTCTTGTTCTTCTCCAGATATGCTTTGTATCTCTTTAGGGTGGCTTGGAACTCATTTTTATCTAGCCTTGATGTACTTCTAGAGATGCCAAGGACCCTTATGATGGAGTCCACTAGATCAGTTGTTACATCTTTACTTTAATCCAAGATTCTTTATAATTTATCCATTATGACTTAGAACTCAACTAGTTCATCAATGTATTTCAACATGAATGTTCCTGTCTCAATCTCTGTTTGAATCAAGGATGCGAACTCTTGAACAATTATTTATATAGGAAGAATTTATTGAGAGTTATCTTTAACTTGGCAAATAAATTTTCCAATCCTATCTGTAAGATCCAACTCTATATCAGAACACATATATTCTACTTCTTCAAGATCCTTAATTAAATTCTAAAAAACTTCCTTCTTATTCTTCATTACCTCTTTGTATTCCATGAACACTATTCTACTTGGAATGACCTTCTGTTCAACCAAGAGTTCTAGATTGAATTGTTGCAACTGAGTCTATGTATGAATATCATTATTTGTTAACCTTTGTAAGAATTTCATCATGTTCACATGACCAATTTATGTATCTTTGATATGATCAACATTGGATTTAATTGTGGCCATGAGGTCCAGTTCTTGGAATTTGTATTTCATATCTCTCTTAGCAAGAGAAACCTCTGTCATTGGTTGAGAAACTTCAAGAGAGTGTTCACATCCTTCATATTTATCATCTTTTTCTTTTAGCAGGAAGCATACAAAAGTGGAGAAAAACTACACTTGTGTATGATGTAGTAAATCACTTTGTGTAGTTCAAAGAATTTTCGATAGGTATTTGGTACAATCCAAAGAAAATCTATGATCTATACAAGTCTAAAAGTTTTGGGTGTAGTTTGGAGAAACTTCTTCGATCTGCACCATATTCCATACTTGAATATTGAGTAAGACATAATTTGATTTGGAGAAAATTATTCGAAGTAAACCAACAGGATAGGGTGTAGTTCAGAGAAAATTCTTTGACTTGCACCAAAATAAACTTGGTCCAGTCAAGAAAAAATTCTCTGACTTGCAACACAATGAACTTGGTGCAGTTTGAATTTTTTTTACCTGCACCAAAATAAACTTGGTTCAGTCCAGAGAATTTTTTTGACTTGTACCAAAATGAACTTGGTGCAGTCTGGAGAAAATTCTCCAACTTGCACCAAAATGGACTTAGTGTATTCCAGAGAAAATTATCTGACTTGCACCAAAATGAACTTGGTGCAGTCCAAAGAAAATTCTCTGACTTACACCAAAATGAACTTGGTGCAGTCCAGAGAAAATTCTTCGACTTGCACCAAAATGAACTTGGTGCAGTCTAGAGAAATTTTTTTGACTTGCACCAAAATGAACTTGGTACAGTCAGAAGATTTTTTTTTGATTTGCATCAAAATGAACATGGTATAGTCCAGATAAAATTATCTAACTTGCATCAAAATGAACTTGGTGTAGTCCAGATAATTTTTTTTGACTTACACCAAAATGAACTTGGTGTAGTCTGGAGAAAATTCTTCGACTTGTACCAAAATAAAAAATTCCCTCAAAAGACTAACTTTTTTGAGGATAGAAAAATGCAAGAAGGTAATGATTGGTCTCATTTTTATCTACTTAGATCTCATGGGCTATGAAACAGACAAGTTTCATAGGGGTTATTACATGAATTGAGCCTGCTAATTCAAGGATAATAGTTGGGTCTGATTGTGGAATTTTCTTTAGGCATTCTTTGAAACGCTTGAAGGAAAGAGAAACCCAAAAATCTAAGTGCTTTTCTCCATTTGGTTATAGATTCAAGAGACAAACAAGATGATAAATAAAATAAAAATAATATATAAATATATATATATATAATGTATAAACTTATTTATAATTTTACTGATTGAAAAGCTTCAGATGTTGTCATTTGATAAAGTGATCATGTTTATCAAAACATCTTTCTAAAAAAACCAATCCTTTAGGAATTTTATTTCCTTTCAGTTGTAAATTTTTTTCACCAGTTTCCTCATTCACCTTAGATATTGATTTGTGAGAAGTAGAATTACTCCCTTCAAAGTATAACTCACTGATATTTTTTGCCTTCTCCAAAAAGGCATCTTCATTTATGATCAAGTAGTAATTGCCTATTCCAGAGGTTTTAAAGAGAATATGAGCTCTTGGATCCTCAGTATTCATCACGGTATACTTTGTTTTCATCTTTGGATGAAGCTTCTGCATAACACCTTTAACATGTATTCTAGCCTCAGACCAATCCATGTTGATTTCACCACCAACATCTTTGCAGAAATTGCATCCCAACAAAACTCCATATGATGCTGAAACATCAGCCACTAGGACCATCATTTTTATCCTTTTCTTTGGGAAATCAACAAATGTAAATTATGAATCTTTGATTTGCCCTATGAGAGGGACTTGCTTAGTTTCCATTGAAAAGTAATGGCCAAAAGTTTTTATCAAAGTTAGCCCCAAGGCAGTAGCTACCTTGGCTGGCATCATATTATTGGAAGCACTCAAATCAATAACATAATTATTGAGTTTATAACCATTGATAAATAGAGAAATATAGATTTTTTTTATTTTTCTAGAGTTAGATGCAAGAGTTACAACCAATTTATTTTGTTTTAGCTTAGGATTAATGGGTGGACTCTTGAATGAGATCGGATTGGAATTTGCCATATTACCCTTAAAAAACTTTGCCAATCTTTCAAATTGGTCAGGATTAGATTAGAGGTACTCAACCTCTGACATTTAGATATTTGTCTTCTTGGAGGTACTCAACTTTTTACATTTAGATACTTGTCATCTTGGCATAGTGTTAGCTAGATATGGGGTAACCAAGGAAGACAAGACATTTTTATTTTTAGGTTTAAAGTTTTGGGCACTAGGTCTAAATGTTGAAGGATAAAATGTAGAATTGTGAGGAGTACTTACTTGTTTATCTATCATCATATCCTTTGGTTGAACTAGCAAAGGAGTTCCTCTTTTGGCAATTATAACCTCCTTTCATGGTTCATCCTTAGATTTTATTTTATCAACCTTTTGTTGTTGATTCGACTGACATTGAGAATAGGTGAAGATGACATAAGACTCACCATGTATGTCTTCTTCTTCAAAGTTTAGAAACCTAAAATTGGAGTTGCTAGCTTCTCCTTCTTCATCTATGGTGAAAGGAATTGCATCTTATTCTGGAATATATTCTAATTCTAGAACATCATCATTTTCAGGTTCTAACCAATTAACTATTGTATTATCTAGAGGTGCCTCCAATGTAAGCCTTGCTTATGTTAGAGGAAGCTTATTCTAATTTTGATTCCTTGTAACATTGTTAGAATAGTTGGAAGTATTTAGGTATGTTCTTTTTTAAGTATCCTTGTGTGGAGAAAAAGACATACCTTGGGACATTTGCCTCTTGAGTGCTAGCAATTCATTTACCAGCTTCTACACCATAGAATCCATGGTACTAGTAGAAGGTGAGGATGAAGAGATCAGCCCTTTAGATTTGTCCTTTCATATTTTTTTTGCCAAGATAAAATCATCTTCTATTTTAGTAGCCAATCTTTGAGCATCATCAAGATCATCTAGGCT
The DNA here is from genome assembly GCA_037957365.1 of Torreya grandis. NCBI lineage: Eukaryota > Viridiplantae > Streptophyta > Pinopsida > Cupressales > Taxaceae > Torreya > Torreya grandis. The sequence continues at coordinate 1,957,380 of JARHVA010000038.1, forward strand.
TGCTCTTCGCAAAAGAAAACTAACTTTAGGCAATTGTGAATTGATGAAGAAGCACTTCAAGTTTTTAGGTGTTGGTTGTGCAACTGTTAAGATCCTTTTTCTAAGCTTATTAAACTTCACCATGAACTCATACATAAGCTCATATTGTTCTTTATTCATTTTCATGAGTTTAGCCAACAAGGCATGAGCATCTTATGCTAGCTTGAACCTTGCTTTGAACTTAGTTTTGAGTATGGCACAACTTGTGATGGTTCCAGTTGCAAGATGATAGAACCAGTCAGATGTAACACCTAAAGCTTTCAACAAATAATCTTATATAAATATCTTCGTATTCCACTCCAATAACTCCACATGCAATGTAGAATGCAACAGTATTTTCATTCGGATGTTGCTTGCCATCACCATAGAACTTTGATAAATTCTTTTGTGAACCACAAGGGAGTTCATGAGATGGAGGTGTCAAGTTCAATGGACTAAAAGTAGTCCCCCATGGACCTTAAGAAACCATTATATGTGGATTATAGGGAGGAATAAAAAATTCCTACAAAGGCAAAATAGGTAAGACCCTATGAACATTCAAAGCTTCCTCATATTTAAGAGATCATGTATTGGTAAGTGGAAAACTTCTTGTACGTTAAAAAGGAGACCTTGCACATGCCAATAAAAGATCAAAGTTGTGCTCTTATAATAACTCAAATGTAGGATCAATGAGTCCTGTTGCCCTTCTACCACAAGTGTAGCTTTGTTCTGCTAGGATGTGAAAGTACTCAGAAAGAAAAAAGATTAACAACATCAAAATAATAACAAATAATAAGGTGTTGGTCTATTTCAATTGAATGAGTGTAGAGCTCGATTACTTGTTTGTTTCCCCGATAGAGTCACCAAAAACTATTGGTGAATAATATTATCACTGACACAATGGTAGTAAAATGGTGATTTCAGCCACAATGTGATAAGATAAAATCTCTCCTCAATGAAAGGGGAGGCTCTTTTTTATTGTTAACTAACACAACACTTAATTATTGACACTTATTTACAATAATTTTATCATAGTAGGTGTTGTCATATCATCCAATTTTTTTTTTTTAGAATTGATGTTCAATCACAAACTTCTTTCCATTCTTTATGATATACTTTGAAAATCTAAGATCACTTGATGAACCAAATATAACCGATATTCAAATTTGTTAGCCAAAATATTAACAAGAATAATACTAGTAGAATAAACTTGAAAGATAAAATAAGGTGCAGCCCAAAGTCTTCATCTTATTTCCAAAAAAAATAAAAATTACCAAAGAAGAATAATTGGTAGCTCAAAGTCTTCTCAGTAATTCATTTTTAATGTGATCATAAACCCAATAACTAAAAAGTAGCTCAAAGACTCCAAAATTAGATTTTTGACACCTTCTATCTTGTAGAAATTTCATACCACAATTCAATCAACTCATAAAAAAGTGTAATGGAAAAGACATAAGAACATCTCCAACACACCAGAAGTTTATCTCAACACAAAGATTGAAATATCACTTGATTTTCTTATATTAAATGGAATTCAAGATTTACAATATGAACACAAAATATCAAAATTGTTTCTCAATTCAGCAACATTTTCCCTCTATAGCTATTGACGATCCTTTTTACAAAGAGAATCCTCCTATTTATAGAGAGGAACTATGAACAAAAATAGGAAATACATAAATACATTGACATAGTCCTATTTGAATTAGGACTATGTACTTTTCTTACATGCAAAATACACCAAAAAAAATTACACATGAAAAGTTACAAAAATAAACTATCCTTAGATGTAAGAATTTTTTCATTCTTTTTCTTCTCCATATATGCTTCGTATCTCTTTATGGTGTCTTGGAACTCATTTTTATTTGGCTTGAATGCACTTATGGAGATGGCAAGGACCCTTATGATGGAGTCTACTAGATCAATTATCACATCTTTGCTTTAATCCAAGATTCTTTGTAATTTATCCATTATGACTTGGAACTCGACCGGTTCATCAATGGAGTTTAATGTGAATGTTCCTATCTCAATATCTATTTGAATTAAGGATGTGAACTCTTGAACTACTATTTCTATAGGAATAATTTATTGAGAGTTATCTTTAACTTGGCAAGGAAATTCTCCAATCCTATCTGTAAGATCCAACCCCTTATCAGAGCACATATCTTCTGCTTCTTCAAGATCCTTAATTAAATTCTTGAAAACTTCCTTCTTATTATTCATTATCTCTCTGTATTCTATGAAAACTTTTCTGCTTGGAATGACCTTCTGTTTAACTAAGAGTTCCATCTTGAATTGCTACAATTGAGTCTATGTATGAATACATTATCTGTTAACCTTTGTAAGAATTTTTTCATGTTCACATGACCAATTTCTGTATCTTTGATATGATCAACATTGGATTTAACTACAGACATGGGGACCACTTCTTGAAATTTGTATTTCATGGCTCTCTTAGCAAGAAAAACCTCTATCATTAGTTGAGAAATTGCAAGAGAGTGTTCACATCATTTAGAGTTAACATCTTTTTCTTTGAACAAGAAGCATGCAAAAGTGGAGAAAAATTGCACCTGTGTATGAGGTAGTAAATCACTTCATGTAGTTCAAAGAATTTTCTTTGAACTACACCATGGGGTAGGTATTTGGTGTAATTTAGAGAAAATTCTCTGATCTGTATAGGTCTAAAATTTTTAGGTGTAGTTCATTGAAAATTCTCTGATCTGAATCATATTCCATACCTAAGTATTAGGTAAGACATAGTGCACTTTGGGGAAAATTCTCCAAAGTGCACCAACAAGATAGGGTGTAGTCCAGAGAATTTTTATTGACTTGCACCAAAATAAAATTGGTTCAGTTAGGAGAATTTTTTTTGACTTACACCAAAATGAACTTGGTGCAGTCTAAAGAAAATTATCTAGCTTGCACCAAAATGAACTTGGTGTAGTCCAGAGAAAATTCTTTGACTTGCACCAAAATGAACTTGGTGCAGTCTGGAGAAAATTCTCTAACTTGCACTAAAATAAACTTGGTGTAGTTTAGAGAAAATTCTTTGACTTGCATCAAAATGAACTTGGTGGAGTCTAGAGATAATTCTTTGACTTGCATCAAAATGAACTTGGTGCAGTATGAATAAAATTCTTTGACTTACACTAAAATGAAAATTTTTCTCAAATAACTTTTTTGAGGATAGACAAATGCAAGAAGGTAATGATTGACCTCATTTTTATGTGCTTAGATCTCATGGGCTATGAAACAAATAAGTTTTGTAGGGGTTATCCCATGAATTGAGCCTACTAAATTCAAGGATAACATCTCCAAAGGGTATGTGCCACAAACACAAGTCCCAAAGGATAATTGTGGGAGATTTGAAGGGCACTTACCAAGTCCCAAAGGATATAGTCAGATGGGTCAAGGACCATTACAAGTCTCTAAAGGATAATTCAAAAGAAGTGTAGGGCACTTTCATAAAGTGTTGAAGGATCAAGGCAAGATAAAGGTCGAACAAGTCTAAAGAGATTAAAATAATGAAAGTAATACATATTCACCAAAATAAAATGAGATAAAGTCAACATATTGAAGGATAATGACCAAGACGTGATAAAAATCATGTATCTCCTGAAATTAGATGACATCTAGAAGCTTGATAAGAAAGATCCAACAAAGTGAAGTGGAGTCACTGAAGAAACGTGACCTATAGTTAATGATATAATAGAGAGCTAAAGATCAAGCATATTTGAGATAATCGAAAGAAGTGAAAGTGACCCAATTATATAAGAGATAGCGATATGCAAAAAGGAGCTCGATGATTAATGAAAGAGCAAGATAAAATGCATGCTAATTTGGAGATCTAATGATTTGTGGGATATTGGATAAAGAGATCAATGGATGCATTTCAAAAGTTGAACTAATGCATACAAAATATCTAGCATTGCAAGATATAATATGAATGGTGCCAAAGATAAGATCAATAATCCTCATTTAAAGACATTGCCAGATAAATGGTTAGCTTGATGTGTTAACATAGGAACCAAGATTGATCATTTCAACCGATCATTTTGTGATTAGAAGATATGCACATTTAAGATTTGGAAAAATTGGTTGTCATAGTTAATAAGAAAGAGTAGTAGGTTCCCTTGAAATGAGATGCAAAAAGTATACATGTCAAGTCACATTTATGACTTGAATCTAGTAGTTGTCATAGATAGTAAAGAGACCTAAACATTATGATGTGATGCATGAACTGAGACATGAGAAATAAACAAGTCAAATCATGGAGATAAATGAGTGTAGTCAAATTGTGAACACATTAAAGACATGAAACCCTAGTTTTATTATCCATATATACAACATCTAGAACATTTTCATAGGCTATTGTTGTAATTATAAAAGGTGCTACTAGAGCGACTCAAAGTGCATTGATTGGAGATGTATACAGATATATAGTAAAAGTTAGAGGGACAGAGAGATGAAGTGTGTCTAAAAGGGTATATCCAAACACAAAGAGAGTGAAGGAGAGAGGAAGAAAAGGCACATAGAGAGTGTGCAGTTACAGACCAAACTTGTAATAGAGAAATAGAATTGGATTCATTTATGAATGTATCTTGTATACTAGAGTTGTATCTCCATAGTTTTTATTGGTTGGTGCTATCAGAGAAACTAAGTTGTTTCTCAGTTAGGAGATGGGTGTCTCCTTAGTATGGGTGTCCTTAAATTTAACCAGTGTGGTTTTGCTAGTGAGGCATTTAACTATGAGGCTGGATTAGAACATTAGATTCTAGCAGCTATTCTTAATGTGTTTTTTCCTTTTGAGTTTTCCACATATAAATCTAGGGTAATATGTTTTTATGTGTGTGTTTGATATTTGTATCTATTTTTTAATATAAATATGCATTTATATATTCTCTAAAAGGTTTAATGAACTAGTTTTTAGCTGATCTAATAATTCATCACCCCCTCTCAAGAGATATTTATGTTAAATAATTGGTATCAGAGCCAAGGGTTCCTAGAAAGAAGGTTAATCAACTCAGGTACATCTTGGAATAATGAACACAATGGCTAGTCAAGAAGGATCTTCTTCAAACAAAGCACCTCTCTTTGATATATCCAACTATGCTTTTTGGAGTATACAAATAGAAACATATCTATCCTCATTAGGGTTTGATGTATGGATGTTTATGGTAAATGTATATATAGATCCTATTGTACCTCTTACTGATCAGGCTGCCAAGAAGACATATGAGAACAATTCCAAGGCAAAGAATGTTATTCTTTATGATCTATCAAATTTAAAGTTCATCAAAGTTATGTACTATCAGAGTGCAAAAGACATCTGAAAAAAAGTTAAAGAGCATCTATGAAGGAGATGACAAGATGAAACAAGCCAAACTACAAACATACAAAGGGCAGTTTGAGAGTCTTAAGATGAATCTATCTTGTATACTGAAGTTGTAGCTCCATAGTTCTGATTGGTTGGTATTATCAGACAAATTGAGTTGGTGGTCAGTTATGGGATAGGTGTCTTTAAATATAAATAGTATGGTTTTTCCAGTGAGACATTTAACTTGAGGCTAGATTAGAATAGTAGATTCTAGCAGCTATTCTCACCATGGTTTTTTCCTTTGGGTTTTCTATGTATAGATTTGGTGTAATGTGTTTTTATGTGTGTGTGTGATCTCTGAATCTATTCTTTAATATGCATATGCATTTTTATATTATCTAAAAGGTTTAATGAATTAGTTTTTAGCTGATCTATTGATTCACCCCTCCTCTCAATAGATTGTTATGTTCAACATCTATTCAAAGAAAATCGAGTGTTAGAATTACCCATAACTCTATTAAATAATGTTATTATATTAGATAATTCTTTATGAAATTATTCCTTCATTAAGACCTTAACAATATTTAAGGGTCCTTTGTTTTTACTTTTTGACCCAAATCTATTTGATCATGTTCAATCATTTGTTATTATTCTAATTCTAGTAGTTTGGTACAATTTCTTTGTTTATATTTATTATCACATCACGAGTTGGATTGAAAAATGTTGCATTGATCAAATGACCATCAAAATTTTATATCAATACATCATCATTAGATTTGATCTCCATATTCTCTAGGTCACAATATTTCACACAATCCATGACCAAATTTATAAACTAAACACGTGGAAAAACTAAGAACATGTGTAAGACCACTATAAAAAAACTATTGTCCTAACACAATTATTTTTCCATCTTCTATCATTTCTTAAAATTATTCAATGTTAATATGACCTATTTCACTATTTGGGATTTCTAAAATATTTGTTTCAAAGGTGGAAATAGGTTCGTAACCCATGTTTTTGAATTTCATTTTTATAGAAGAGGATGCAACCAATGCAGTTTTGACTCGCAGTCTCAAGTTTCTGATGAAAAGGTCAAGGGGAAGGAAGTGCTTATGTGATTATAAGGTTTGGGCCAAAGTGGTCATAAAAATATTAAAAATTATGTTAAGGATTTATTCTAGATTGTATATGAACAAACCAAAACTTTTAGGTACCCATGACACTTCAAAAACTCAAAATATAATTTACAAAATAAAAAACTATAATTTTGTGGGTAAGGTTGTAGATCACTTAGAGGATGAAAACACATAGGTTGATAAGAAGGAATGGAGAGAAATTAGTGTAAAATGGAGGAACAACAAAACACAATAATGTAGACAATAAATGATATGAAAATCAAAATAAAATGTATGAAACAAAAAGTTAAATAAGAGGGAAGAATCACCACCCTTGCAAAGTGTGAAATCATAGAAGCTTGAGCACAAGTGGAGGAGTTGGTAGTTATGGACATCATCGAACACTACATTGGAAGAGTTTAGTAGTATTATGAGAAATGGAACCTTTGAATTTGATTTATATCAACTTGAAAATATTTTCTATTTTTTTACAAATGTGCCTCTAGTTCAAACTTAGACTTTAAAATCCTGGCAAAACTGGTAACAATTTTTTTCAATTTTTTAATTCCATTTTTACATAATGTTTTGGATTTTCTAGTAGTTTGGGTATTGAGGGTATCGTTAGTTCTACCACTATTTTCTCTAAGTATGAAACTACCAAAAAACATTGTATCAATTGCAGGCTTGGCCACAATTTTGGGTGTTTTGAGTATTCAGGGTACCAAGGGAACTTTCTTCCCATTATTCAAAATTTCAAAACTCTTGAAGATTTTTAACTTAAAAAAAGACGATAATATTAAACAGGGTTTCATAACATTCAAATATTTTGGGATTTTGAAGAACTGATAAAACCAACATAACATAGTTTAAAATAAATATTTTATATATTAAGAACTATGTATGTTGGGACTTTTAAGTACTTAGATAACTCAAGGAAGTTCTCAAGGTGTCTGGAAGTTTTGGAGTTTAGGGTAACAAAGGAGAGTTGAAAATTATATTAAATGTCAATAGTGAAAATTCATCATTTCAACTTGGCCTACTCATTGGGGCAAACATTGGGAAGTTTTGGGGAACTCAAGTTTTTGACATCAATAGTTGGCTCTGATTAGGGTCTTGATTTGTAAGGATTAATATAGAAATTTAGAATTCATGGTTTTAGAAAAAAAGTGTTTTATCCATTGGGATATGGGGTCAAATAACTATCTCAAATAATTTTTACAATAGGATAAAATAAATACAAAGGGAAACACACAAGGATAAATAGGAAACACGATAAAGAAAAGAAAAAGACAAAGTGGGAAAGGAAACAAAACTAAAATCCTAAATCACCTATGTACATGTAGGGGTTAACTTGATTTTACTAAAAATAATGTTTCAAATATTACCCACTATATGGAAATGGAAGATGCATACCATCTTGATAATCCAAGTAGTACATGATATCTCCATAAAAGTGTTAAATATTGAAAGGACTTGTACACATAGAATCAAATTTTTTCTGACTTCCTTTTAGTTCTTTTATTTTGTTCCATAGCAGAACAAGGTCATTAATCTGAAAATCTCTGTCTAGCTTTCTTGGCAAACAACTTTTTAATCTTTTTTGGTGTTAAACAATCTTGTCGACAACTATTACTCTTTCTTCTTATAACTTATTCAAAAACATGATTCTTTGATCAAGTGAAGCCTTGAAGTTTTCATTTTTGATTGATTTGGCTAACCATAGTGCAGATAGATTTAAGAAAATATGCATGTTAGTATATATTCTATACAATCACTAGAAATGACACATCCCAATAGTTTTTTTTGGTGTGATACAACCAACCCACAATGTATCATACAATTATTTGTGATAATTTCATTGATCTTCATCCACTAATTTGTGAATGATAGTAACGATGTTTTTGTAACTTGGATTGACCATTTCCTTGTAGATAATAGTCAGATGAGCATGACAAAGAGATACCATATCCATAATAAAAAATTATGAGCTTAGAGTAATAAAATTTTGAATCATTATTAATTACGATGTTTTGTGGTATGCCATACCTTACTAGAATGTTTTTCTTGATGAAGTTACATACTTCATAAGTAGTTTGTTTGATTGAAATAACTCAACCCCCTTCATGAAGTAATATGTGGCTATAAGAACATGTGTATGGATTACAATTTAATATGGATTCAATGTGCTAATGAAGTCTAGACCTCATTGCTAAAATTTTTATTCAATCACAATTGGCTTCAATAACAATGCAACAAGCTTTGGTCTCCCAATGAACTGTTGACATGATTAACATATTATGATCTATTCTTGAGCATATTTGAATAATGTAGGCCAATAATAATGCACCCTAAATATTTTATGAGCTGTAACAAGTGATGATAAGTGATCATCACATACTTGATAATGAAAATTTTTGATACACCCTTTCTATTATTTTATGTCTACACATCTTAAGAAAAAACCATCAACACTTTTATTGAAGAGAGTATTGTCCTAGATGATGCACCTAACTAATCTCAGTTTTAATTTCATTTTTTGTTTGGTATTTAAGTTTAATAAATTACCCATAAGTCATGAAATAAGCAATGCCTGAATACCATTCATCAGTTGAGTTGATAATTACTATTAGTGGTAAATATTCAATTTCAACTTTTTATTGATCATTATTTTATTTTAAAATGAGTTTGCATATTATTCTACCTCGCATAAATTTAGTGGTCTTGATTTCCAGATCATATTCTTGTATATTTACAATCCAACCTCTTCTCTTTGAACCAATATCTTCTTATGTCAAGATGGACTTGATAGTTGTATCAGGTACCATAATAATAGAGTGAGAATTCATGATGTAATTTCTAATTTTTTTTATTACTTTGACAAAAAATTAAACATGTTTTTCTATGGATGAATACTTGATCTCATGATTATTTAGATCCCAAATTATGTGGATTCAACTCATCCATCATTGTTCTGAACTAGAATGATTGACAAAGTATGCTTAGACGAATAATAGTAAATGATGAAATCTGGGCACACAAGAGTTGGTGCTTTGGCAATGGTAAATTTTATTTATTCAAAAGCATATTTTCCATATTTACTCAATTTTAAGGTAGTATTTCCTTTCATCATAAATCTATATACCTTGTCAATCCTGAATAGTCAAGTACGTACCTTCTTAAAAAATCACCTTTCTGAAAAAATAATGAACCCTAGATTTGCATATTGGAAGAGACAATTTTTGAATAGCCTCAACTCTTTCTGGGTGTGCATTATTTAGACACCATGTGACTTAAAATATTTACTTATGTGATTTCAAAAACAATTTTTTTTGGATTCAAATAAATACCATGGAGTCAGTATCTCTCAAATAATTTAATTAAATGCTCTTAATGCTCTTTCTATTTACTAGAAAATATTGTTAGACTGTCAAGATACACCACTATTATCTTGTTATTTAGAACATGAAAATCTATATCCATTGTTCTTTGAAATGTTACACTCATATTGATAAGTCTGAATGACATTCTTCTATAATAAAATTTACCCCATGGGGTTTTAAATGTAGTCATGTTAATTTTAATTCATAATTTCAATCTGATTATGCCTCAAGAAACTATCAAGGTTTGATAGCATCTCTTAGCATATGATAACTTGTAAAAATTGATCCAGGTTGGGCAATGGATAATTATCCTTCAATGATGCCTAATTCAGATTCTAAAAATTGACACAAATCCTCATCTTGCCATTTTTATTGAATACAAGCATAATGTTTGCAACCCATGTGGAATAATGAATATGAAAGATGATTCTTGCATTTAACATTTTCTAGACCTCTTAAAAAATAGTCCTTATTGTTTTTGGGTTGTAACATCTTTATTTTTGCTTGAAAGGAGCTACATCTAGTTTGAGAGGGATGGTGTGTTATATTTATTTGGGTCGAAAGATTTCAAATCAGCGTATGGATATGCAAGGATCTCTATTTTTTTAATTCAAGAGATAAAACTTCTACATTCTATAGGATAGCAACACTTTCCAATTTTGACCATTTTGAGTTGTTCTTTGGAACAAATGTTTAATTATTCATAATTTGCTGATCTGAAAGAGTTATTTTATGCATTTTTATTGATAAATGTTTATTGAAGAGTTATTCAAGTGAAATGAGGCTTTTGGGAATCTTATTCCCTTTTATTCAAGTCATGCCATATTATTTATATTCACTATAAATTCCTTTTTCATTGGTTTGAGAAACATTCTCTCTGTAGGCTATCATTGCCTTCAAAATAAAGGTTTCAAAATTTATTCATCTTCTAGAAGAATGGGATGATTTATTGATCTTCATTAAATTTTTTTCAATTTTAAAAATTATTAGGAACATTTGGTGGAACACCATCTCCATGGTATATTTTTTTCACTAAACTTAGGATGATGAATCATTAGTGAAGCAGAGACTGCTAAAGTATCTGATTTATCATTCTTATCTCTTGAAATTACAATGATGGAAAATGATTCAATTTTTTTTATCCAATCCCAAACCCTATTTTTTTAATGTTTCAAACAATCATTCTTCACTTTAAATTGATATTTGATTTGCTTAATCATCATTTCAACATCACTTTGTGATTTTAGATTATTGATGACCATTTTTTCTACTACCTTGAGGTCTAGAAGTAATGCTTCATATTTGGTTGTGTTATTTGTATTTTAAAATTATAATTTGTAGAAGGGAAATGTTTATTCATTTGGTGATATGATCACCACACCAACACCATAACCTGCAGAAGAGTAGCTACCATCAAACTTAAAAGTCTAAACATCATTTGAACTACCTTCTATTATCTCAGGAACATTTGCCTCATCTTTAAACATTATTATATAGTTTCTAGAGCCCACATCTTAATATAAGAAGTCTGTGTGAGGACCATTTAATTTTTTATACTGTTAACCTAGTTTTTAGTTCAAGTTAAAGTCTTTGTTTGATTCCATTAATTGAAATCATGGTACTGGATAAGTCCATTTAGATTTATCCACCCAACTCTTTACATAGATTCCTTCCCAACAATATGTCATAAGTTGTAAAAATGTCTGCAACAATAATGGTCATTTTGATTCTTTTTTGTGGGAAGATTGAAAAGGCTATCCAAGCAAATTTAATTTAATCTACCATAGGTATTTGTTTTATATCCATATAATAACATTCATCAAAATTTATGGTACATGTGAGACCTAGTGCATGAGCAACTTTTGCAGGCATCACATTATCTAAAGCTCTGGTATTGATAATGCAATTACTCAGTTTTCATCCTTTATGAAAGATAGATATATAAAATGGTTCAAGTTTTTTATAATTTGAGGTGGAAAATGCCATAAAGTCATGAAATTTTGGATTGTTAGGTGTCAGAAGGATTCCATTGAATGTAGGTCCGAAGGTATTATGATATATATTTTTGATAAACTTAATGAATATATATAATTGGTTAGGGTTATACCTCAAATATTCTATTTCGAACATCTAGATTTTGGACTTGTTTACATGATCAATGATGTGAAAAGTAGGTAAGAAAGTAGAAGATGTCACTTTTAAATATGCTTCATTTTCAAATGTGGCACTAGTATTTGAAACAATACTAGGAATCTTAGATTTTACTTTAGACTATTTATCTTTTACTTGATTTGGTATTAAAAAACCTTAGGGAAGTATGACATTTGCAAGAGGGTTTTTAAAACTTCTTTGTTCTTATCCTTCTCTTTATTAATAAACTTCTCGACTTCTTATTTTTTATTGGTCTCTTCTTTCTAGTTTTGTGACCTCATAAAAAATAAAAATTATTAGCCATTCAGACATCATCATAGTCATCTTCATTAGATTCATATTAAAGATACCCTTTTTGGGAGTTGCCATCAAATTGATCTATTTTTAACTTTTGAAAAACCTTTTTTTATTTGAATTCATATTCTTATACTTCATTTGATTCGAGTATTATATTTATAGGAGCATTTTTAGTAGAAGGAACTTCAACGAAAAGCTTTTATTGTGGAGTTTACAGATGGGGATGACTATTTTGTGGCACAAAATTCCTTTAAAGAATATCTTGGTATAGTGGAACTATTACTTTATGAGGTAATTTTTTCTTCAGAGTGATGATATCATTAGCCATCTTCTGATTTTGGTAATTAGTCAAGTTTTGATTTGAAATTTATCATTTATTTTTGTGGAATATTTCTTTAAGTTTCCTATGATAATCAAATTATCTTTGATTTCAGTAGATACTATTTGATCTTGTTCTAAATCAACGACTTGATTTCTCCTCAAAGGGAACCGTACTTCATGTAACTAGGTATTTATGAAGAAATAATTTTGATTTTCACTGTAGGTTTAGCTATAATGGGAATTTTGTTCAACAATTTATTAAACTTTCCAAAGAATTATCTCATTAGTTGAGGTACTTATTTAGTCATGTGCATTAGTTTCACAAGGAGTGCATGTGTATTTTAATTGGTTTAAAATGATTTTCAAATTGATTTTTCATTACATCCACATTGTTGATAGTACAAGGGGCGAGATGATAAAACCACTCTATTGCTCCATCTTGCAGAGTTTTAAAAAATAATTTGATTGCTACATCCTCATCTTGAACACCTAAAATACCACACACTACAATAAAATGAAAGAGATGTTCATCCAGATGTTGGTTACCATCACCATTGAACTTAGAAAAGTTTTTTTTTATTATCTTAGAAAATCAGGGAATTGTCCACTAAAGGCTAGTGGGCCTGTAGCTAGTCACCAAGGTACCACAACCATTACAAGAAAGTTTATAAATTGAGGTATTAGAGTTACAGAGAGAACCAAGACTCTCCTAGTTATATTTTTAACTCTTGGCTTTGGTTTTTGTGGACCATTTGAGGTACTCTTAGATTTTCTATTTAAAATATTTTTCTTTGAAATATATTTTTTGATTCGCTTAAAATTAATTTTATTTTTAAATTTAAATGTAGGATCAAATTTACCTTCTCTTTTACTCAGCCTAGTAAACTTCTTTCAACCAACGTGAGAGAAGACTATTGTTGTCTTAAAGTAGAAGGTAGTTGAATAACTCTTTAAACAACTCCCTTGGTTGTATTTTTCTAGTGATGAGTGTTGCAGCTCTTTGGGAAAGGTCAATGTGATTTTATTCTTAAACACATTTAAAACTCTCTAAAATTGAACAAGTCTATTTATGTTATTGCAAGCACACACTTGGAGATCAAAAGAAATATCTTCTTGCATTGATTGTATCTAATCAAGATCTCATTAAATAATAGGTGCCTTAACTTTAAAGATGGTCATGTGAGAAAAAATGAAACTATTTTGTGGGTTGCATGAAAAAAACAAAATTGTGCCTCACAATGGACACCAAAAATTGGAGGATAAATTTTTTATATGTGGTACAAAATATGGGTTTTTTATCAACATTGTATAGGACAAGAAGTCCTTCCTTTATTAGTAGGGGATGCTCCCTTCATTGAAAATTGAAAAGATCATAAAATATATTATTTATAATTATATACATTCAAAATTGTTCTTTGGGTGTTCATTTATGAACATAAAAAAACATGTATAAGAAAGGACACTGAGAGAGAGGTAAGGAAGGATAATATGAGAGAAAACAAAGAGGGAAAGAGAAAGAAAACATACATGATTAAATAAATTTAGAGTTTATAACTCATCTATACTATAAGTAACAAAAAAGTATGAACATTTAAACATTGAACATTTTAATGTGAAGGAAGTACAAAAATTGAATGAACATTGCATGCAATAACAATGATCATTCACCAGAAGAACAACATGCATGACATCTTTTCGAGATTTCTTGTATTAATATATGAAAAAGAACACCGTTTTCTTCTTTATTTCTTCACCACAATTTTTATTATTATAAAAATTCACCCTTTACAATGAGAATCCTATCTATTTATAACTTAGAGGTTGAATAACTACCTCATAACTACTTGTAACCACTTTTTGAAAAAAGGCTTATATTTCATTGTTCACTTCTTCAAATTGTTTCATAGAGTGAAAAATATAATAATTTTAACTTACAATAACTTTATAAAAAGTACAATAGAGAAATATAAAAAGTGAGAGATAAAATTGGTAAGAAAGAGGAGAGATAGAAGATTTGTTTAGTTGAGTGATGGTTGGCCAGAGGCCACCATTTGTCTTTGTTATTTACCTTGTGATGACTTCAGTCTGAATGATCTAAATTTATTTTTTATTTTATTGGGTAAATAACCTAATTTTATAGGTATCTAAGAACCATGAAAGTATTATAAAAAAAGAGTAGCAAGCTAGACCATGGCCAAATAACAAAAACATCAAACACTAGCTATAACATACTGAAAGTAGAGAAAAAACAACATAAAAGATCAGGAGGGGGGCCTTCGACATTTCTTTCTCCTCCTCAAAAGTCTTCTCTAGGATATCTCACTTAATCTTAGAGACATTTACCCTTGTATGATTGACAAGACCTTCTACTCCATCACCTAGGAGAATCATGTGTGGCCTCTTTTAGCCTTGAACCTACAGGGGTGTCTTTTTAATTAGGGTTAATTTGGGGAACCTGACAGGGTGGTTTTTATAACCTTCGACAACTTTTTGATATGGGTACAATTTAGCTTAGTGGCCTAGATAAAGGACTGCACAGTCAAATCAACCTACCTATGTAGGGTATTCCACTCTTTTATAAGGCTAGGAAGGGTCAGATTAGCCTCCTACACCCTATTATTGAGTTTTATATTAGCTCCTTAGACAACAAGAAGTTTCCCTCATGGCAGCCTCCATAGAAGTTCCCTTGTCTAGGAAGACCAGCTTGGGTTTGGGGATAAAGATATTAAGAGGAAGGTCTTAGGTAGAGGTTTTTGATAGACTGCCTTGAGGAGTGCTCATAAATGGGAGATAGGACCCTGAGGTGGGGTCCTCCTCTGGGGAGTCCTCCTTGATGGAGGATCCCCCCAGGGACCTCCCTCCCTTGTAGAGTTTTACCATGCTTGACAAGCAGCATATTAAGCCCATGATATAGAATGGGGTTGAAATCATTGACTTGGTGGACTAAGGCAGTACATTCCAGTTATTTTAGTAGGTAGAATGATAGGATGATCTTATAACCTAGAAAGTGGTTTAATAACATAAAATGATGAGAAAAAATCAAGGTATATTTACCCTCTAACATCATGTTTCTCATTACCTAGAGACATATTTCTATCCAATGTCATGGAAGGTCCACCTAGGAGAAACCCTTCTTGTCAGTTTTCATGAACTCATTCATGCAAAAAAAGTGCTAGAGGATATCCTATTTCTTAGTTTGATCTTTGAAGGCCTTTGTCCCCTCGTAGGACATACCAGTGTCCTCCCCTATGAAGTTCTCTGAGACAAGGATCTTTATGCCCTAAATTACCACCGTGCACTTGTTCTATATAAAAATGAAGTCCTAGGCCACATCAACATCATGTTTAGTAATTCACACCATAAGTTCTATGAGACCCCCACACCTAATATTTTTCCAAACCTTCTTTTGTCCCCGCACCTCTGTACATGAGATAAGCTCTATCTGTTCTCTATCTCCCCCCATTAGCATAGTGATAGTGGAGCCGAGACAAATGAAAGGATGGTTTTGGAGAGAATAGGTTTGAATAATCCAAATAAGGCCTAGGATTCCCACCATTTTTGTCTTATAGTAATTAAACAACCTCATATGTTCATGATGGTGGATCATCATTTTTAAATTCCATCCCTTGATATAAAGATAAGTATGGCATGGTATCCCATTAAATATATTATAATTTCGTCATTTATGGCTTTAATATGTTATTGGGGACATGGCCTCCATTTCATTTAGTTAACATGTGGAGTTCTACTCCTATGTTGGCAAGTAAATCCACCACCCTATTGCCTTCACGATATATGTTCATAATTTGGACTTGTGCAATGTCCCTCAAGAGTTGTTTGGCATCATCCATGATGTATTTAATAGTGTGAGAGGGGATTATTTTCCCTTCCAATGCATTTAAAATATTCAAAGAACCACCTTCTATGATGATTCTTTTTAATTTGAGACTGAAAGTCATTTGGATACCCTAGAGGGCCATCTTGACTTCGACAAGGTGGTTTGTTTGATTTCCCAGAGGTCCCATATAGGTGGTAATAAACTCTCCTTTTGATTTCCTTTGAATCCTCCCCCACCTACAGGACCTGGGTTGCCTTTAGATGCACCATCAAAATTCATTTTTGCAGATCCTTCTTGTGAAGCCTTCCATTTTCTATATTTACAGATAAGATATTTATAGGGATAGCATAAATTTTGGGATAAGTCCCAATTGCTAAGTATTTGCATTATTGAAGGAGGTCTAGGGTTTTTGTCTTTGGGGGGAAAGCTTTCAAATTTTTAGTGATAGCTTGACAATGTTGGAGGAAGGCCCCTTTAGGTCAGTGCCTTTTGTTTAAGAAGAGGCTATTATTACGGGCTTTCCATACAAACCAAAACTAATGTGGAAGAAATAAGCACCACAGGAACTCTAGGGATGGGAGATTTCAAGGTAGTTTCCATTATATTATGAGATTTGACACATTATTTGATTTGACCCAAACTAGGTTGAATTTATTTAGCATCCAGTTAGATAAAGTCAAGTTGAAGGAGTCAAGAAATAGGTGGTGGACTGAGTCCTCTGCATTATGGTATATAGGGCATCTATTGAGGACTATCAATCCTCTTTTAGTTAGGTTATCCATAGTCAAGATTTTTCTTGTGCCACTAGCCAAAATAAAAATTTAACTTTAGGAGTTAGATACTTAACACAAAGGTTTTTTGAAAAATTCCATTTTCTTCCTAAATTAAGGTTTGTGGCATGACTTGATGCCACTGAGTACAATCCACTATCTTCATCAACCCATATAAAGTGGTCTTCCTTCTGGAATGCAAGAATATGGATGTATTGTTTGAGACTCTTCTATTGAAATCTCTTCATAAGGGAATATTTTTTAGCTTTTTAAGCCTTCATTTTCCACCCAGTAATCTTTGATTTTTGATTCCCATCTTTGCTTAAGGTTTCTATTTTAATTGGCCTAATTCTATTGTGAGGACAAGGGAGTAGAGGATAATTGGGCATCTTCCCATAAGTCAATTTTTTCTCCGTTGCCAATTTTCCATATGATGCCATTTTTTAGGAGGTTCTTGCAGTTGGTGATGGCCTTTTAAAAAGAAGATCCATCCAAAAAGCTTTCTTCCCACAAGACTTCATCTGATTCCACTCCTTACAAATATTTAGCTTTGATAATTCTTGCCCATTCAATATCTTCTTTCATAAGCCCGTAACCCATTTTCGCCAATAGGGCCCTATATATAGATTTTATGTTTCTAAGGCCCATGCCTCTATTTTCTTTGGTAAGACAAGTTTTTTCCCATACAATGAGGTTATATCTAAATATTTCTTTAGTGCCCCTCCATAAATTTTTATTCTATATTTTTTTAATTTTAGTGGCCACTTTGGAGGGCATTCTAAAAATAGACATTTTCTAAACAAGAATGCTCTAGATCAAGGCTTTGAGCAATTGGTATTTCCCTACCTATGTCAGGAGGTGGCCCTTCTACCTTGCTAGCTTTCTTTGAATTTGATCAATGAGAGGGTTCCAAAGCTAAGGATCCATTTTTCCTTTAAAAAGTGGAATGCCTAAATGACTTGATGGAATTTTTCCCACCTGATAATCCAAAATTCTAGCGATTCTATTCTACTTAAAGAGAGGAGTGTTAATGAAAAATAAAGAATTATTTTGAAAGTTGATGCACTAATTCAATACGTCTTCATAATTTATTAGGATGAATTTCAGATGTTGGGATTCCTCCACTATTCGTGTGTGATAGGTTATGTATTTAAAGCCACTAAAATTCCTTTTATCAATCCCTAAGAGTGGGCTTTCAATAGGCTCCTACCAATGTTTCTATTAAAATGATGTGGAGATAAGAAGAGAGAGGGTCACTTTGCCTTAGTCCTCTAGAAGTAGGGAAGAATCCTCTAGGAATACCATTTATGATAATATAAAATTTTAGAGTGGTAATGTAGTTCCAAATGATCTTCCTAGTGTCTTGATTAAATCTCAGCCTTTCCAAGATCAACATGAGGAAGCGTCAATAGACCTGATCATAGGATTTCAACATATCCAACTTAAAAAATATTACCTACCTCTAGAATCTAGAGATGGAATGAATGTCTTCTTGAACTAGGACAATACCATTTGTTATTTGTCTGCCAACCACAAAATCCCCCTGCTATTCCCCCATGACTTTATCTAGGAGATGTTGCATTCACTTTACCAATATAGTGGAGCATATTTTGTACATGGTATTATAAATACTGATGGGGTAGAAGTCCTAAACATTGGTATCACCTTGATTTTTTGGGATTATTACTAAGAAAGTGTTACTGATTTCCCCAAAGATTATTCTAGATTGAAAAAATTCTCTAGTAACTACCTCGACCTCCTTATGGACAATGTCACAAAATTTTGGAAAAAGAATAGAGGGAACCTATCAGATCCTAGGGATTTGGATCCCTCTATTGAAAATACCACACTTTTTATCTCTTCTTCAGAAGGAACATTAGTAAAGGAGACATTATCAACTTCAGAGAAGAATTTATCAAAGTTATTCAGTATGGTGGCTACCTATTGATCATCTGGCAGTCTTTCTTCTAAGAGGAGATTTAAAAAAAAATGATTATATGGTAGGAAATCTTGTCTTCATCTCTACTAATAGACCCATTTTCCATTTTCAAATGAGAAATTTTGTTAATGTTCTTGTGTCTTATAGTAGAGTGATGGAAGAACTTGGTATTCCTATCACCCTCTTTCAACCTTGTACATCTAGATTTTTGTCTCCAATAGGCTTCCTCTCTTGCTTCAAGGTTGTGAAATTGACAAATAACTTATTTTTATTTGAAATGAATGTGATCATTATTACCTCCCATAGCACAAATATTTTCAATAACCTAAAATTCCACTTCAAAATCCTTCTTTTGTAGGAAGATGTCACTGAAGACTTCTTTATTCCAAATCTTCAATTTTGTTTTGAGGAAGCTGAGTTTTTTAGTAAGAATAAAAATGGTGAAGCCTGAGAAATGTTCTCTCTAATAAGCCCTTAGGGATTTCATGAGATTAGGATGAAGGAGCCACATGCTTTCCAATCTAAAGGGACTACATTTGAGTTTTGAGATTTTGTCTCCTTAAAAAACTAAGGGGTTATGATTAGACCTAGTTTTAGGGAGTGAAGAAAGCCTATTGGAGAAATGGATATCCTAGTTTATGGAAATTAGAACTCTATTGAGTTAGACCTGGATCAAATTTTCACCCAATCTTATGTTCATTCACGTAAACGGGTTGCCATTTAGGTCCACATCCACTGATCCTACATTTACAATGAAATCATAAATTCTATCATGTTATCAGTGAAGTTTATATGACCCCATTTTTTGTCCATAGGAGTGAGAGGGGTATTAAATTATCCAACAAATAATCCATTTCCGATTTGCACAGGTCCTTAAGAAAGATAATAGGTTTTCCTAAAGAAAGTTTCTTGTGGATTTAGCATTTGGAGCATAGACATTGGATAAGATCCATCTATCATTGCTATCTAAATATATGAACAAGATATAAATATGGTCATTTATATTCCATAAAATATCTCATCCCAGGAAATCCATGTTTCAAAAAAACACTAGGCCTTCTAAGACACTGTTAGATTCTGAGGCTAAAACTTGAGCATTCCTCTAGATTTTTGTAGTATAGGATTTGAAAACAGAATCAGGCATTTTGGTTTCCTGGATGATAAGAATAGAAAGTATAGACACTCAAAAAATACACATGAAAACTTTTGATGTCAAAATTCCTTTTGACCCTCATCTAACCTCACATCTAGTGGACCACCTAATCAATTAGACTCATCTACTTACTTGACCCTATCAAACCCCTAACTTAACACATTTGACTAAATCATTTAACTAATCCTTTTTAACTTCCTTTAAACTATTTTATCCTCAACCATTGACGGTCAGCCTAACCATTGATAGTTGCCTTGATCATCGATGGTCAGGTCTCTAAACTTGTTTTAAAGTTTTTAAGCATTGATAACTTTATGCAAGATAATTATCTCCTTGAATGGTAACTTGCTTTAAAATATCATGAATTGACAACTTTATCCCCCTATTAAATTAGTAACTTCCTCCATCCTAATTAGCAACTTCATCCTACAAAAGGAGAAGAGGGGGAAGTGAAATGGATCCACAATCTAAAATGTTGCATCTAAGCTCCCTTGCATACATGTATTCAACATCCTTTCAGCAAGAAAACAACATCATCAGGGACCCATAACTCTATCAGAATCACTTTTGAAAGCTAAAGTACTATCACTCTAGCCAAATCTCTTCAACATTCCACCATCAAGTTTCAGGTATCTTTTACTTATTTTCATTGATTTCTAACCTCCCTTCCCTACCTGACTCATCAATATCTTATTTTCTACCCCTCAACCCCATAATAGACCTCTATTTTCCTAAATACCTAATCTGCACCTTCTATTTTGATCATTTCTAGATTTATGCAAGTAATCATTGATGATTAGCACAACCACTGATGATCACCTCAACCATAGATGGTCACCCAACCTCTAATGGTCAGCCTAAACTATCAAAAGTTTGCTTTACCGTTGATGGTCACTATGGCATAAAAATACAACAAGATATTTTTAGCCCCATAACCTCAATTAGACCCAACTTTCTCTATTTCTACCTGATTACAATACCTTTTCTAATTTTTTAGACTAGACCCTGACCATTTTAGCATAAGTATTGACTGGTTTTACTACTTTTGGTGATTGTTCTATTAACTAGCATTCTACTTTCTTTGAATTACACTTCATTTATCTTATGTGAGTATCCTTTCTTTTCATTTATATTGACTTAATTTTTATAACAATAGATTGATGGCCTCCTAGAAAGTAATATACTTCTTGGATCTAGATCACACTAGGCAATCAACTCAACCATCTATCTAACAACCCCCTTTTCTAGTGTCTTTCTTACTTATAGGTTATTCCTTCCTAGCCAATGAGGAGTTCTCATCATCATTTAGATTCACGTGCACACTTTTACATGGTATTATTTTACACACCCTATTACTAGTTTCATTACTTACTTTCAAAATTAAGAAATTAGTCGAAATTAACTAAAACAAAAGGATCAACCCTTTTTATGAGGTTATAAAGGGTCTTCTATTTATTGGGGTTATTTAAACCCCTAACATTCCAAGAAAGGATTTTTATTTCAAATCTCGTTGGATTTTAAGAATTTCTTGGGAGCCTTTAGTAATCTCTTTTACCATTTCTAAGTTCCTTGTAACCATCCTGATAGACCTTCCCACAGGGTTTGGGGCAATATCTATTTTGCCTTTTTTCCTCCCTCTTTTGCTTTTGGAGTTTGTGGTAAATCCCTCTTTTATAAGAGGTCCTGAAGGGGAGAGAGAGTCTCAAAACATTGCCCCCGATCTTTAAATTGCTATAGGGAATTAAAAAGGGGGTGAATAGGGGTAGCCTCAGGAGATGGAGGATTGGAGTAGCTCAATCTATCAAAGAGGGGGATTTTTCATACTAGAGATTAAGTTGACTCAAATATTGAGGAAGGTAGATGAGCACCCAATGAAAGAGAGGGGGAGGGGGAGCTGGGGTGAAGAGGGTCCATAGGAGAGAAAAAGGGGGGAAGGGGGCCCTCAAGTTGGAAACTAAGGGAGAATAAAGGATTAGGTTAGGTTTGTGAGGAGGGAAAAAGAGGCACAAGGCCATGGGTAAGGGCCAGTCGAACTGGGGGGATCTAAACTTATAGACTGTAGTACCAATTACTTACTATTTTGGAATGATTTTGTTTGTTAACAATGTTAACCAAGTGATCATTACTTCATTCAATTATTCACTTTTCATGAAATTTTTGGAAAATGTCTATAACATTTAGTGGGAGTGATATGAATGTCATTCAATTTATTCATAGCTTCCAAATTAAAATTATCTACACCAAACAATTCTTCCTTGGCCATTGTTTAGAATCTCTCTTTGATTTTTATGATGGTAATAACTCATTATCTCCATTTTTCATTAGTTCATAATAGACATACCATATATTAGCATACATATATATTATGATATCATTACAAAGCTTACCATATTTTTTCAAGTCTTCCCAATCCTCTTCTATAACATTGATTTTCCACTCAAAACTTTGGATCCATAAAAATGATAGATTATCTTCTACTTTGCTGAAAATATATTAAAAAACAAGGATATTCCCATCATAATGAACCATATCCTCCAATTCCTTGAATACATTCTTCAACAATCAACATTCTATTTTTATTATTTTTAGTTCCTCTACAAGTTTGGATTGATCTTATTTTAGAAGCCCATATGATCTTCTTACCTCATCAATGAATTTGAGTTCATCAATAGCATGTTGTTTCACCCAATTTTCCATGACTCTTCCATAATTATTGTATTTACAAATTTTTGTGAATACATTCCTATGAATATATTCAATATGAATATATTTAGATATAAAATCTATAGGAATTTTATATTGACTCAATAAATTATTCATATATGCAAAAAGTGTACACACCTGACCTTCAATCTATTGTTGAGTTTATTTCCCTAATTCATTTATTTCAACCAATTTCACTACAGACACTTGAGTTTTATATATATCCTTCTTGAGTTTATTTTTTAATGGTATTATTCTCATACTATATCCTAATGGGGTAATTTTTTATTCATTTTTACCACCTATAGTATTGGTAATCTCAATAAATTATGCACCAAAAGGTTTTAAAATCAATCTTGAGTTAGTTTTTTCTTTTTTGGGCAATGGGATTTATAAAATTTAGATATTACATCAAAGTCAAAATCAACAACATTTTTTATATTTTTATTCCATTTGTTAATCACTTGATGTACCCAAGGAAACACTGAATTACCTCTAGAAACAACAACTTGGGTGTCTTGAATCTTAGATGAGCCAAAAAGGGAGAAAGACTATTGAGAATCACTTATGGGTTCCCTTTGAATAAAAAGTTGTTTTAGAGTTGGTGAAGTAGGAGTGGGTGAAAGAGGTGGAGGTGGGACCTGAGATGGAGATGGATCATTAGGAAATGAAGGAGGTTTTGGAGTGCAACATAAGACATAATAGATTCAAGCATTAGTGAAATAGAAGAAATAAGTGGTGATTATATTAGATCAAAAAAAGACATAAAAGGTGCTTATGACAAGCCTAAGTTAGAATCAATATACTATCGTGTCTTATTTTTAATCAATAAATAAGGATCTGACTCTTTTAAAGAAGGGGCCTCATCTGAAGAAATAGAAGGCATTGAAAACCTCTTGATAACAAAATTTTGAGATCTCTTTGTAGGTTCATTTGCATAAGTCTATTTTAGTAGTTTCTTCTTATTGGGATCTTATCCATCATTTCCACCATTTGCATCCTTGCTTTGCCTATAAATATTTTCATTGACCTTGGTGTTATATGGTTGAGTAACATGTGTTGATTTTGTTTATTTTTTATCTTTAAAAGATGTAACATATTTTGAGATCCCTAATACTGTATACTCAATCAATTTATTTATGAGCTAAGATTTTGATCTTTCTATAATAAATTTGGTGCATTGTGTATACACCTAATATTTTTAAAACTTTATCAATTACTAATGTTTTCTCTCCTGTAAGAACCCATTAAGTCTCAATCTCTCTGAGTTCATGTCTTAAAGGGTGCATCAGGAAAGGGGTGGGTAGACCATTGGTGCTTCATGATATTGTTGTTCCTTATACCACCACTTGAAACCAACATAAATCTCTCATATACATTTCTCTAAGATTTGACACCTCCCTTACACACTCCTCTAAGTAATTCATATCCCCAAACAACCCCTACCTAAGCCAAAATATCTTTTTGTCATTTATCAAATAAAATCACATGGTCTGACATTGTTCTTAAAAATGAGCATGTTACAGGACTAGGCTGACTTAATCGACCTAGTTTGGGACCTAAATGCTTTATTTATTAAAAAAATGGGTCAACTAGGCCAAATGTGTCTACTAAAACTTTATAAGGGTTTAGAGTTATATTCGATGATATAAACACATCATTTTCACCATTTTTATTAGAGAGAGATAGAGATGATCATTTATTTTCACATATGCTTATATAACATGCTATTGGAAGAGTCATTTCTTAGGGTTTCATACTTATTTTGGATTAAAAATTTGTCTTATGAGAAAACACTTTTGGATGCATGATATAAGTAATGTAGCCTCGATTTGACCTATACTTTTTATCCTTATGAACCAAAACAACCTCTTGTAAATTATCATTGGCCAAGTGATATATTGAGGCTCGATGGGTTCATCTTCAAGGTAAATATTTCTAACTCTTGTTCCTTTTTATTAGTAGATAGTTTTGCATGTGTTAGCTGATGAATATGTTTCTCTCTCCATGCATTAGAATTACATCTACATTGGCTTGAGTAGAGTTCTTATTTGAATGTTTACTTTTATGTTTATTATCCCCATTTGTGCCACATGCTAAGGTGAGCACTAGATTAGTTTTACTTTACTTTGTTAGAACCATAGGAATTAATTAAGTTTATTGTGTGATATTATTTGACTAGAGGCTTTGGAACCCTCTCTAATGATATTATGTGGTAAGATAACCCTTGGTTAGGTTTAGCGGATCCATATTGGTCATGACCCTGATTGTATAAATTTACCAACAAGTGGAAGGGCTAGTGTGATTTATCTTATCCAAATTAGGATTAATTTATAGATCAGCTTCAATTTATCTTATTATACATTTTGGTTAACTTGATGTGAAATTAACCCTTTTAGTTTTTCTTTTACTCCATTTATTATTTATTTAATTTATATATCACTAGATCAAATCTATCAACTTAGTCTAGCTTTATATGCATAGATTTAATACACAATCAATCTGATCGACTCTATTTTTCTTTATGCAGGTCATCTTCAACCATAGATAACTAGATCGATCTGCTCGACATATTTTGTTTACTTACATATAGTTTTTCAGACTCAATCGACCAGTTGACTCTGTTAATAGGTTTATAATCTTCACCTAGATAACATAATATAAAAACAATAAATTTAACATCTTCAAAATCATCAAGTTCATTTTCATCATCTTAATTAATTTTTTTCTTTATTATAGTCCTATTTTTCATAGTTTTTAGTCTATAAAACTGTAACCATACAACGAACTAGGTCTATTAGATCAACATAGTTTTGTAGCTCCCTTTCTTACCTAGGAGACTTAGTCAGCTCGTTTGATTTTATTTCTCTGGCTTTTGATTTAATAGACAAAATTGAGCTAGTCAATTTTGTTTCATATTATTTGCATACTTGGTCATCTTAACTGACCCTATAATCTTAAAGCAAAGGAAATAACTCATATTGCTAGTAATTAATTCAATTTTCATTTTGTTTCTTGCTTGTTTAAAGTAGTAAGCATAGATTAACTATGAAGTTTTAATTTATCAATTTAGTCACACTATTTTTTTTATTCACACACTTACAGAATAAATAATATTAAAAATCATTAAACAAATTCTACCCAAGGTCTACCTACTTGAATTTCATTACCAAGGGGAAACTGACTCAATTTTATGGCTAATTATAAATATGTGGTTAATGGTATTTATTGTCAAAGCACCTGATACCCTTTTTTCTATGAGATTGTGAAGTGAGGGGGTAGCCCATATACCAAGTTATTATCATCACCAATACAAATCCCCTTCAGCTTTAACTACCTAAAACTATCTTTAGATTACCTTTGCAGTTTATTTTTACAGCCTACTCCCTATCACATTTATTTCTAAAAAAGTTACAATTTAAAATATTTAGGAATGACCACATAGGTTAGTATTACTATTTTTGATGTTTGCTCTCTGATAATTGTATGTTGTATTGCAAAACTTGTATCGACCAACATTGGTATAATATTTAATTGTTTACCATAACTAGATCGACTAGTTTGACCTAGTTGCCTATGTATTTATTTCAAGTATTCTACAAAATAACACTAGATAATCCATAATCATAAATATCAAAACCCATATTTACCTTCAAATTATAGTCAATCTACTTGATTGTGTCTCTTATAGTCTCTATTTTCCCATAGAATACAATCATTCTGTTCGACCTAGTCTATTACAAATTACTTGTTTTGTTTGTCTTCAACACATAATTGACCTATCTAACTATGTCTTTTAGACTCCCTTAGTTTCACCATATGCAAAACATAGTTGACTACTTCAATTATGGATTTTACATCATATCTTGTATACTATATTACAAGGCAATGTCAACTGGTTTGACCCAGTATCCTATCAACTGATCCTCATTTTTGCCAGTTATTTTAGCTTCCCTCCTCAATCATGAATTTATTGTTTGATGATAATAAAAAAATGAATGAAATAAACATGATGAGTTTCAACAATCTCAATAAGGTTACTAAAGCACATCTTTTGGCACCTACTATGGATCAAAGTAATGTCCATGTTGCCACCCACACTATAAACTATGGGAATCCTCCCCATTCTTCCTCAGTGCTTAACCCCTTGTTTTCATTAAAATATGAGTGTGACCTTGAGTACCCAACTAAAATTATATTTTTCATCAATGAAAACCCTCAACATCAAGGAGAAAATTCTATAACCATCTATAGCCTCATTATGAGACATCATATAGGAGAACCCCATTCACCTTCCCCTAGCTTTTCCTAAGGATTTGGGGCAAGCCCTTTCTTTTCATCCCAACATTTCCCCTCTATTATGTCTCCTTCCCACACCATGACATCATATTTTGTGCCTTATTCTACCTCCATGCCAAGTATTTCTACAAACATGGTAGGTTCAACTTCTAGTAGGGTGCTTCAAAATGTAGACACCTAAAACTACCCACTAATGACTTTCGACTAGGCTTCAAACCAATTATACCAAAATGCATAATTTGGCCTAAAAACACTAAAACATGTTAAATGATGTGAACTTGTCATATATAAGTGCTAATTTTGTCCATTGTATCCCTAAATGGAACAATACATTTTATGAGATAGCTAACTTTGATAAAATTATTTCAAATCAAAATAACATTTTTGCCATTGGGTGCTTTGGATTACTCTTTTCTACCAAATTTATTAAACAAAACACGTGCCATTATTACTTTGTGTTTGTCACATCCTAAATGGGATAACAAATCTAATGCATCTAACATTGCATCTTAATTCTAATCTAGTCAAAATTTGACCCAATAATATGACATTTTGACCAATTTGATTAATTTGAGTACTAATTTTCAAGATTTACACCAAAATTGATAAATCATGTTTAAGCCTAATTAATTTGAATCAAGATATTAAGTTAATTTTCCATGGAACTTGTTGAATATTTCATTCATATAAATTGGTTTCTAATAGCTGCATCATCAAGTGAGGTAATTTTATGGGGTGACATTCACAAGCTTTACTTACAACAAATATCTGATTAATCCCTCCCATACCTCTTTAATGCCTCTCTATCCCAAATATTTATGAGGGTATTTATTGATTTTAGCCTCCAAAATTGAATGGATTCTTAGCCACACATCTCGATCTTGAGATGGACAGTCTAGGTTCATTCTGCTCATTTGCAAAAATATATAAATACAAGGCCTCACAACCATAATTTTAAGCTTTCTTGGTTTAGAGTTATAATGCTTAAATGATTTCAAAAGCCATTTGATATAGTGTTATTATGCCCAATTATTTAGCGAAGCTTCACAATCCAAATCCACAAGCCAAATGATGCCAAGAGGAGGTGGAGAATATTCAAAGCTTCATTGATAAATATCTTTAAAGCACAAGCCAACAAGGAAAAACTTTAGAGCATTCAAGGAAGGTGAGAAAGCTTGTTTCTTGCATTCTAGTTGTGTTTTGACAATGATTTTTCCTTACTAATCTCCCTTTAATATATAGGCATCAAGTGTTAGCATTAGTGTGTTTTGTTTTGGATTTAATTTCATGCAATAACATGATACTAATATCCCCTTATCAGATTCCTATGTTCACACAAAGTACCCACATCCATGACCATGATACTAATGCTTCTTTTTCTACCAATGCTACTCATTCCACTAGTGCAACACATGCTACTACCTCATCCTACACTCATAGGTCATCTCAAGTTATTAATACCTCACATAATACTAATGCATCACATGTTATGCCCACTAGCTAAGATGTTTCTAAAACCAATCAAATTCTATTACAAACGCTTAATTAAATGCATACATTTCAAAATAATAATGAAAATAAGATGATGCAAATGCAAAATAACATCATACATCTCCAAAACCAACCTCACCATGTTCCATAGGAGTGTATAATCTTAATGCCCTTACAACCCCACTTAGGGATTCATAGGTAACCTCATATCATAACCCCCACTTATCAGCAAAACTATCAAACATTTAAAAAATTAACCTCTAATATTACCAATGTTAAAATAGGATGTATCACTCCCACCATCACTTATAATGGATCTATGGATCCTACCTTGCATCTAAAAACATTTGGCAACCTTTACAAAGATTGGGTTAAGCTTAATACTTTCCTTACCACTAAAATCTTAGCTAAAATGTTTTCCAGAGATGCTTTAGATTGGTACAGTCAATTGAAAACCCACTCTATTACTAGCCTAAAAGACTTGTTCAACTCACTGGTTCATGAATTCCAAACTAGTGATCTTCCTGAAAATAACTTAGCTCATTTTATAAATTGTAAACAACTCAAAACTGAAATGGCATATGTCCTCATCAAACTATGGAAAATTTTGTCTAACAAATATAAGCATAATATAGAAGATGACAACATTTTACACTTATTTAGTAATGCTCTCCACCATAAATTATAATATCATGTTCATACTCTTTCTCTAAAAACTTTGGAAGAAGTTTTTGACCAAGCCAGATGACAAGATTTCCTCATGCATCAATTTGAACCATCTCAACCTACAATGGGAATTTGAATTCTTATCAAAAATGAAAACCATCATGAAACCAATGATGGTATTATTGAAACTTATGAGACCATACACACCATCCAAGCTATTAATCCAAACAACACCATGGAGCATGTTTCTCCCCCTCACAACAATTCTAATCATAATCCCACATTTTCTCATAACAATCATACTAATGTACACAAACCATTTTCCTTAGTATAAATTCAAAAACATTTTCCAAAAACTCTACCATGAGATGTGGACCCCACTCATCCTATGAAATCATGGTATGATACAAATAAATTTTGTTGGTTTCATGCAAGTTAGGGTCATTCTCATCAGACTTGTAGACAATTAAGAAATCTTTCTATGAATTTTATTCTTGATCTTAACTTTGATTACAAATCCCTTATAAAAAATGTCAATAAGATTATGACATAGCAATTAAAGCTCATGAGACTCAAAATAAAAATCAAGCTTTAAACCAAGCTAATGCTAATTTATCTATCTATAAGGATCCCCTTCCTAATCACCAATACAACATTAAACAATCTGCCCCTACTAATAACAACATTGAAAGTCTTATATACCTTAACATCAATGATGAAAATTTGGTTAAAATGACTAATATGAGAATATTAGTTGTTTATAATAATTCAAACCCAACACCTACACATCACACCTCTTCAACATTTCACATTATTAAAGACACTTCCCCATCCCATCTCATTGAATTGGGGCATGAGGACCTAATACCCATACAAGCATCACCTACAATAACACAAATTGACCATGCCTCTCATATAATTGACATAAATTCTACTTTTTCTCTAATTTATATACCAAAAAAAAAAACATACCTCAAACTTCCAATAATATTTCTTCTAGTCAACCACAATAAATACCTCAACAAACCATCACATCACCTAAAGTCATTCAACCCACTTGAAACAAACCTAAACCAACCATACCTTATTAACATAAGTTTAATTGCACATCCAACCTCCCTTCCTATGATATCTTCCAACATTATGCACTTATATCTAACAACCCTCTCACAGTTTATGATGAATGAGATCCTATTGTAGAACTTTCCCATCTCCCATCTCAAATCCCCTTCTTAGAGATAATGAGAACTTCTCCTCACCATTTTAATCACCTAATGCAATTATTGTTCAAAATGAACATCCATCATACTCCTCCTATAGGGAAAGAGGATACCTTATCCAAATCTAAAGATATCATACTTAAACAATGTGAAAAGATGTCTATCTATGTTGACAAAACAATGGACACTTCCCTCTCACTTAAATTACCCATCTCTTCTATTATTCCTAATGAGATATTACTTTGTTTTAATGATCCTATTTTATTCATTAGAATCCAAATAGGTGATATCCAAGTTAAGTGTGTTTAAATTGATGAATGTTTAGGCACTTGTGTTGCCTCCCTTGACTTTATTAAAACACTTGGATACTTTGAATGTAATCTTAAATGCACATGTAGTACATGCCAAGGCTTTGATAGAAGACAAATTCCTCCTCTAATTTGTGTTTGGATTCCCATTATTATTCTTCCCATGACCATCCTTTTAAAATTCATGACATTTAACTTTCCACTTTCTTATAATATCTTACTCGATCGACCTTGGACTTATTGTATGAGAGTAATTGCTTCATCCACATGCCAATGTGTCAAATTTCATCACAATGGTAATATATAAAAGATTAAAGGGAACATTAATCCTTACAATTTTAAATAATTCCAAGCATGTGGTTTTTTTAAAATACCCACATAGAACAATTACCTAGTGTTCCATTTTGATAATCCTAACACTTCACCTATCTAGTTAACTCTATTGGAGGTTATAATGGTCATTTAAAATTAATTGGGAATATTCCACTTAACCTCTTAGACTTTGATAATGATGAGCTGGATGAGATAAGCCTAAAGATCAAAACTTGTAATATTTCCCCTCACATCATTTCTTAACTTCCTCCTTCTCTTCAAGCTTGATCCCATCTGTAACCTTCAATGATGTACAAATTACTTTAACCAAAATTAGACTTTCCATTCACCATACTTCTTCAATCAATAAAATAGTTCATACATATACTATTGTCTTACATACATTTGATTATGATTATAGTTATGCTTTAGACAACCCATTTTTATTTATATTCGTCCAAGATATAAATGTTGATGTTCTTAGATATTGTTCTTCTTTATTTCAGTCTTTTTATTCTTATTCTATCATTCCTTCTCTTATAATACCTAATATTAGTTTTTACACTACTATTCATAGGTTAGAAATGGATCACTCATGCATCACATCTCTTGTCACAACAAATCCTCTTAGGAGTATGCTCATAGATCATGCCATGACAAGACCTTATCATTTTTTCTAGATATCATGACCCTTCTAGTATGCTTATATATTAGCCACTTTGATTAGACCCATTACATAACTATCCTTAACCACAAATGAGCTTGGTCAAGTTTTTGTTCCATCTTATCCCTTCCTTGTTGATGGTATTCTTCCATTACCTCAACTTGATCCCTTACCCACACAATGGGTAGTTCAACCTTATTATGATATTCATAAAGTTGTTTGTTATTGAATCAAATATTGTCATCTATATTAGTATCCCTAGGTTTATTTTTATACCCCTTCAACTAATTGACCCCCATAGTCTACTAAAAGATGTATTTGTTGCTTCCATATAATAAATAACCATTCTTCTACCCACTACAAAAAACTTAGGTAATACATCAACAATTTACGACCAGTCATTGCCCAGCGCAAAGACAAGACTATCCCACCTCCCAAGATACTTCTAGAGTACATTGCTAAATATGGGGAAGTCTATTGTATTTATCATCAGTGTTATAGTCATCATACTAATCGATGTCACATGATTTAGCAACATCTTTAAGATTGACCATAGTCTACATCAGTACTAGTTATTCCTTCTCCTACAAGTCACCTGTGAACAAAGGTTCCTCTTTCTCAATTGGTTGAACCTCCTCCTAGATCCAAAAATACCATTGACATTAAAAACTTATTCTTAAAATTGAGTATCCCACATAGGAGATACCACATGAGCATTACTTTTTTTCTTCTACACCTACATTTTTAGTTGACATGATATAAAAGGAAGTATTTTCACAACTTTCAATGAAGATTGATGAGACTCTGACTATCATAATTTAATTGCATACAGATATTTTAGATGTTATTGATAACATCTGTAATCAGATCTATTAGTATTTGTAAACATGACATGGTGTTCTCTCACAATATTCTATTATATGATTTAGATTGGTTTTATGACCCATTTAAATATCTTATATTTTTAAATATTTATTAAACATGATTTCACTTATCTCTTTTACATGAACCATTATATTATATTTTATGTGTTTTATATGGTCTTATTCTCTTTAGATTTATCTTATGGCCTATTCTCATTATTTTCATGAATGCAAACTGATGATTTCACTTCTTTCATGGATTCCTTTATTTTATCCATAATGATTGTTCATTATTTTTTACACTTAGGTAAAAATAATTATTATTATGACTTGATTATACAATCCTTATTTCTTTAGTATTTTATATTTACCATATGATCACTTAACAATTGAGACTTCTCATTATACTACTTCTATACAAAAATCTTTTTTATCTCCAAATTTCCTTATTCCCTTCCACATACTAATTATACATACGATTGAAAGTTGAGATTACATACTAGTTCATAGGTAAGCCTAAGTTGTTTAGTCAGTCATATCTTTAGTTACTTAGTATCCTTTAACCAAAGTCTAAACCTCATTCATATGTATCACCTTTATCATTTATGTTGGTTATTCCAAATCTTTATAGAGGAGGAATCATAAAATCCATAAAAAAATTAAAAGCCAAATAATTTAAATAAAAGGCAATGATTCAAAGGGCATAACATAAAATTCAAAAGTCTAATCACACCAAAAGATGTGATTTACTATCTTTAGCACATCTCCTATTTATAATCTAAGTTTAAACTCCATAGTTGGCCTCATGAAAGAGCCAAAGTCCATTGGGGTGCGGTAGGTGAGTATATTGGGATAAGAGAATTTGTACTACCTATTTTCTCATACAAGTACCTAATCTTCTTAGTAGACTGATAGCTCTGTAAGCATATTGAAGAATGGGGAAAATATTGTGGGAAGGTAGGTTCATTTTACTTTCTTTAATCATCTAACCTTCATGAGTTGATCTTAGTATTCCACCTATTTTCTTATACAACTTTGTGCTTATTATCAGTAAGTATCTTTTGTATTTTGATGGTCATTGGACTCTTCACATCTTTATTTTTTACCTAGTATGCCTCATGTTTACTAAGGTTTTCTCATAAATGCATATGCCATGTTTTTTACATTACCTATTTCATTACAACAATCCTAATATTTTCCCTTTATTAATTTTTTTTAACTGATCATACCCCTAAGGTTCTCCTTTGTGAGTTGTATTGTAATATCTTGGATAGGACCAAGCATTTTTCATAAAACATTTCCTTATTTTACCCCTTACTAACAATCACCTCATTAGTGTTCACCTTGTGAGTTGTCATGTCAGACTATGGATAGGACCCGACTTTTTTCATAAATTACCACATTAATACTTCTTTAAATTATTCCCACATTTGTATCCACCTCATTTGTGTTCCCTTTGTGAGTTGAAGTGTAAAACCTTGGCTAGGACTAAGCTCTCCTTAAATAATATTATGATAAAAAGTTCATACTATAACCAAGTTACAATAAAATTACATATTTAAATTTGAGATAATTTGTGTTACAATATGATTTACACATCATTTAAATAAGTCATATCTTGATTTATTATGTTTTATGCTTACTTCATAAACACTTCAATTTTATATTCTTATTTTTTGATTGTGTGTATGTTACAACCATTTTATTAATTTTTTAATACTTCTCATCTTGATCTAGTATGATTAATTTGATTCATACTTATATATTTTTTGTATAGTTCCCATCTTAATTTAGTATGATTGAATTTATTGTTTGTTTTTCTTGTCATTTGTTATGACACGTGTACCACTTTATTACAAGTTTTCATACTTTATAACTTGATATAGTATGACTTATATTTGTTTTAATTTGGTACAATTTTTACTTATTGTTGGAAATATTGTCATTGATGTCAAAGGTTTAACATTATTGGTGATAAAGGCCCCATTGCATTTAATATTGTTTATCTTGGCTAATGTGAGTTAATATTTATTTAATATTAACGAACATATTTTTGGTTGCATATGAGACAAAGGAAGGGCCCATGGAGAAGTCGAAGAGCCACGAGATAAAGACAAAAGAAGGATGGGATGCATTTTCCCATGAAGAGTCATCTTGGGGAATACTAAGAGTCACCAAGTGAAGACAAAAGAGTAAAGGCACAATTTCTCATGAAGGGACACTTTGAGGAATACGAAGAGTCACCAAAGATAAGGACAAAAGTGGGAAGGACGTTTTTGGTCATGAAGGGTCACCACATGACTTTTCAAATGCTTGGATATGAAGGGTCATCCAAGATTGGCGCCATTTTTCATGAGGATTGAAGGGTCACAAAGGGGGAAGGCCAAAGGTCATTTGGAAAGCTATAAATAAAGGCTTGAGAAGCCATTTGTAAAGTGGAAGTGAGAGGTTGGTATGATATTTTAATATCTAGCTTAGAAGAGCAATTGTGAGAGATGAATATGATTTGTATTTGTTATATCTAGCTTAGAAGAGCAAAGGTGAGAGAGAGAGGAAGGAGATGTTGTATTGATCTATCATTTGTTGAGATACCAACATTGAGAGATAGGTGTGTGGTATACACAAAGGGGTTGGTGCTCCTGTGGGTTGGTGCTCACGAATTGTTGTTCGACTGGTGCTCGGCAAAGGAGTTGGTGCTCCTGTGGGTTGGTGCTCACGAATAGGTGCTAGGTTGGTGCTCGGCAAAGGGATTTGAAGCTCTTATTGGTTGGTGCTCATGAATTGTAGCTGAGGTTTGTACTTGGCAAAGGGGTATGGTGCTCCTGTGGGTTTTTTCTCACGAATATATTTGAGATTGATTCTCCATGGTTTTTCCCACATTGGGTTTCCACGTTATATCTGGTGTCTCTCTCTATCTTGTGTGATGTTTATTGTTTGAGTTTTATTGCATATCTTGAATGTTTGATTAAGTGGAATTTGATAAAGGGAAAGTTTTATAAGATATATAA
Organism: Torreya grandis; assembly: GCA_037957365.1. Classification (NCBI taxonomy): domain Eukaryota; kingdom Viridiplantae; phylum Streptophyta; class Pinopsida; order Cupressales; family Taxaceae; genus Torreya; species Torreya grandis. The sequence continues at coordinate 1,993,216 of JARHVA010000038.1, forward strand.
TATACTGATTCACCCCCCCTCTCAGCATATTCCGTGCTTAACACTTATACATGATTTAAAACATTTGTTACCTTTTACTTTACTATTTTGATTTTCTATATTTATTCATATTTTATTTTACACATTTCTCATCATGATATAGTGTGTATTACATTTTATGATTATTTATATATTTTTCCAAGTTATTTGATTTTATTTTTAACCATGCTTGTGTGTCATATGATGCTATAAAATATAACATACATCACATATTTTTCATAGCATATACAACAAAATTAAAATACATGTGTTAGAAAGGAAATACATCCATACATCTATCCATAAATAATAAATAGAACTCATAAACCAATAAATGTCCATATCAATATATATAACATGAGTTTGATACAACATAATACAAATGAAAAATATAATAGTTATATCTCTAAGGTTGTACTCCATCATGTCTATCCTATGGTTGAGCCACACTACCAATGGATTCCTGTGATTCACCCCTATGAATGGTATGTTGTAATTAGGTAGTCTGGGATCTCAATCCATCGACTTGTCCTTGTATATTGGCCACCTTGTTCTACACACATCCAAGCTCTATAGTAGTTTCCATATGAATGGCTCGTTCATGTGCTAATGCCTGTCAGGATCAGGCCACTCCCTCTCCTACTCCTTTAGTTGGTTGTAAGCCATTTATTTACACTTGAAACTATTGAAAAACCTCCCCAATAAATCTAAATCAACTAACATAAGCTAGGGTAGATGGTACCACAAGGTCTACCAAGGTGAATGGTTCATTATGTGACAACACCCCATCTAAAATGTCATGGTGTGTGACCATAATCATGGATCCCTATTTTATCTCCTCCATAATAGTATATGCAAAACAAAAAATAAATATACATAAGATCTCATGTATATGTGTCTCAAACCACCTATCTATACCAAATACATAAACAACAATGCAACTAATGATCTATGTCAAAAACTTACCAATATTTATTACTAGTGCTAGTATTACCAACCACAGTCTCTTCATCATCTCAACCACTAAGGACCTCCTCTATCATCTGCCTTCATGTAAGTGAAAAATATAGAGTCACTACTCATTCCCATTATGGTACCCTCCTCAGTTTCTTCTCTATCAATCAAATTATCCAGTATATATAATAGGATCTCCATGTATGACTACTCACATCTATCTCCCCTCTCTTAGATGGTGTCTTTGTCTCTTATGATATCGATACATCTATCATTGCCCCTAATATGGATCTACTATCATCTCTCCTACATAATCAACCTTAGTGTTCACAACTATAACATCCTCTACACTAGGCCTCACTACCTCCTGTTATTATGCTTGACCTACCCATCGTCTAGCTTATCAAGACTTAACAACATGTATCTTTACAGGTACCCCTTTGATTCCTCTACCTCTTAACTCTATAACATGTTGTGCCCAATAAGCAGACACTACTAGAAGCATTGTCAGATGTGGTAGGCCAAGCTATTCGGATACATGAATGACTAGATTGGCTTCATCCATGGAGTATAATGGCCCATGAGATGAATGCATGATAAATCCAGAGCAATATTAGCCCAAGTCATCCATGTGGTCATAGTATTAGTGTAAGGATGCCACATTATCTACCCTCATGTCATAGTTTATAAAGCTGGAACATGGGACATGACACATAATACATTATCCTACCTCTATCACACCAGTTGAGGCAACCTATCATTGACCATATGGGGTAACCCCATCGATTAGTATATAAGGAACCTCTCATAAATCTAATCACTCAAAAAAATTATGAGGCCCATAGTATTTTTCCCCCAAATTAGCATACCATACAAATCATGCAAGAGATACACCTAAATGATAGAGCCTAGGTCATATAATGCACCCTACTCTAGGATGGATTGACATAAGGCTACCACGTATAGTAGTACCTTCCCATCCAACTTGTGACATAACACATGTGTTATTACAAGTCTTATCATGGCCTAATGGATATCCAAAATGATTGAGATATACACATCAAAAAAGCTAACTCATAACCCAGGGTAAATCCTCTCTAAACCTGTCGTATGATGGGCTAGGGATCACCTTTTATCCTCCACCTCCAATGAATCATATATAACATGAGTCCTAACTATGATAAGTCTAAGTAGGGCATGTACATATTCCAAGGTAATACCCACCTCTATGGTATTCCCCTCCACTTCTTATCATAAAGTGTTGGTCAGTTGCTCCCATGCTGCTAAGAACATGATGACTAGATCAACACTAAGTGAAATCCCCCTCATCACCATGATGCCTTAAAATCCCAAGAAAATTATCCAAGCATGATCCACATCTGATACTCACTCTAGAAAATATGGTAGCCGTGATGCATCAACATGCACCGAAATCTCTATCATCTCTACAAAATATCAAACAACATAAAATGTATTAGATATTAATGTAATAATAATAAAATACATTCTTAAAATTTATTAACATATTAAAAATTAACTACTTCATCATCCTATTTTTCCTATTTTATCACCCTTTTCCTACATAGTCATCCCTTTTGATTCTAAATTGACCCTATCACCTCTTTGCCATACTAAGTCATCTTATGCTACGCAGTCAGCCCATTCTTTCATACACCATCAACATTTTTGATACTAAATCAACCATTTCTCATCCTTTGCATACTAAATCAACTTCATTTAATAGACTGTATCAGCCCCTTATATATATTGCATTGGTTAAATTGTACTATGTCAGCCATGTCTATATTTCTAACTAAATTGGCCCTCTATTACACAATCAGCCACCCCTAAAAATACTAAATTAGCCCTTTGTTATGCAATTGGACTCCTTGAATCCTCTCACTTTTTCCAATTGAGTCTGTAGGTCTACTCTATTTGAAATGTAGTGACTTTTCAACTATTTACCATAAATACCTTAAGTATTTATTAGTCTGATTATTTCTTACCCAATATCCTATTTTACACCTAATTTAACTAAAACTTTTCTAGGGTCATTTTTAGTATCTACATTTCACCTAATATCTACTTTTCTATATCTTGCTTAATTTTAATTAAAATTACCAAAAAAAAATTAAATTAATTTACCACTTACCTAATCTGTATTCGATGTGACTGTTATGTGTCCTCCACATCATAACTATCATCTCCTCATGATGGTCACACTTTGGGATCAACTAGATATTTCAGAGCAATATTTTCTCAGGAATAGTAAAAATAAAAAATGAATTAATTTTCACCCTCTTTATATTTACTAATCAAAATTATTTACCTATCAATTATTTAACACCAAAATTTATTTTTCACCCATAACTTTATTTATATTAGCTCTTTTTCTAAATCAAAAAATGTTCTACAATCCTGACATTGTAGAGAAAATTTCCACATATTACATGTATATATTTTTTTTTAAAGTGATTTTTCATTTATTTTACAGGTTCACCTAATATTATCTACATTAGACACCTTCACATTTATCACACTTACTTCATACTCTACAACACTAAGATAAGTAAAGTTATGCATTTTTTAATTATACCCTTTCATTTATCTTATTCACTTCTTACTGCAATTTACTTAGTCAATATTATGTGTTGTGTTCTTTTCTCGGAGCACCATCCCATATTATAGCCGCATGACATGTGATGAGCTTTGAGTGGGGCATATGTATACATATACTATTTTTAAAAGTTTATCAATTATTAATGCTTTCTCTCTTATAGAAACTCATTGAGTCTTCATCTCTCTGAGTGCACACCTTAAAGGGTGCACCAAGAAATAGGTGGACAAACCATTGGTGCTTTGCAATATTGTTATCACCTATATCACCACTTGAAACCAACACAAACCTCTCCTATAAATTTATCTAAGTTTTTACACCTATTTTACACACTCCTCCAAGCAATTCACCACCCGAAAGATCCCTAACCTAAGCCAAAATATATTTTTGTCATTTTCTAAACAAAGTCACATGGGTTAACTCTATTCTTATAAATGATCATGTTACTAGACTAGGTTGGCCTATCCAACCTAGTTTGGGACCTAAATACTTTATTTGTTAAAGGATTGAGTTAACTGGACTGGATGTGTTGGCTAAAACTTCAGAAGAGTTTGAGGTTAGATCTGGCTATATAAACACATCCTTTTCACAATTTTCATTAGATAGAGATAGAGATAATCATTTATTTACACATCTACTTGTCCACCATTCTACTTGAGGAGTCATTGTTTAGGGTTTCATGCTTCCTTTGGACAAAAGAATTTTATCTTATAAGAAAAGTATTTTGGATGTATAAGAGAAGTCATGTAGCCTAGAGATGAACTATATTTTTTATCCTTACAAACCACAACAACCTCTTGCACAAAAACATTTCCCAAGAGAGAAATTGAGGCTTGACATGTTCATCTTCACGGTAAGTATTCTTAACTCTCGCTTCTCTTTATTAGTAGATATATTTGCATGTGTTAACTTATGAATATGTTTCTCTCTCTATGAATTAGGATTATCTCTACATTGGCTTGAGTAGAGTTCTAATTTTCATGTTTACTTTTATGTTTATTATCCCCATTTGTGCCACATGCTTTGGTAAGCACTAAATTAGTTTTACTTTACTTTGTGTTTACTTTGTTAGAAACCATAGGACCCAGCTAGGGTTATTATGTGGTATTGCTTGATTAGAGGCCTTTTAATCCTCTCTAGTGATATTGTGTGGTAACAAACCCCTTAATTAGGTCTAGTGGATCCATATTGGTCATGACCTCGATTGTCTAATGTACCAAGAAGTATAAGGGCTAATGTGATTTATCTTCTCCAAGCTAGGATTTAGTTGTAAATCAACTTCACTTTTCCTTGTCATACACATTGTTTCAAATTTACCAATCGATTAATGAAAAGGGTATAAGATGACCATCTTTAAAAAGAGAATCAATCAGATTTGATCCATTCAAGTCTAAATGCCTTCATTTTTTCTAGGGTTATTCTTTAGTTTTCTATTTTTCTTACTTTGAACTCATCCTCACAATATTTCAAACAAAATTTAAATTTTGATATATGAAAATATCAAGGACCAAGCTTGATATTTTTATTTAAAAATTCTTGTTATCAAAAGAGACTCTTTTAGTATGAGTTTTCATAAGGAAGTCAACCATGAATTTCTCGATGTTGGATGCATCTTGAATTGTTCTACACATGTAGTAGCTTAAATTAATAGGAAATAAGAATCCTCCCACATGTTTTTTATTTCATTTTTTATGAACTTCAATCAGTTATGTATGAATTTAAATAATAATGATCTTATCCCTTTCATATCTTGGCAATTTATATGGAGTACTTGTGAAGCCCCCAACTCTGTTATATGTGAACCTTAGGAATTGTATGAAGTAGATTTCATATTTATTAACCAAGCAAGTAACCTTATGAGAAATACATGTGGACATTTTTAATTCAATATTTATTACCACTAGCATGGAGAAATCACCAACCACTCTTTTAAATGATTTCTTTCCTTATTTTAGAGTGAGTTTCAGAAAGTTATATATCGATTTATGAGCAAAATCTTGTCCTTATACATTTATCCCTAACAATGGTCTCAAATTGGCAATAGATTATATCAAATATGAAGTCATGTATACATATTGAGTTGATTCCAACTCTATCAATTAGTCATGAAGTTTGCACTAATCACTTATCCCAAATCAATGAATTGTTTTCTCTCGCACACAATGTTGAGGTAGAAGCACATCCATTTAGACAAAAACCAAGTGTTATAGTTACCCGTGATTTTTTTCAATAAAGATATGATGTCAGATAATTCTTCTTGAAATTATCCTTTAGTTGAGACCTTAGGAAGATTTGAGGATCCTTATATTTTCTTCTTGACCCAAGTCTAGTTGATCATGTTCAAGCATTTATTGTTGTTTTGATTCCTATAATTTAGTGCAACATCTTTGTCTATATCTACTATTAAATCATGATTTGGAATGCTATATGTTGAATTTATTTAATGCCCATCAAGATTTGTTATCAATACATCATCGACATATTTGATCTCACTCTTCTCTACGCCATAGTATTTATGGCACAAGCCATGACCAAGTTTACACATTAAATAGATGCATGTGTAAGTCCACTATAAAAAATGCATTGTCTTAACATATTTATTTTCTATGTTCCATTATTTACTAAAATCTTCAATGTTAATATGACCTATTTCATTATCTATGAACTTCGAAATTTTTGGTTTTAAGAGTGGAAATAGGTTCATAACCCATGTATTTGAATTTAATTTTTATGTAAGAGGATATATGTGACATAGTTTTGGAAATTATCCTCAAGTTTTTGGTGGGAAGGTTGGGGGTAATGAAGTGCTTATGTGAGCATGAGGCTTAGGCTACAATGATCGTAAAAATACTAAAATTTATCTTAAGGACTTCTTCAATAGTGTGTATGAGCAAACCATAACTTTAAGGTACCCACGACACTTAAAAAACTTGAAATGCAAAGATTTGGACAATAAAAAGCTAGGATTTTGTGAGAAATGTTGTAGATCACTTAGAAATGAAAATGCATAGGTTAAAAGGAATGACTAGATAAAAAAGTGGAAAATGAAGGAAATGGAGGAAAAATGAAGGACAACATTATAAATAACAAATGATGTGAAAAATGAAAGAAAATGAATAAAATAGAAAGGAAAAGAAGAGGGAAGTGTCATAAACCTTGTAAAGGGTGAAATTATAGAACCCTTAGCATAATTGGAGGAGCTTTAAGTCCTAGACATTGTTGAACATGACAATGGAAGAGTTTGAAGGTTTTGTGAGCAAATATAACTATTTAATTTGATTTTTATCAACTTTAAGATGCATTTTATTTTAAAAAAATATGCCTCTAGTTCAAATAGAGAATTTGAAATGCTAAAAAAACTATTCAAAAAACCTTTTATTTTGTTACATTGCATTTTAAAATAATGTTTCAAGTTTTTGGGTAGTTCAGGTACTAAGTGTACCCTTAGTAATACCACCATTTCTTTCTAAGTCTAAAACTACCAAAAACCTTGTATCTAATGTAGGCTTGGCTATAATTTTAGGTGTTTCGAGTATTCAAGATACCAGGGAACTTTCCTCCCATTCTTCAAAAGTCTAAAATCTTCAAATATTTTCAACATAAACAAAGAGTGTAGTATTAAATGGGGCTTCAGTACATTTGAATATTTTAGGATTTTAGAGAATTGAAGGAACCAACATAACATTGTTTAAAATGAATATTTGAGATATTCTAAAAACTTATGTAGATTGTTTAATTACTTTAGGTATTTTTGAACTTTCGGGTACCCAAAGAACTCAAGAGTATTCTCAAGATGCCTAAAAGTTTTAGAGTTTAGGATAATAAAGGAAATTTGAAAATTATACTAAGTGTCAATAATTCAAATTCATCATTTCAAGCTAGACTACACATTGGTTTAAAAATTGGGAAGTTTCATGGAACTCAAATTTTTGACAATAACAAGGCATCATAAAAGCTTACAAAGTTTGGACTACCTTGGAGGAACTATTTTGAAAGCAAAATAAGATGAGGGTATTCTAACTAAAAAATGAGCTCATTACTCTTAGTATAGACAATTATCCTCACATTGAGAACTTCATCACTCAAGTCAAGCACTTAAGGCTTTTACTTATTAAGACTCATGAAACCAAGATTGATGAAAAACCCATTATGACTATTTTGTCTCAATTAGGTCATTATTACTCATAGTTTGTTTCAAACTACTAAACACATCAAGACTCCATGAGTTCTCCATATGTGGCACTGACTTTCAATAGGTTTGATGAACAACTTCAGAGAAAACAAAAATAAATAAATTTTGTTGGGAAAATTTGACCTAAAAGTACTAAGCAACATAAATTAGTGGCCAATGATATTAATACGATGTCATAACCTAAATTTGGAAAATGCAAAGGCCCTACCCCAAAAAATGGAAAGTGAAACATAATCCTAAGGACAATTGATCAAATCAATAAAATCCTTCCCCAAATCAAAATAAAGTGATGTAACTCTAAATGCTCTGACACCAAACTAGTCTTTAGGGTTATTGACAATAAAAAATAACTAGATAATGCATTTTTTACAAGACACTAAATTATAGGGGTGAAATTTTATAAATTCATTACCTCATCTCCTATGAGTTAGAATCAATCTTACATCCCTATTTCAAGATTCTAAAAACCGACTTGTTAAATATCACAAATTTGGTTGCTTGACTACTTCAATAACATTCATCTCAAGAAAAGACACTAAAACAAGGTCTTTCTTTGGTTTAACATGCTCTTTTAGGGTTAATAATTTCAATGACTCTACTTAAGACTTCATAAATTTATTTAGGTACCTTTCAATGTGAAACAACTCACTTTCAAAAGAATTGAGGTTCTTTGCATACCAAACTTAAGTTTTAGTCTAAATAGACCTTTTAGGCTACAAGCCTCTTCTTATATTTTTCAAGACATACACCAAATTGATCACTCTTATCACCTCTTGGGACTATCACACAACCCACTAACACAAATAAATGCAATTATTAGGGATCTCTTATTTGTTCAAGACTGAAGGGCATCATGAATAAAAGGACTATAAGGCCTAAAATGGGTCTTTGAGGCTTTATACTAACTTATAATTGAATAAACCTTTAAAATTGTATTTTAAGATTAAATTTCACTTGATAATGTTTATTAGATAATATCAAACATTTACCCAACTTTTAAGAGCAAGAAAATGCAAATTACTTCCAAATTAGCCCCCTTTTTAGGCCTAAAAACAGGTCTTAAAAACATAGTCAGTTATAGAATGAGTTGTACTAATCCAAAAGACACAAAACCAATAAAATATGATAGAAAAAATTAAATTACATATTCCTATAAAATTTGGGAAAATTTTGATGCATAAAAAAAATTCAAATTTTACTAATGAAACCCTAGGCAAGCTTTTACTAGTCCTTCAAAGGCCGAGAGCCTTATAAATTCAATTTTTCAAGATAAGAGTGGTTTTAAAGACTTAAATAAGTTTTAAAACGTTAATTTTACCTCCATATATCTCTAATACTGATCAAATTTCTTTAAATAATCCTCTGTGTCCACAAAAAGGTCTTTGTATGATGACTATGTAATCCAAAACAACCTAGTTTTAAGAGCTCTTTGAATACTTAAAGATCATTATAGCATTATGTGAGATTATAAAAACATTTGAACATTTAAACACATCAAATGTGTCTCTCAAACATGGTAAATTCATATAATGTACTTTTATTCAATCTTCATTATGACAGGCCTGCTACAACGTGCAAAACTCCTCCAATACTTGGAAAATAACTTAATTTGATATTTTTTGCTCATTTTATTATTTTATTTTTAATATTAATCTACTAAGTTATATATTATCATGATTTTAAATGTTATCTAAGATTATTATGCACCTAAAAACCCTTCAAGTATCTCTCAATAGTCCTCAAAGGACTTAATAACATACCTTATTTAGCTTTTTTAACTATGCTAGAGCTCATTATCTAGATTAAGACACATTTACATGAGAATTAACTATGTAAGATTCTTTTCAAACTCACCCTAAATTATAATTAAACTTCATATGTGGTTTATGATGCATACAACTCGCTTAAGAACCTCAAACTCTTCAAAAACTAGTTGAAAATTTGAATTTAGTTTTTGGTGGGAAACTCTAAAAGTACAACCAATTGACCTCTAAAACACTATTGAAAGATGGTTTGAGATTATTATTGAATAAAATAAACTATTATGGCTTCCTAATACCTCTAATTAATGAAATTTATATTGAACAATGATGCACCTGTATCACAAAGGCAAAGGGAAAGTAAATGTAACTATTGAAAAAGAGAGTTACAATTAGTGTAAGAGACCAGGGTGTGCTGAATATTAGTGTTTCAAGAAAATGACATAGTTAGAGAAGAGATTAAAAAAATATAACTCCCTCATATTAAGACAACAACAACACTTTTATCAACAAAAAATCACTCATGTTTGAATATATTCTAGATTCAGGATCCTCTCACCATATAGCATATGATGCCTGACTATTTGAAAATATTGAATAATGAAACATAACCAGCTTTTTTGTGGGAAAAACTAGTTTTCTAGTTGTTGAGAGTGAAGGGACACTTGAGATGGATAATAAAGTATTAAACAAATTTATCCATGTTATAGACTTGTATGATAATCTCTTATCCATATATATCAGATCACAAATTTAGATTAAGGAAAAATTATCGAGTTTACATGTATTGATGCCATTATAAATATCAAAGACTAGTATGTTATTGTAGCCACTAACAAGGTTAATCATCAAGCAAGATTTTAAAATTTGAAAATTTTTCATTCAATCAACCTTTACAAGTCATGATTGGCATGATAACGACTCGAGTAAACTTTGGTGCGAGAATTTTTCTCACCTCAACTGTCACTCATTTTAGGATCTTAGTAAGCAGACCATGGTTATTGGTTTGCCACAAGGTTCTTTCAAAGATATAGTTTGTTTAGGTTTTACACTTGGAAAATCATACATAGATCCATTTCCCAAAGGCAAATCCTTGAGGGTAAGTGAATTATTATAGTTGGTTCACAATGATCTTATATATTTTCCCAATGTTTATTTTTAGAAACATAAACATATGCTTACATTCTTTGATGATTCATATTATAGAACTTGGGTCTAATTTGAGAAAAATAAAGATGAAGTCTTTGAGCACTTCAAAAATTTCAAGGCCCTTATTGAAAATATATATGAGAGAAAAATCTAACATCTTCGAACATATATGGAGGAGAGATTATCAATAGTCAGATGATTAATTTATGTGATCAAGAAAGGATTCAAATTCAACATATTATACCCTACACCCCTCAACAAATGGAGTAGTTAAGCACAACAACTACACACTAAATATAATGGCCAATTTCATGATACATTTGAAAGAATTGTCTCTATAGTGTTTCAAATATGAAATTTAGTGTTTAACTTACATCGAAAATCACACTCCCCAATATGCAATGAAAAATATGGCATCTAGAGATTAATTATCTGGTGTTAATTTAAATGTTTTTGAATTTATATTTTTTTAATGTAATGTATGGACATATATTCTAGATGAAAATCACAAAGAAATGGAAAGGAATAATTTTCCTTGAATGTTTTTAGCTATTGTGAATATTTGAAGGCATGTCATCTTCCTTTTCTGGGCACCACTAAAGTGATTTACCGAAGAGATGAGTTATTTGATGAATAATCCCAATATTTCACACTAATATTTCTTAATCCTCCTCCTTCATTACTTTCTTATGAGTTGGACACAACTTCTAAAGTTTATTATGAAAAACAAGATAATTTAGTTGACTCCCATTATGAGAGCTACTACAATTTAGATGATGAGTTGTAGGGGGGAAATCAACACCTCCACCATCAATGCCATTTATAATGCATCTGCACATTCAACACAACCTCTAAGAAAATGGGTCTGCACAATTCATAACGAGGTTAGTTCATTGGTAGGGGATCCAAGATATATAATCATGATGAGATCAAAATATTTATATGGCATCTCACATTTGGCATAGTTAATAGTGACATGGGATCTAGAGACTTATCATCAAGCTTCTAAGCATCATGCATGACAAACAACTATGATAGAATAAATTATTTCTCTGAATAAGAACCACCCTTGGGAATTGGTTCCACTTCCAAAATGAAGATAATAGTGAGGTACAAGTGGTTGTATCACACTAAATGTGTACTAGATGGGTCTATTTATATATATAAATCCTGATATGTATAAAATTTTCACAAGTTGAAGGTGTTGAATACCATGAAACATTTTATCTAGTTTAAAAAATCAATTCATTCGGGGTAGTACTCTCCTTAGCTAAAACACATGGATAGGAATTCCATTAGATGGATGTCAAAAGTGCATTCTTGCATGGAGACTTACATGAAGAAATATACATGTCCCAATATATCAAGTTTATAAGTAGTGAGAACTCCAACTTTGTGTGCAGATTGAAAAAGTCCTTATATGGATTACAATAAGATTCTCAAACTTAGTATGAAAATATTATCACATTCTAAATCAACTTTAAATTTATAGTGATTCCCTCCAACCTTAGAGTCTACACTAATAAAGTATATGGGTAACTACTAATTTATTCCAATGACTTAGTCATATTAGGGAGTTATACCAAATAGATTTATGATTTGAAAGGTTGGTTAATAAATTATTTTGAGATGACTGATTTGAGCTTGTATTTTTTTGTTGGTCTTCAAATTTCATACTCTGAGAAAGGAATATTCATTAATCAATCCAAGTATGATCAATACATAATCAATTCAACATGAAAAAATCTAAGTTTGCATCGACTCTTATCAATATGGAGTTAATATTTATGCTACGTGTTTTCCTTTGGTAGATGGTACACTCTACCAGAAATTGGCAAGAATTTTTTTGTACTTGACTCATATTCATCTTGATCTTTCATTTGTTATGAACTTGGTGTCATGCTACTATCAATATCCCCATGAAATCCATTGGAAAGCTACAAAATGCATTCTAAGGTATCTTCATGGTACTATTAACCTTGGGATCGAGTAAAAGTTAGGAGGAAAATCCTTAATTTATGGTTACACTTCATTTTGGAACACAAAAATTATAGACTACACATATAATGATTTTATAGGTGATCGAGATGATTTTGATTTGACTGTAGGGTACATCTATAATCTTGTGGTGGTTATCATGATTTGGTCTTGGAATAAATAGAGTATTAATGAATTTTATACTATGTAATTTGAGTATAGTAGAGCTACTTTTTTCCATCATGAGTAAATTTGGATTCGATGCTTGTTTTTAGAATTTGGATTTCAAAACATCCAACCCATATTTATTTGGTATAATAATTAGAGTACTGTCCACATTTCTTACTACCCAGTGGAACACTAACACATAAGGCACATTGATATTCACATGCATTATATTCATTGATTGATATAAGATAAGGTCATTGATATTAAGTTTTGTCGAGCATATGATCAAGTTGCAAACATCTTTATAAAAACCTTATTTGAGGCCCAATTTATTCAGCTCTAGAAACTTTTAGGAGTGAAGTAAGGTGTCATCAAGGGAGAATAATTCAATTATTCCTCCATTTTCCCCTTCATTGACATACAAATTAAGGAGGATGATAGTGTATTTAATCACTCATATATTATTGTATGGCTTGAAAACATACTTGTAATATTTATTTTTAATTCATGGGTAGGAGTAATTGGTGCATACTTATCCATAACTCATTATTAGAGAATATTATTGATTAAGTAAATACTCAAGTCAATTTTGATAATAATAGGTTTGCCTTATTTTATTTCTAACTACTCTTAAAAATCCTAACGCTAACCCTAACCCTATCTTCCTATTTTATTTATATAAGAACATAAAGGACTAATTTATGAGGCACATAATGGATGAGAATTACTATTATAGTGATAAATTTATGTCATTGATCTTAATCTAAATATGTAGTTATATTACCTAGATAACTATGTGTTATCTTATTTTAAAACTTTCATAGACTTATTTATGTATGTATTATGAGTGTTTCTTTTATTGTACCTAACATGATTATGGGATATATCGAAATATATTAATATAAATAAGTTTAAAATCAAGAGGTACCTAAGAATACTAATATCACAAACATTATTTCCAAGGGGATAACTAAGAATTATTCCTCATATCTAGATCCTTTAATTCTATGTCCTTCTGTAGATGGCATGAAATATACCAATGATAAGATTACATTTTTTTATGAAATCAATGTATGTAACATGACACTTCTCAAATATATTGGGTATAACATTCAACATTTAGATAATATTACTAAACATAAGTAATGCATTAAAATTTTGGTAACTCTTTATTTCAAAACATGTTCCTTTATATTTCACATCGACCCTACTTTGGATCAATCAATGAGATACTAAGAAAGTCTTGGCTAATGAAAATGGGTTGTTAGAGGTATAATCACTAAGAGGTGGGGGGGGTGAATTAGTGAGTCAAAATATTGCAATATCAATTATAGTCCTTTATACTATTAACCAATCAGCATATATCAATGTGTTCAAGCAACATTAATAAGAGAGCTCATACATTCAATGCATACACAAGATCAAACACATAACACATAGTTCCTATGGGAAACCCTCATGAGGAATAAAACCCATTCTCAAGCCTATAACACAAATAGACTACTTTCCTATAGGAAATTACAAATAAGAGACTAATAAACTCCTTTAGACCAATAAACTTTGATCATATCCTCCTGACCAAAGGTATCTAGTGAAACCCTTGTTTCACAAGGAACAACTGCCCCTAAGGAAGACCAAGTCCTTTAGACCCTACTTTGAACACTTACACCTTAGAAATGATGTCTTCAAAACTTGATGATGGATCTCTATTTTCTAACCCATACACAAACTCTCTCTATCTCAAACAGGTCTCTCACATAGGCATGCCACAATCTCTCTCCTTCTTCACTCAAATTATCCTCATGTGCACACTTGTACCTATTCACATATCCTCAAATTGAAAGTGCACTATATTAAAATTAGGAACATGACCTTTATGTTATACACATAGTCAATAAACTATTTTACACATTAACTCAACTAACAGGCACACTACATATCCTTCACTCCACAAACTACACATATAAGTCTCTCACAAATATCTCCCAAGTCTCTCACATAAAAGTATAGAAATCAACACATTTGGTTTCATTATATATAGAGCATCCATAAATTAATAATACCATAATATTTCTTTCTTGGCCACAATACTTGCCTTCACCCTTAAGGCATCTCACATAGGTCACACTTAAGCACAATCTACTTTCAAATAGGCCTAAGTCACTTTTAGGTCCTATGGAGACCCATTCAGCCTTTTGACACATCTTCAAGCAAACTAATAACATAAGAACACTTTTCAAACTCATGAACCCATGCCACATGATCTATAGGTCCTCCTTAAGTATCCATATCCATCACAGTAGCTTTTTGATTAAGCACAAAATGCTTAAATAATATTTTGTGCACACAGTCATTATGAGTGAAAACATAGTCACCTTCTAAACCATCATTCATATGAGTATCCTTATGGAGTTTACAATACTTTCTAATCACCAATTCATCAAGATATATCAAAATAATCTCAAACAATCTTCTTGGGTCACTTACAATCTATACATGAACACATAGTCAACTTTGAAGATCAATATTTTTTACTTTACATAATATTATATCTCTAAATCCATATTACTAGATGTGCCTTGGAATTGTCTACAACTTCACTTTTTATTTCACTATCAAATTCTTCGTGGATCGAAAGTTATGGCCCAAAAAACACAAACTAGTTTTTCCCTTTGTTAAATTCAAATATTCAAAAGCAAACAGTCACAATTAAAATTCAAACACTATGCATGAATCTCATGTCCTCTCAAATTTTTATCAAATACACACTATTGATCTTGTTTGATCTTTAACACATAGGCACTAATGATCATACATTAAATCTCAATCATTTTGACCTCATCTCGTGTAATCTAAAAACTTTAACTCAACACGTTCTATCAATCTCTTCGAGATTTCCCTCACTTTAGTAATGCTAGACAATTATCACTTTGACCTCTTGACTTTAATACGCACCATTTATCTCTATCTATATGATCTCTTACTCACTGTTTATCCTTAGAATAAGCTCTATACTTATCTTTGCTTACCATTAAACATCATGCACCTATCCTCATCTCACTACTTCCTAACTTCTTGGAGCAAATTCACTCCATCGTTATTGATCAAAATTTAACATGTGCAAATTTGGCTAAGTATGGAGACCCTTATAATCTATCTAAAAAGCCAAATTTGAACCTTAATAACTTCTTCTGCACTTACTCATATGATCTCAAGTTTAGACCATATGATCTACTCACATAGGAGAATCCATCCATATAACAAACTTCTCATGGAACCTTCACGTGTGCAAGATATATCACCATTAAAATTCCTACTCAAAATCTTCTATCATAGAGACAACTATGCTTAGAACTTTTTCAGGAGACCAACTTTGAATACACATAACATTTTTTATGCTACATCGCATGACCTAAATTTTGGCACAAATAAATTAGGCCCAAAATTGAAAAAACCCATATGATCACCTTCTCCTAAAATGTCCACATGTGTGAGATTTTACTTCATCAATATGCTTACTCGACTCTTCTTACCATATTGCAAATTTGGCTAAGTATAGAAAAACACTATCAAAATACCTGGGAGCCCAACTTTGCACCCACATATATTTGATTTCACTTAAGTAAATGACTTAGGATTTAGTGAATAGTAACTAGGGACTAATTTGATCATAACCATATGACCAACTCCCCCTGACTCATCCACATGTGGTAATAGTGACATCAACAAACTGCATACTCAATATTTTTGCCACTAGACCCAAACTATCTAGATGAAAACTAAGGACTATCAGATGAATTCCACCTATGCACACAAGATCTCAAAGCATAGATAACATCTTAGGTACCTATTACACATGCTCAAATCACCATACTCATCCCTAAATATCTCTAATCATGCCAAAACTAAAGATCAACCAAGCCTCCTTTAAGCACATTAAGACAAACACATTATACACTTTTTAATTCTTACTTCGGCTATCAAAACACTTCATCCACTCAAAAGGACATCTCCATGACATCATTGACAATACTCCAACATGGCTACCACACTTGGTAAGAATCATGGATATAATTATGTTTAATTTCAATTTGTGATTGTTACCATTTCAAGAGAGGAAGTTCATGTAGAGAAATAAAATAAAGAATAAATAATTTCTTCAATCAATATGAATTCAATACTATCTAATTATTCTACAAAGGAAACTAAGATACACGATACAAAATACAAAAATACATAATTCAATAGATGACAAAAATGAATGGTGGTTAAACAATCCAAGATATACATGTTAGTGTCCTATTGAAGGGATCATTGGTTAGCAATAATATAATCCATTGTACTTAGTTTTGTGATGTTCCCATAATTGCATATTTATTCTACTCTTCAATTTTAACATAATTGTGTTCATGTGGTCTTGCATTGATCATTCTTCTTTCCCTTGATTTATTATGACTAATGTTTTATCTTGTCACTTGCCTTCTAATTATTTATTATGATCAGGACATCCGTGTTATCTATCCTATAATTATAATCATTTAAAACAACCTCATACTAGTGCACATTATTTTGAAGCATCCTACTTGCTCTCCCCTACATATTGATTATATATACATATTACTATTTACATTGGGCTTACATAATCATCTACATATTACATCGGCATACATTGACTCTTACCTATAGGGGCATGCCTATTCTTATTCCCACATACTCGCTTGAACTAAATTTTTTTTGTTCACATATACAATGGGGAAATATTACTTGCATTCACTTATTTCATATTACCATATTGTTAAATTTGGTGCACATTATGTCTTAGTATGTGTTGTAGATTGTTTGTATTCCTACCATTCTTATATTTTGATAGCCTTGCCACTTGGATCTCCTTTATTCTATACGTGTTCAAATTATTCCAAAAATATTAAGAATCAAAATATTCCAAAAAATAATAAATATGATTCAAGTATTACATGTTTACTAGTTAATATATTTAATTATGTTATTTGTCACATGTTAGGTAAGATTACATAGTATGTTTCATATGCACATGCACTTCACAATATATACGAGTGAGATGGAGGACATAAATATTTTATAAGATATATGGATGCACAAATGTAAGACATATTTATACCCATGGGTTAGGCCAATTATGGGGGCATCTCATTCCATAGGTTACATTATTATAGATTGTATATTTCTATGACCTTTTTTAATTTATCTTGTTGAGATACATTTATTGTTTACAAATTCATTGCTCTTCTATATATTCTTTATAATGCTACATTTTATGGATATTCAATTTTGATATGCTATGACATTGACATATATTGATGGTGTAGACTACTTTAACTTGTTCTATGTTTCATTATTACTATTTCATTTCCTATAGGCTAATCATTGATTATGTTTTATTTGCCTCTTGCCTTAGCATATGACATTGTTTGATTGAGTGTACCATTGTATGCCTCTTTATTGGAATCCTTGCCTTCTTATGTGTTTTTTACTTGATTTAATTCTCATTATATGACTCATTTTGTGGGCCCTTGCCTTCTTTAATGGATTTTTCTATGTATAACCCTTGTATATAACCCTTGTATTGTTGTGTGACATTTGATCATCTATTAAGTGTGGCTCTTTCTCTATATGACATTGAATGCTAATGCATATGATTTAATTGTGTGTGTCATGGGCATGACATATGTGTTCTTATGAGTGGATGAATATAAGATTGTCTATTGAACTTATAGTGTCATGATTCATATCATGCACTTTTATTCTATATGTGGTACAATGATCCATATCATGTACCTTCCTACATAGGTACTATTCATTTGTTATATTTGTGATGATTACTATTGCGTGCCTAATCATTATATCTATCTTAAAATGACACTTTTGAGCATTACACTACATATTTTTATTTTATTTATTTTTACATTATACAAACCTACTTAAGAAAAAATTTAATAGATAAGTTTGATTTATACAATGTAAAATTTCACACATATAAATTAAATACCAATATGATATATCGCACAAGTAAGATACATAAAAAATTGACAAATAAAGGGATAAGAAGGCTCTTAGCTTGTTTCGTGTTTTGTTTTGATTTTATATAAGTGAATAATTTGTTACCGACTCTAGAAATCACTATGTACATTGATGAATTAGGATTTTTACTGTCAAATCAACATGGGTTACTAATGTCAACCTAGGGTAGGTTTGTTGATGTTTATGTCTAGGGTTGACATTACTATCTAGGAGACCTATGCTTTATTGTTTCTATTTGAGATGATGCATCTATTTTTGTTATGTCCTTTTTTGCTTTTAGTGGCCTTTAGACATGCATAAAATAATTTGTGTATCTTCATATTTTACAAATCACTATCTCTAATAACCTTGATTTGGAATACCTTGTAAAAGGGTTGGTATTTTGGGTTGAGTTGTTCTTGAATATCCCTTGTATCCAAGTGCTACTTATATTGCCAATACTCTAAAGATGCTAAAACTACATGTAGTTATCCCTCTAATGTGATTGTGTGTAAGAACATGTGGATATCGATATATATGTTATTTTGGTTTAGCCCAACCTTAATACAAGTGTGTAAAATATAAATTTGACCTTAATGTACTTTAATTTTATAATTAGCAAAGAGTCATCACAATGTGCACTTTGTAAATAAGCATTGTTATAATGAATGCTTGTCCCTAAATGCCTTTAAGGGGCTTTGTATATATGTGTCTCAAATTTGAATTATGGGATTAATTGGTGTGTAAAAGGTAACCCAAAAATGTCCAACATGTAACATGCAATGGTAGAAATGGAAACATGTCCAAAAGAAACTGATAAAGGTTTATAAGCACTTTCGTCCACTCGAGTCATTACTATCAAATGTTAGTGTTCATGATTGATAAAACTATCTAATAACTAATAAAGTTCCAAAGTCAAATAAAATAGGACTAGGGATCCCTATGACATAGTAAATGAGACTAGCATTGATAATATAGTATGTCATACAATTAAGTAAAGTCAATAAGATATACAAATACTAAGCCAAATGTGCTAATAAGTCCTTCATTTGTAATTAAGATTTGATATGTACAAAGTCACATAAAATCATGATGTAAATAAGGCTTGTGCCAATTTTAGATATATACAAATTCCCTCCATTTAATCTAGCATTTTAATGTAACTATACATACTAAAATTAAATGGATAAAGATAATTCAAATCTGTATTGGTATTGATAAAATTGTATCTTCACTTGCCATAGTGTTTATGTGTTTTCTTGAAAAACCAAATGCATTTGATCAAATATATGTATGTCCATGAAAAAAATTAGTTATAATAAGAAATACAAAATATATCCAAGGAACAACTACACTTGTGTATATGTGCAGTACTGGGCCACTCTTGGAGTCTACTCATGTTATGGAGAATGAATATGCCATTGATTATAAATTGATCCAATTAATGGAGAAGGATTATTTGTCTTATTCACTTCCTGTCTAGGGAAAAGGATAAGATTCCAAATGGTAATGGAAAATAAATGTGTAGATTTGTTTTTATTGGTGAACTTCAACCACATTATCTATATGCCTAATAATAATTGTAAGAGGAATCCCTTGTTGTAATCATGGAGTGGTGCCAAAATCATTGACCATCACTAAAGATCAACCAAACCACTCAAGTAACTAATTTAGCATTTATCTTGAACTCCAAGATGAGAGGTTGGAACCTCATAATGGATCACTATAGCTAATTCCATGGCTATTGAATTTCATTAAGCCTCAATGTACATTACCTCATAACTCATGAATCAACCACTTCAAATTGACTTATAAATTCAAGGTTGCTCCACACTTGAAAATACTTGATACATAATTGCAAAGGTGAAGATGTGTAAATGTGCATGAACCAACATCATGCCTCACTGAATCAATACCAAATGTAGTCTAAAATGGCACATATGTGCATGGACTAGAATCATGCCCCACTGAATCAATGCCAATTGATATAAAATACCATGCTTCTATATGTCAAATATGATAATTTTTATCTCAAATGTAACTTTATGTGAACCATGTAATTTATGTCTTTAGAAAATGGAGCATGTGTGCCTTTAAATGTATCTGAATATGTACTAATATGAAATTTATCACTCATGTCCATTGAAGTGGAGCACATATGATTTGCATATGTCCCAAAAATATGTTTTTAATCTATAAATATATTATATTTGTACCACTCTAAAATCTATGAATTGATCTGTTTCAACCCATATGTATAACTATATCCTTTGAACATCTATATGAAATGTGGCAAGCCCATTGTAAGTCCCCTTGTGATATTAGGTATGAATTGATGTAATCAATCATGTAAAAATCTATATGTGTGTATAAACATGATAACACCATCGATAGTGATTATAGTATGATTTTTTTAATTAAATATGATAAATTGGTAATTAGAATCTTTCAATTTAATGTATTTGCATAGCTTTTGAATTTTGAATTAGTCACAATGTGTTGCGTTAAGTGAGATTTCCAAGTATTTTGGACTTATTATGTGTTTGATATGTTACTTGTGGTCAATGCATGTGCTTATGAATAATGTTAATAATTACTTAATTAATATTAAACATATCATAATTATTGAATAAATGTTGCCCTATTTTATAAGATTATGGAAAGGAATCACATGAGGAATATAATATTGAATTTTGTTGTAAGAATCCCTTTGGGGAATATCTAAAAAATGACAATTTTTTTCATGTTTAATTTGTTCTCCCAAAAGTTTCATAACTATTCTATATTTCATTAATTATAATTACTACAACTGATAAGAGATAAATGCAAAAGTAAAAAGTAATTATAATAATATCAACTTTTATTAAGTTTAATAACCTATATTGCTAATTCATTATTATCTCAAATATGCATTCAATAACATTTATTCATTTTTTGATCATAACAATTATCCAACTGTATAATAAAGAAATAAAACATTCATAAATTGATATTTATTTTTAATCATAATTCAAAAGTATAAGCATAAGATAAATTCTCAATTCTAGTTACATCATTCATTATCCTTATAATTACATCATTTACAGTAGTAATACATCTTATTGATACATCTTTTCCAAGTGGAAAGACCAAAAAAAAATGAGCATCCTTTCTTTCAAAGTTCACAACAAAAATAGTGAATCATGTTTACAACATGTAACTAGGTTTTGTGTGACACATGCAACCCTTAGTCAGGGTGATTACCCATAGAAGATTCTATAGGAAAGATTATTGACCTAAAGAATCTATATGAAATTTAGGGTGTATCGGATGCAGTGATAAACTCATAACTATATGTTGGTAGACACCTTCAAAATAGGACCACCTAAATGTCCTTATCCTATCCAAAATACTCACATCTGCATAATTCTAGGTATAGATCAAGGTATATTATTCGCCTTTTGGAGTGTTAGGGAAGTATTATACTAATAGGAGTTCATTTCTTGTTCATACTACATCTTTTATATGTCAAGGTTCATAAATAAGAAAACATATTATTCTAACTAATTTAATCAATGACATGTGTCTAAACAAGTTTAGTAGTTTAAAAATACATTTATAAATTCATGAATATGCAATAAGGATATGGATTTAGCAAGTTCTATTTAAATGAGAACTCATTGTAGTATTATCCCTAATTAGATATTATACCATGATCCATAGTTCTAGGAATCATCATACTACATGATTTCATTCTACTCATAACCATAGGTTAATAAAATCAAATTAATTTTTTATAATCTTCATCAAGGTCATAAATGACTATTATACTTTTGATTATAGTGGTTACTTATTCTTACTAGACCATCCCGTAATTAGCCACTCAAAGACTTATATCTCTCAAATGTTAATTACTTGTCAACTAATCATTGTCATAAGAAAGTATACCACTCAATCATAATTTATATGATTTATAATTTTGTTTTGTTTCACTTCTACTTTTATGATTCATTGCTTTAGAAACATCAATTAATTATACTAACAATTAGAATTTTAGTAATTATTAATCTGTGCCATTTAAGACACTAAAAAGGCTCATTATACATTAGGCCCAAGCATGATTTAAATTTTAATGAGAAGATCATTTAATTTATCATATTTATCTGAATTATTTTGGGGATAATAATATTATATAAATTGGATAATTAAATTTTATGAAGCAATAACATATACTCAATATAAGCTGAAAATAACTTGAATGTATATTAACACTCTAATGTCATTCTAGAAGCTTGCATTGCTTCATTAAGAATTAAAAAATATAGTTATAAAATGACTTCCAACATTTAAAAATGATTCATTCCTTTCTTATAAAGTTCAAGAACCTTATTTCAATGTATAGAATGGATTATGATTTCAACGTATAGAATGGAATATGCAAACTAACAATATTTCAAAATATGCTTACATATTTTGTTTTGACAAGTAGAATACCAATTAAAGATAATTTAAATTAATTCAATCTAAATATTAAATCCAATAATAAATTTCAATCCTTTGAACTTTGTATGAAACATATTCAACAAATAGAATAATAAATATGTTTCTCATAAGAATTTTAAACCTTGTAATGATGAAGTCTATGCAGACAATAACTTATGCAACTCAATTAACTTTAACTAATTGTGATAATGATTAATTTTCAAATTTGTTTATATGGATGTACCATGCCAAAATAATTCAAGAATATCAACTTATTAATAATTTCTTAATATGCCAAAAGATGAATTTAATGGCTGGAAACTACTCACATACATAGTGCATTTTTGAAACTCAAAAAGAACTTAGAATTTGTGTTGTAAGAGTGCTGGTATAATAGCATAAAATTCACAAATATTCACATATAACAACTTGGATTTAGTATGCAAGTGTAGCCATTATAAATCTTATACTTGTAACTCAACATTTTAAATAAATAATTCAGCCTTATTAATTAATTTATGAACTATAAAATCAAATTGTTAATCATTATTAATTAATTTACAATGAACTATTAATACTAAATCAACTACATTTATTTGAGTGTAAATAACAACTCAAGCTTGTAATCACCATTCTATTTAAATGGAAGTATACAACCAACTAAATCAACATAAAAAGTGATGAAATAAATTAATGAACAACAATATTAATTTAGTCATGTATTTATTTTATACATCAACCCAAGTGTTA
The DNA here is from genome assembly GCA_037957365.1 of Torreya grandis. Taxonomy (NCBI): domain Eukaryota; kingdom Viridiplantae; phylum Streptophyta; class Pinopsida; order Cupressales; family Taxaceae; genus Torreya; species Torreya grandis. The sequence goes on from JARHVA010000038.1 coordinate 2,017,298, forward strand.
TTTTGTATTAATAAAACATGTTATAACAACAATATTTGACATAAGAAATTAAACAAAATAATGAATCATCATATTACACAAATAACTAGCTAAGTAATGTAACTTTTTCACATGATTTGTTCTAACTCTAACCATCCTATCAGCTCCCCAATCGGTGGTCCTTACCACCCCCAACGATCAGTGAGAAGGTGGAGTCCAATTTTCAGGTCTTTGAAACAAGAGTATGAGCAATAAAAGATAAATGTCATCACTAAATTTACATCAGTTCTTTCAACAAATAATCAATCCACAAAGAAAAGATCAAGTACAAAAACCAACAAACATATAAAGATTGACACCCTTTGTACTACCTCTAAAGGTTTATAAGTATCATCTACAATTTAAATTGAACCCAATCAACCTTCATCTTAGATTCCAAGTGTACTACAATTAAAATCCATCACTTCAAGTGATATAAAATCATATCTTACAACCAATAATAAATAAGAAACATTCACATAAAAATTCATTTAAAACTAGATAAACACAACACCAAAAATTTAAATACCTTACCTATTCGCCAATCATTCAGGTATAATTATTTCAACACCCACAATAGGAGATGAAATCATTTTACCTGACCTTATATGGTTGGGTCAATAAAAAGTACTGTTGTAATTTAATATCAAATAATATCATAAATATTTTAATATTACTAAAATAACTTAGTTTTAAAACTCATAACACCAAGTAATATGTATACATCAAAATGCAAATAAACTACACCCAAAAATGATGAGCCAACTAGGTAATGAAACCTCAAATATATAGCCCAACACTCTAACAAGCAAGAAAAAAATTGGAAACCCCAATGTCTTATAGATAATGTATAAAACCCAACACAAAATAAATATTTTCATTCAATAATATAATCTTAAAACACCATTCTAACTGGTTGTGAAAACTGATTAAAAAAATAAAAACTTAGGCATGTAGAAAATTATGACCTCTTCAAAATAGGTGAAATACTCAAAGGGAAAAGCTAGATAAATGGTTATGCATCATCTTAAACCCTATGGCTAGGTAAATGGAGCCAAATAAAAATTAACCTGATCCTTTTTATTGTGGCCAAGTAATAATATACAAATGGGAGATTTTAGGGGTTTTAAAATAAGATTTCACTTTCAGAGTTAAAAACCTAAAAATTTTAATTAACTAGAATTCAAACTAAAATGAACCATTATTATTTCTTTGATCATTATTTGAGAATTAAAGGGTTTCGATCCTTTACACTATAAATAGCATATGATTAAAAAGGTGGTCTGACTTAAATTAAAAAATGTTAAGGCAAAATTGACCAATCAAAACCAGGCAAAAGAGATTTTCAAGAGAACTACAAATATTATGAAAACAAAATCGTTAAGGCCTATAACCAATATTTATTTCCAAGATATTGGCTTACTAAACATATTTAAAAAACTTCAACTAAGTTACCCATCTAATCAAATGGAATATCTAAAATTACTCTTCTGATCCTCTTTATTTCTGCTAATATTTCTAGATGGTGAGTTAGGGAAGAGTCTACCTTTTTTCCTCCTTGTAACCACCTTCCATTATTCTTCATTACCTAAATAATCTGAATCCGAACTTAACACTTCTTTTATCTCCTTAGGTTTGCCTCTAGAAACTTCACTCTTATTTACACTTTTACCACTAGAAATGGCTAACTCTTCCTTATTAGTAAATTTAACCAACAGAGTATCCTTATCTAAATTCTTTTCTATTATCATCTCTAAGACCTCTCTTTCAAGGTGATCAGAAAAAACTACCAAATGTTACACATTAACCTCTTTGCCCCAAGATGACACAAACTTATATTTCATTTTCTAGCAAGAAGCAGGAAGATGACTAATCTGAAAACAATTTTGGCATCTAAAAGGAGTACCTTTGAAATCTAAATTTTGCAACTAGCTTTTATCTTGCACTTTCAACTCAATCCTTTCAAGAAGATCTTGAGAAATATCTAAACAAACCAGAATCCTTGTAAATTTAGTCCAAAAAAAATTCAATGAAGAGGCATCAATTCCTAACAAAGCACATAGCATTGATCCAATGACTAAAAGGCCAGAAACTGACCAAAATTAAAGCAGAAGGTAAGGCAATCTCACCTAGACAAAGATGCAGGAAAATATTTTTAGTCAAGGGATTAAAATCTGATGTCCATGGTTTCATGAGTAGAATGTGATTATTAAAACTCCATGTTTTAGTCAAAAAAATCTTACCCTGATTAGCCAAAAAATCAAAAGTAACAATAAAAAACCCTTTGGCATAGGGGTAAATTTCCATAGTGCCTGCCAAGAGTGTTCTCCAAGATTTTGAAATCCATTGATGAAGAGTAGAGAGAGAAGGGTTGAACCTATCAAAATGACAGAATAGACCCCTCTCCATGAACCAGACTTCACCCTCCAACACCTCCTCCAAAGCTTTATTTTCAAAATTGGCAATAACTGAATTAGAAGGTGAAACCCTAACCTGATCCAATGTCAGGTCTGAAGAAGCTAAATTTGAATGAAATGTCAATTTTTTTGGGGAAAGTTGGGGCTTTAAGGACCCCATGCTTCCCTTCCCAACCCCTTCAGCAACTTTTACCTAACCAGATATAATCTGCGCCCTGTGACTAGGTTGCACCAAACCCACATTCTAACCCTGGCTTTGCTCTATGCTAGGTAGTTTCTTATCCTCCAACTCCCCTAATGCTGATGCCATCATAGAATAAACCCTCATGTTAGAAGCCCTAGTGATCACCATCTTGGTAGATGAGAAATCATAGAAGCTCTTTAAAATGACCCATTATTAAATGAGAGATAAATATCAATTTTACACTGATTTAAAACCTTGGCAAGATCATCACGAAGTTTATTGATTTCCTTATGATCCTGTAAATAATATTTTTATTGTTTACAGCTAAAAATGAAATCAAAATATTCATTCTATCACAAACTTGCTTACTTACCAAATAAATTGCTCTCCCCAAGCGTGTTATGCCCAACTTCTTATAGCCTTGGCCTAAGTAGGTCATTCTCCCTCCTCCATTATTCCTCTTGCTACCTTATTTTCCTTAGGGTTTCTCCCTTTTCTCCCAAAATCTCTCTTCCATCTCTCCCACGCCTTTCTCAACTACCCCCTTAGCGCAATATTTTGGTAGCTAACCCAATCTTTTCCCCCATTACATCAAGCTCCCAAAAATGAAAATAATGAACCCAAAGATAAAAATATTTAACTCATGATGGCATTTGTTTGGGGGCCAAGCTCTCTTTTGCACATTGTTTAACATGGTCAAGGATGTCTTAGTATATTGGATAAATTACAAGAAGGATTTAACCAAAATTGACATTTTGGTCTAAGGCGTCATTGACGAACCACAATACATACCATCTGTCGAGCTCATTAAGATTCTTTATGGGAAGAGGGCTCTTCACATGATACAACTTCCATCACAACAATAACATGGCTCAACAATAACTTCTGCATCACGATCTAAAAATTCATCAACTGCTTCTCAATCTTCTCACACTCCTTTGGCAGCCTCATGGGTTATGCCTTCTCTTACAACAATTTTTGTAGGTTAGAAAGATTTGAAAGTGGAACCAAGAATGTTGAAAACCTATAAAAATCATACTCTTAATTATGCCAACTTATTGGAAACCCATAAATGGTGGTAGGTTGGTACATTGCTTAGCTAAAACCCCAAAAGGGTGGCTAATTAGTGCACATGAAGTGAAAAATGGTAAATAACAGTTTGAGCAAAATTACGACCATTTATTCTTGATCATTAGATCAACACAACCCATAGTAACTCCAACATCTCTAGTTATCTATACTCTGCCAACATCTTTGTCTTGGGAAATTATAATTGCTTAAGTCTAGGAAAGTGTTAATAGGAATGTGCAAAATATATTTTTCACACATTTTTGTAAGATAAGCAAGAGACAAGTCTACACCGTAACATATTTTGGATAAATGACGGATTCATGTAGGTTTATGAAAAACTTGGAAGTTTGAACGAGTAACTTGAATAGTTCAATACATGTAATTAAAGGTCAAGAAGACAAATAGCCATAGTCTCTTCGCAGCCTATATATTCCCTGCTTTTGTAAGGGAAAAGAGAGCTAGAGATATAGAGAATTGTGGGAAATAATTTGAATATGTATTCTTCTATAGAATGTCTCTTGGATTTTGTAAATCCATCTTGAATTGAGAATATATTTCTTGTGAATGAATGTATTCTCGCATAATGTTTAAGTTTGAATTCATAAAATACTAAAAATGATAATAAGTGCTTATACATTAATGATGAGTAAGAATAAAGGTATGTGTATGACATTGCACTAAATTATAAAGTTCTACCTATAATTTTTTGTAGCAATTTAGAGTTTCATTGTAACATTCACAAACTACAACACATATCATGCCCTGATGGGAGATTCCAATGACCGTTAGCATAACGAGTGCACAGGGATCAATTTGGGTTGGCTCCTAACTTTTTTAAAGATATATTCCCCCGTATTATTTTTTATATCTACTTATATCCATTATCATGTCATATGCTTAGTATAGTCTCTTTTTTCCCTTTTCCTCCACTTCTTCATGTTTGGGAGCCTATTTCTACTAACGCGACTTTGCCAGGTTAATTTTATAGTACAAACTATTAGGTTGACTAACTCAGTGCCACTGAGTAAGGTTATCATCTCCCAAAACATTACAAATCACATTTTAGAGAGAGTTTTGAAATAAATTGGATGAGTCCACGATTAGAAAGAGTCCAAAAATTGTGAAAATTAACATCTCTAAAGACACTACAAATCACACTTTAGAGAGAGAGATTTGAAAAAAAAAAAAAATGCATTTTGTACATGGTTCTTTGGGTATCATAAAATCTAAAGTACACAAAAAGTAATTATTATCATCATATTATTGTTTTAAACAAAATAAAAAAGAGTTAGTTTGAGTAGGTTGAATGGTTTACGTTATAAAACCATTGGTGCCCACATATCAACATAGGCGTGTAAACATGCATTCATAAAATACCATCTATTTTAAATTATCAATATTTAGTTATCGTTTATTCATGCATGTTTTAAATCATTTCAAGATATAATCCAATGGTGAGAATAATGATGTAAAATGTATTGCATAATCATCCGCTAAAATACAAATTCCAAAAATATTAAAAAAGGAGATCAAAATTATACCCAATTTTTTTTTGATCTTGACACTAAATCGAAGAAACATTCTCTACATCTCCAAAAAAATGAAACCCAAAAATATTTGAAACACTCTTAAACACCTCCTCCACCATATCCACCCTAGAAATAGCCAGGGATTTAGATGAGATCATTCTCGTACATGATAACTATTAGTGTGTCACACTCCATTGTCTAATTGTGTAAAAGATGCCCTACATGACGTGGCAGCTCTGGTCAATCCATGTGAATGGGGAATCGATATGAAATGATGGTGCCATTAGTGGGGACCAAACCGTACGTCCGAATATCCAGGTCCGTACAACCACGCGTGGGCTTAACGAACCCTCAGCTAATAGGCCGGACGGTGGAGATTTGCCTGATCTTGGCCGACCCAACGGTGGAGATTTGCCGGATCTTGGCCGACCTAACGGTGGGGCCGGCGCTGAGTTTTGACAGTAGAGCATTATGGTTTTCGCCTGTACGTTGCGGAGAGGACAAAGTCTTCCGAATACTCGGTAAGGTACACTCAATTTAGTTTACACGTGGGATGATGTGACCACTTTAAAAGTTAAGAGTCAAGAATTACACTATTTTAAGGTGTGTATTTGTCGGAAATTAATAATTTTCAGATGTCGACATGGTAACTACTTGTGTGTATTCATATTTTTTATTGAATCTTGTATTGATATAGATTAGGTATATAAAATGTTTCTTCGATTTAGTGTCCAGGATTGATGGGTATTCATTTTGTTAAATTTGTTCAAGGCACGATTTTAGTGGCATTTTTTTTGGTATATTTGGGATTCGTAATTTGGTAGATGACTAGGAAACACATTTTACACCATCATCCTCACCATTGAACTCCAACCCACTGGGTTATTCATAATAATTTAATTTTACAACAATCAATTAATTTGTCAGTTAATATGTACACTGATGTGAATATGTAGAGTTACAAATACAAATTACTCTCTTCCCTCCAACATTTTCCATTACAAATCTCACTTCGACCATCTCTATATTATTTGAAATCAACCCAAATAAAAACAAATTTGTCCATTTGCAAGAAAAATCTCTATATTTCTATTATACTCTAAACATAGATTTAAATAGTACTAGGTTAAATATCGTTTACATGTTTTGTGACATCATATTTTATTGTAGACCTCCAAGGTTTAAATACCTCAAGATGTTGCACTTTGTAGCATTTATGATCTACACTCTTGTAGCATTTATGATCATAGCGATTGAAATTGTAGTTATACATTGTAGATCACATTTTTAATAGTTGCATATGTATTACTTGTAGTTATACTATCAAATACACAATTTTTTTTTGATATCATTTCAGTTACATTACAACATAGTTAATGTTAAGTTGAATGAAGGTTTTTTGGGCTTTTCTCAATTGTAATTTTGATATTTTGTTTGGTTGATCTAGGTACTGAAATTGTTTGTGTATTGTTAGATGTGTGATTCTACATGGTAAAATAATGCTTATGCAAGGATCTATTTATTTATTTATTTATAGTTGAGGTATGTAGTTGGTAAAGACAATACCATAAGCGTGTGACTACAATTAAGTAGGACAATATCTCCATATTTTTTATTGTTAGGAGACTAAAATCCCTCAAGAGTCAAGCTAGAAGACTTATTAGAAAAATTGTTCAAAGAGATCAATCTTGTTTTCTAACTTTTAATGTTTAAATTATTAAATTTTAATATTTGAAATATTTGATTTTTTGAATGGAAGCACATTAATCCCAATAATACTTATTTTGAATCGTAGTAATTGAGGATTATGTGCCTCTAAATACATGTGGCTTGTGTACATCAGATTTTAAAAAAAACACTTTTATTTATTTTGTGCACAAATCCATGTTCAAAATCATTATTTTCTAGATATACTTTGTTTGGTTAGTCCTTAAAAGCAAGGGTTAAAATTGATAGTCATCCCCAGGGTATACTTTAAGAAACCCCTCCTTTAGAAAAGGTGTAAAAAATTGGCGAAAGGTGTAAAACACCTGACAAAAAAAATTATTTTTTGTGGCGAAAAAAATAGTTTACAAAGAAAAAATAATAATCTCCATTGGCGAATCATTCATAGTATCTCAAACAATGTGTAAAATCTAGGCGAATTGTGTTATTTTAAAACCACAAAAAAATTATACATTGGCGAACAAAAAATAATAATCATAGTAAAATTTTAATTTTTTGGGCAAATCATTTCATTGTATTCAAGGTTAAAAAAAACATACGCGAAGTCGATGGCATCAGAGGTTCGCAAAGGGTTTCATCAGTTTGAAGTTGGCAGTTGCGAAATTGCGAGAAAGGCTTTAACAGGTCTATCACAATGTCGCTGTCAAAGTGAAAGTTAATAGTTTGTGTGTTACGAAACCGCGAGGAGGGCAGAGATTGCATCATCGCCGGTTGAAAAGATAAAGGAGTTAACATTGCGACTTTGCGAAAAGGAGATTTTGCGGCATCAACAATTAAATGATGGTGAACTTTTATGTTGCGAAGTCGCGAAAAAGGGAGATCACACCATCGGAGGTTTTTTCTAGGCAGTTAGTCTGTTGGTTGCGAGACCGCGAAATGTTAATTCAGGTGGTTTTCGCATGTTTGCAGCGGTTAAAGGGAAAAGACTTCCAGTAGCCGCGAGACCGTGATGGCAAGGATTTTCATGTTTCGAGGTTTCGATAGAAAGATATGGTCATCCTGCGAAGCCGCGAAAAGTTAAGATGAAGCCGTCTTCGCCACTTCGCATCGGTTAGAAGGAAATGGGTTTTCACAACTGCGAGACTGCGATGTGAAAAGTTTAAGTTCCGAAGCTGCGACAGAAGGGGAATCTCATTGGAAGAGGATATAAGGCTTATCGCAGGATCGCAAGGGTAAAGTGAATATTTGATTTAACAGTTGCAATAGCCTGAGAAAAGAAAAAGAAGGGTTTCGCAGTTTCGTGAAAAGAATTCAAGGTTAAGTTAAACCGCTTGCGACAGAGTGCAGAAAGAAGGGTTTCGCAACTCATAAGATTTTAAAGCTTGAAAGGACAAAAGAACATGTTTTCAAATCTATTATCTGATTCTCGACAGTTGATGAGTTGACATTCTAAGGCAAATGAAATAAAGGTGGTACTTACTACTGGTCGATATCCATGCACATGCAAGCTTTTAAAAGTTTAAAGTCATTAACGTCGTCACCAAGTTGCAAAAAACTAGTACTACTATAGGCTGAACATCCAAGGATTATTCAAGTACCAATTATCGAAGCAAAAGGTTTACAAGGCGAATTGAATTCTCAGACATCTAGAGCTAACAGAGCCAAAATAATTTGCAGTAAGATCAGAATGGCAGAAGCAGAATCATCAGTAAAGAAGGGCACTTGAGAGGGCAGTAAGGTTTCATTGTCTGCCAAATTTGTAGAAGAATGGTTGAAGATTCTCCCTAAATCTACCAATGCTCAAAGTGCTAATGTCCACACGTTTAGAGATGCTTACAGCTTCTGTAGAGATGCTCAAGTACTATACACCAATGGAACTGAATTGTTCTGGTACTTTTACAAGAATAGGGTGCAGAAGGTTCCCATCTCAAATCCATGGAGAATTCATGAAGGATGATAATTTTATCAAGAGTGAAGAATTCAAAAGTTTTCTGTATAAACTCAAACAGAATGAACTTTCTTTGCATGTAAAACCTGGAGACACAGATGAAAAAGTGACTGACATTACTAAATCATGATTCACTTCATTGACTCAGTCTCAAATGTGATGCTTCTATATCCCATATGGACTCCAGATCCTGAAATTGAAGTCTGACTAGTACTAATAGGTTCCTCTTCATTCTGAATCGGGTATTCAAAATCCGTAAAATCTTCATCTTCATTTTGACTTTGAGACCTAAATTCATCATTTATCTTGGAGTCAGCAGTAGAAGTAGAACCACCATATTTTAAAGTGTTGCAAAGGCCTCGTCTTTCACGTGTGGAATTCCAAATGGCCAATGACCTATCATAAGGAAAATATCTAACATTGTATTGAGTTACAAACAACCTCAAACAAGTTTCCAAATTTTTGTCTAGTTTGTTTCTGACATTTGATTTCAAAAACCCCAATGCACTGAAAACTCTCTCATCTTCCACCGACCCTAATATCATTGTTTGACATAAATCAGCGAGTTTGAAATATTTTGATATTGAAGTACGTAATACTTCACTCTGACTTATCCTTTTCCAGAGCCTTGTTATTGCACCAGGATCGAATGGATTCTCAAAGTTTTCCATTTGATTTTTCATACACAATGCAAAAAGTTTACATTGATTTTTAAGATTATTTGAATCTAAGATTCCTTGTATTAGTTGTCCATTGCAATCTGTATGCTTTGAAAACTGTGTTATCAATTCGTCAAGTTTATTATGAAACAACTTTGCATTAGTTGGATTATGTCCAAAGTGTTTCCAAAATTGAGGAAACACACAACTCATGGCTTCAAGAATTTCTTCTCGAGGGAATCTTTCACGAATCTCACTTGAAAGTTGGTAGGAAATAGACTTCACATTTTCACTAACAGATTTAACAATCTTGTCAAAATCATCCTTTCTAACTGGTAGTACTCTGCCTCTCTTGGTTGTTTTAGATTGGTGCATTGGTATTTCCAATCCTTTCACAAACACACATAGCTCATTTTTCCCATTAAATTGTAAAAAATTCTTAGCATGATTCAAATCTGTAATTATCTCCCACCTTGAAAAAATTGGGCTATGACCTGAGAGATCTGAATACAAAGAATCTAGAGCCATGCATGTCATTTTACGTAAATCAGAATACTCATGAATATACATAGTTCTGTCTTGGGCTTTCTTAACAAGTTTGTTCATTAAATCCAGCATGGGGAGAAGACTGGCTAAAGTTAATAGGTTCTCTATATCACTTAACTTATTTAACAAATCAGGAGCTCTGTCCACTGTAAGGCGTTGCTCATATAGAACTCCAATCAAGGATTGATATTCTGCTAGAACTCGTTCTGTTGGTCTATGCAAAGATATCCGTCTGGTATCAACATCCTTGAGAATCTTATTTCCTGTTGTTACTCCCTCAGAAAAAATCTTAAATTCTGAAAAGTGTTTAGGACTTCTGCAAAAGTACGAGTGGAGCTCATGGATTAGATCTTCAACTTTTGACACTGTAGGAAAAGTACTTACAATCTTATATGCTAAATTCATTCAGTGGGCCATGCAGTGTATGCCAAGCACGTAAGGTGCAATACTAGTTTGTAATCTTGCACAAAGACCAGTCCTTTGCCCTTGCATTACTGCAGCTCCATCAGCTCCGACACACACTAACTTCTTTGCAATTGTCAAGTCATCCATACCAGCAATTTCATTCAAAGCTTTCTTAACTTCTAAATATAAATTTTTTGCAGTTGAATTGGCCCTCATTTTATGAACACAAAGTAGATTAGCTTGACGGACATGATCTTTTACAGTATATACATGCATACAGACCCAAGCAATGTTATCTACCACAGTGACTTCATCTAAGGATAATGAAATGAACTTGGATTCTTTTACTCTCTCCTGTACATTTTGCTTTTCCACCTCAGCAAGATAGCTTGCCATTTCCCATCCAACGTATATTGACCAATGTGACATAGGATAGTGAGGAACTCTCAAAAAAGATAATAAATTACCATATTTTGAAAAGTCTCTCATAGGACGCCCTCTAGATAGAATATGAAAAATAACACTCATATGAACGGTCTTTGCCAAGTTTGCATCATTGGCTGCATGTTGAAGCCCATCCTTGATTGGATTGCCACTACTGCCACTACCAATTACCGCTATTTTCTTGAAATGCTCTTCATATTCTATGGCATACTTAACATGAAGGCATTCTTCCTTTGATTTCCATCTCACTGCCGCTACTTCCTTTCCATCTATGATTTGTTTTTCATAAACCTTACCAATATGTTTTTCTATAGTGTTGAGCTTTAACTGCAACTTTTTCTCTCTTTTAGTTTTCCAGGTACAAATCGTACACTTGCATTCTGTTGGTGGTTCATCATTGTTTGTGACTGGTTCAATAACCACTACTTTGCTACCCAATCAACCTAGAAAGTCCTTTTCATTTCCCACTCCCGCCCCATTTTTACATTCCTTTTTCTTTTCTTCCTACCAACATCAATATTATCTTCTGTTACAACATCTTCTGTTGTTGGAACATTATTATCCTCGTTTGATGCATTTTGATTTAATTGAATAGCAACCTGCTCTTCTAGTGGTGGTGAGGTATTGTGATTTCCTTCTGCACTTGTACTTGCCAAAGTTGGTGGACCAAAAACATTGTCAATTCCAAAGAAAGCCTTTATGGTAGTATCTCTAAGTTTTGGGCATTTTGATGTAAGATTAATCCCTTCACTGCCCTTGGGGGTTTTACCCTTGTCACTTCCCTGAGACTGAGCAATATTAGTTACAGACTCACCCTCCCCTGACATCTCAATCCACTGATAATCCGTTTAAACTTTACTTCCCTGAGAATAAGCAGTATTACTTTCAGACTAGGAATTGAAACTTAAAGAAAAAAGTTAAATTTCAAATCTGATTTTTGACAGTTGGTGAATCGACATTCCACGGTAAAGGAAATAGGATATTGACCTTAGGTGGTCAATATCCATGCATGCAAGCTTTAAAAACCATTAACGTCGCTAGCAACTTTCAACATTGCGTCCACTTTTTGAAAAATTTCTAATGAAAATGAGATAAGAAAGGAAACTATAGATAAGCTTCTGATTAAATTAAACTACATAAGCTCAAGGAGAGTATTTTACAGTAGAGCTGCACATACCAGTGTACCACCACTTGTGGAAGCTATCTCTGGAGTCTGAGTCTTGCCCACAATGTGTCCTGCGTTGCCAGAAATTTGATGGAGTGCCATCGGAGCGGTATTTAGTGAATGTCTCATTACTTGGGCAAATTCGGATTTATACATATTACAAATCAATACAATTACCAATTTAACATGCCAAACGAGCCGACTCCTCCATGACAAAATGAAAGTGTGTTGGTGAAACGAGCCGACTCCTCCACTTCCCATAATGTGAAACGAGCTGACTCCTCCACAGTAAAATGAAACTGGGATGGCGAATTCTCCCATACTGCATGAAACAGAAACTTGAAACCTGACGAACATTCCACAATAAGCGTTACCTGGTCGGCTGCGTGAAAGGCGAATACCGCCAGGGAAAAACTCAAACGTAACATTTGCCTTGGCGATTACAATGCTAGGCAACCAGGTAAACCCAACAAAGCTTGGCAACTAGGAAACCATGGAAGGGCTCAGAAATCACCAAAAATAACACTGGCAAAACGTCAAATTTGCCAAAATATTATACATTGGTCATCCCCTGCCTGTTAGATTAGAATTTTATGACGGTTATCCAATTGACATTTCTTTTCAAAAGTTACTTCAATCATATTTAATGAAGGAAACATGAAATAGTAAATACATATTTGTCTAATTGATGAGATGTGGATGAGTTGGTAAAGTGACTTGGTTGTTTCAAGCACCACCCAAGTTCAAATCTCAGGATGGTATCATAGGCTGGTTGTGGTCGATCCTTGGTTTTCTTGGGCCGGTTGTGACTGATTATTGGTATTCTTGGGCCAATTATGGCCATTGTTGGTATTCACAGGTTGGTTGTGACTATTCATTGGTATTATCAGACCAATTGTGACCATTGTTGGTAAATCTGATACTTGTAATAGATAATCTCTTGGGAATCTGGGCCCCCGATTGTGTCCTAGATCGGTTGGAGCTCCAGTCAAAAGAAAAGTATCTATCTAAAAAAATACATATTTGTATAATCATTCATAAATATTTCTATAATCCTTAATAGTTTTTTAGAGTCCACCAATTTTTTTCCAATTCATTCTATATGGTCTTAAAAAATGTCCACTATATTTAACAGTTAAAATGTAGTTTATATGCTTGACATATTTAAGCCCTACAATTTCCAAGGGGTTTAAAACAATCATAAAGTTGAACCCTGTACAAATTAGAAGAACAACTAGCACAATAACAACTCTAGTTAATATGTGTACTCATAATAATTTAATTTCATAAAAAATAATTAATTTGTGTATATATATATATATATATATATATATATATATATATATATATATATATATATATATATATATATATATAATTTGACAACAATCATTGTGAATGTATAGTTACAAATCAAATTACTCTTTATCCTCCATCATTTCCCATCTTAAATTTCGCTTCAATCATATTTATATTATTTGGAATCAACTCAAATAGGGACAAATGTGTCCATCTTGTAAGAAAAATCTATACATTTCTTTAACACTCTTTTCATAGATTTTGGTAGTATTGTGTTAAATAGTATTTGCATGTTGTTTTGTGACATCATATTTTATTGTACATCTTTAGAGTTTAAATACATCAAGACGTTGCATTCTTATAGCATTTATGATCATAACAAGTGATGAAACTCTAATTATAATTGGTAGATCACTTTTTTTTGGGTGACATATACATTGTTTATAGTTATTTTGTCAAATATTAAAAAAAATTAATAATATTTCAGTTATATTGCAACATAGCTAATGTTAAGTTGAATGGAAGTATTTTTTAGGCTTTCTCAACCATAATAGTGATATTTTGTTTGGTTGATCAAAGATATTGAAATTATTTATTGTGTATTGTTAAATGCATGATTTTATATGGTAAAACAATGCTCATGTAAAGATTTATTTATTTATTTTATAGTTGAGATTTATAGTTAGTAAAGACGATACTTCAAGAGTGTGATATCTTCTCAATTTCAATTGGTGGGAAATTAATAACCCTCAAGTGTTAGTGCAAAGGAGTTATTAGGAAACTTTTTCGAAGAGTTCAATGTTATCTTCTATCTTTTAATATTTAAACTATTTGATTTTAATATGTGAAATATGTGATTATTTGAATGGAAAGACCTAATCTCAATAATACTCATTTTGAATCATAGTAAATAAGGGTTATGTGCCTCTATATACATGTGGCTTGTATATTATAAATAATGAAAAAACATTAATTTCATTCAAAAATCCATATTCAAAATCATTTTAATACTTTTCTAAACATACTTTGTTTAATTAGTCTCTCAAAGTAAGGGTTCAATTAAATAGTCGATCCTTGCATGTCAAATTAAAATTTTATGACAATTATGCAATCAACATTCCTTCCGAAATAAACACTAATTGTTTAAAAATCCACATTTAAAATCATTTTAATAGTTTTCTAAACATACTTTGTTTAATTAGACCCGTAAAATAGATTCAATTTGATGATCAATCTCTATATATCAAATTAAAATTTTATAATAATTATCTAATCAACATTTCTCTTCAAAAATTACGTCAATCATATTTAATGAAAGAATCATGAAATAGTAAATATACAGTCCTATAATCATTCATAAATATTTTTTTAATCCTTAATTTTTTTCTTAAAGTCTACCAATTTTTTTCCTGTCTTCAGAAAATTGTCCATTGTATTTAACAGTTAAAATGCATAATTACATTTCTACAACTAACATATTTGATTTCATGTTCATGTACATGAATAATATGGCTTAGGCTCTTATATATTCTTGAGAAAGTGTTTTGTTATGCATTAGTTTTATTATTTATATGGTTTTTTCCATCCTTCATTTTCTTGATGAGTCGCTCATCTCTTTGCTTGTAAACAATTTTTCCATTGAATTTTCTGCTATTCAAGAGAAAACTGATTCAGTCAATAAGATGATGGAAATTCTGGGAGGGATAAAAGGCTTTATATCTTCTGCTTTTGGCAAGTTTTTATTCAGATGGAGGACTTGGCTAATCTTCTCACTTTGAAAAAATCTTGCCCTTCCCTTTCAACTCTGGTGAATCTGGTCTGCTTTAAGAATAAAGCTCAAAAATATTATAATCAAAATTTTCATTGTTGTAAGATTTTTCTAAATTTTGAGTTTGGTTTCTTTGTAATGGAATAAATATTTTGATTATGTTATAATTTTTCATAATATTGAGTTTGATTTTTTCACTGTAATAAATGATAGAGTTTTTTTAATTTAAAAGAGTAAATTTTTATGATTCTTATTTTTAATAAGATCCTTAAAAAATGGGGTATAGAAGGTTTTTTAATCTCCTAGCATAACGTTGTTTCCAATGTTCTTTAGGTTGACATTCTTATTTTTAGATGAGTTAAATATGATCAAATTATTGTCAAATTAATATGATTAGTATTTTTTTAAGTCAGGTAAATATTTATATGTTTTATAAAATTTAATATGAATAAATATGATCTTTAAAAAAGAAGGTATTTGAATCTCCTAACATAATGTTGTTTCCAATGTTCTTTAAGTCAACATTCTTATTTTTTAGATAATTTCAATATGATCAAATCATTGTCAAATTAATATGATCAGTATTTTTTTGAAGTTAGGTAAATATTCGTATGTTTTATAAAATTTAATATGAATAATTTGAGGCACGGTTGCAACAGTAGGTATGGCAGGGTTTTTGTTAGCCAATAATATGAAGAAACTAGGGTATGGTTCCTTGTATAGAGATGTTGCTCGATCCACAACCTTTTTAGATCGAACTCACTTACAACCTTCTCCTATTCATATATTGTGGAAAAATCAAAGGCTATCCTAGCAGTGGAGATTGCTCTTTCAGAGATAAATGGGTTGATTTCTTGTTTTGAATATTTTGCAATCATTTTTAGGTTTAATGATTTATGGCTTCAGTTAGAAGAGTTGCATCAATAGGTTGATGCTACCTGGACCAAAAACCATGTGATTCATTTATGTTCTAAAGGGTTTTTCATAATCTACTTTATGGAGTGTTGAGGTCAACATACCCCCATTTTAAAAAAATGAGGACCCTTGTTTTAAATTGTTCAAATTTGTACCTTAAAGTTGAAAAATCACTTGATCAGAGTACCATTAACATGATTGCACATTATACTTATTTGAATATTATTCACACCTAGTTTTCATTTGAATTAATTGATATAATTTCAAGTGGTCATTGTTTTATCCCTTCTAATGTTGCTAGTGATCGTTGATTGTGTTTCTATATTACAGATTTAATGGAATCTCATTTGGGAATGAACATTCTTAGGGTTTTGTTATTCAATGTTAAATTGATCTTTTACTAGCCTTTGGTTTGTCAAAACTAATTGAATCTACATTTGAACCATGTTAAAAGCCTCATTCAAATTGCCCTAGCTTAATACCTTTTAAATCAAATTCAAATTTACGTAGGAGCAATTTGTGCGGGAATAATTAATTGTGTCATGAACTTAGCCTAATTTTTAGGTTTAGTCATGTTTATCAAACCAAACCTTAGACCAATTTTTTTTATGCTTGGCCCTTTATGTCCTAAGGCCCCTTAGCCTTTTATCTTCACATGCTATAACTAATGTAGGGTCCCTTTTGTTATGTTCCAAGCTTAGCCTAAAAGCCTTATCTTATAAGTTCTAATTGTATTTATTAATACAATAAAAACCCTAGGCTAAAACTTTATGCCATGTCTTTTATCATTTGCGAGGTCCCCTTTATTATGTTTTAGAGATTAGCCTAAAAAATTTTATCTTAAGGTTTTATTGTGTTTATCAACACAAATAAAACCTTAGTCTAAAATATTTAACCTAAGTTCCCTATATTTCTCAATCCTGACTTAAAATTTCACATTGTTCATAAGATCAATGGTACGCATTAACTTGGGCATAGAAGATTCGATCATACGAGATCAATGTTGATAACGCAAAATAAATCAGAGTAAGTGAGGAAATGCTAAGAGTCAAGCCTGCAACTCACAATTAAAACTCAAGCATGTCCTCGAAGATCGATGGTATGTAGCTAAATGTACACATTATGATCAATAGTGCATATTAAGTCAAGACTTCAATGGAGCCACTTGACAAGCGAAAAGACAAGTGTCATAATTCTAGTAAAAGGATAGTAAGCAACCAATGGCATTCCACCCATTAGATTGAGATCCAAAAAAGTGCGTTGATTTGGTCGAACAAGATCTAATGGTGCATAATGGAGGTTGAAAAGTCAAACGCCTTAGGAAAGAATGCAAAGACAACAAGTGACACAACTGCAGGAAACAAATTAAAGCCTGAACATCTTCCAAATATTGATGATACATGATTGAGCGTACATATTTTGATCAACAGTACATGGAAAAATAACATAACCCAATGGATAAAGACCGACAGAGCATGATTGATCCATGCAATTGAGATCAACAGTACAAAATAAACATTGATATTTCATTAAAGCTCAGAATGATTATAGAAATGACAAGTGTCAAAACCATGGGGAATATGATAATGCAGCCAATGGCATTCAATTTATTGGATTGAGATCAATGGACCGTGTTGACTTGAGGAAATAGATCCAATGGTGCGAGGTGAGGTAGAGTTTTGAAAGGGCCAACAACCAATAAAATATTGACATGTGTTCAAAAGTGATAAATGATCATATTTTATATATTAATGAGAAGCATGCCATGGAGATGTCATGACAATGCCACATAAGCAAGACATGACAAATTTGAAGATTTTGTGGATCCATGAAAACTAAAGGTATAAATACACAATCCAAATAAAATCGAAGGCATAAAGCTCACCATTTGAACTAGTTGCCACCATTAAAGCACTGAGGAAACCTTTAGAAAAGCTCTAACAAGTGCAAAAACCCCAATTTGACCCTGTGATCATTGTAAACAAGCCAAGAAGAAGCAAATTATCATTTGTGCAAGAATAATTCAATTCAGAACTAGAGTATAATCTGCTAGTGATAAATTTAACAATTTCACAGCCATGACAACTTGAAAAGGTGTTTCCACAGAGGATGTAGAGCTTTATTTGACCTTAGATGTAGAACGAATAATTTTTAAGGACACATAGTTTGAAACTATAGCTTTGAACATATGAGACAACAATTGGTCCAATCTTTTATGAACCATTAAAGAACAACTGGCCATTACAAGAGAGGAGGAGAAGAACGTGTCTGCAAAGATACTCTACTATGACATAGTTGCTATACAAATGATTGGTCTCTACTATGCAATAATGAAGCCTAAGGTACTCCAGTGCATAGACATTCTTGCTCCTATTCTTAAAGATGCTAAAATTGATAAAGGCATGCTAATTAATGAACATACTCAAAATAAAATGGAATACATTTCTCTTATAGCCTTTGAAAACTACTACAAATTTCCCAAACCATAAATAAACCTATCTTCCATTAATACCTAGGCCAAAGATAATGATTTGAAAAGCATCTTGCCCTATGGCTATATTCTAGGAATCAAGTATTTTTTTACTTCAGGAAAAACATACCTATTTGTAAATTTAGACTAGGGATTCAAATGATCATGACTATGATGAATATGTTATGTGGGAAGGCAACCACTACATATGTAGATCAAATTTGGGTGCCCATTGTCTATTTCATGATTGAGAAATAGATCACCCCTCCTTTAGGTGAGGTAATTAGAATTGCTCCAAGTAGAAAGATATTTACAATTGTAAAGAGGAAGAAAATCCAATTTCATATGATGTCATACCTTCTTGATGCCCTTCTTGCAACAACCAAGATTCCCAACCTTAGGGAATAGTCACCTAGTGAAACAAAAATAGTTTCATAATATTATTCTAAACTGCACATATTCAAGTACAAAGATCACATCCAATTCATATGTGATTGTGTCTACCCAACCCTCACAAAGGCCATCACAGGGATCCCAATGATGAGAGTCAACCCCCTAATAAAAAAAACTATTGAAGCCATAGGGGATATATGGCTATATCCATATTGTACAATCATTAGGATTGAGGGAACCCAATGCACTCCCCTTAGATTACCATTCCATATGCTAAATAAGCTTGTAGAGCAATAACTATTTTACCAAATCTACAATGGGATAGATGGTATTTGTAAGACCAAAAGGAAGGGACTGCTTTACAGCCTCCCCATAACCATCGGTAAAATTGTCTTTGCATATTGAGACAATATTGAAGATGATTCAAAACACAAGGCATCCTTCAATCTACAAGTTGATGAACTGAGGCAATGGGATCCCCATGGAAACATTAAGGAACATTTGAAGGCCAAAAGAATAAATGTACCTTATGATCACCAACTCGATCCTTTTGACCCTATTTATACAAAAGCATCTTCATTCTCTAAGGTCATCAGGAGATTGAAAGAACACAACATCAAACCTGAATCTAGGATGCTAAGGAAATAAAAAGGGTATGATGATAGATGGCAGCTAGGGCCAAGGCAATATCATTTGCTAATTAGTGCAACTACTAAACCTCCACCAAGCTAGCTACAAACAAAGTCTAGATCTGAGGCACAAGTTGAACAAAGACTAGAGGAAAGAAGATTAGATGATATTACATCATCTTCAGTGCAAGCATAAGAGCAAGGATCACTAGTTGAAGAAATTCATGTGGTAGCATTAGATCCTAGGGAGATAATTGAGGATGTACTTAAGATGTTGTCCAGTGCCTATGAGTTTGATGAGGAAGAGGCACAAATGGAAGAAACAAAAGAGAAAAAGGGGAAGGAAATATTGGATCTAGTTCTTGTGGATCCTCATAAAAGAAAAGTTGAGATGGTCATGATTCCAGTAAAGACCAAGAAGCCCAAGGTGACTTTCACTCATCCTTTGAGTGAAGTCAACCTCTTTCATGAATAAAATTTAATTCATGGTGCAATCATTCTAAAATGGTTCATCTATGGTAAATTGTAGAAAGTACCTACTACACAACACCCTTGGGCAATGATGAAGGCCATCAATATCCCAATGCATGAGGAGGTCAAGCCATGGATCCTGGCTCTACAAAAAAGAAGATGAAAGAAGGATGGTTGATCCAGGAGAGTCAAGTGGAACACATATGGAGATCCATGAACCATGAGTGAATTAATCATCAGTTGGTGTCAAATTTGACCTCAAAATAGCTAGATTGCAGAGGGTAATAGATAAGAAAGTCATAGTTGTTGGAGAAGAGATCAACTTCCAAAAAGTAGAACCATTGACTAATTTGACTCCAATAAGAGGACACAAGCTTAGAAAAAGTCAAATATTTGAGGAGAATGTGATTGAATTATCCCAAACACAAGTAGAACAACTGCAAGTTACCCTCAAAGACATGCATCAACATAAATAAAATTTGGAAAAGATATCTATATTATCAATCCAATATGCTATGATAAAGATGTTTGAAGCCTCTTTGTTTGATATGTTCAACTCTTTGAAAGTAATGAAATCCATACAACGTGTGATGAGCCAATAGACCAATGTGGCTATGAATATAGTCCATTAGTGGTAGAAATCAAGCAACAAAGTAAAGGACTTAATTAGTATCTTTATAGAATATCAAATCCCTAACTTTGAAATAATTAGCTTATCACAACTAAACATGACCATGTCAGTATTGGTGGATAAGATCAAAGGTATTAGTAAATGGTCCAAAGACTTATAAGACCTTAAAGAAAATGGAAAATAGTTGATAAGTAAGATGGAGCATATACTTGGGAGCATGATCACAGATCCCACCATGCTTAGTTTCATAGGTCTAATTACTGATGAATAATTCAAGTTGAGAGCTGCCCAAGTTATGCAAAAAGTGAGAAATCAAAACCATGGAAGGACTGGGGTTGACAACAACAGGGTGTTGGATATGAGCTTGAATGATGAATAAAGGATATAAAATGCAAAAGTGTCAAAGAAGCCATGGAAAGGGAAGATAAATACTTCAGAGACTTGGCAACTCAGGAGGATGGACTCTTCATGGAACCAGTTATCAATTTTAAGTTGATAGATTATCAACATGCTAGAGTAATGAATATTTTACAATAATAGCAATAGGGCACTTCAACATCAAAGGGACCATAGGGGTCTCCAAGTTAGTTAAATTAGGAATATTCTTTTTTTTAACTAAGCATGTACAATATTTTGAGAAAAAAAACATATTCTTCTTTGTAAAGGCATGCATAATTTGTAAAGCACATTGCCTATAGGTTTGTCATTTTGAGTCTTTGAAAAGTTCTAGAATGATTGTAAAAAGATAGTTGTCCTTAATATTTGACATGACTAATTGACATACCTCATGAATTGTCTATATAAAGAGGTATTGTCCATTGTAAAAAAGGAGGAGGAAGTTTTTGAGCCAAAAACTATTTAGTAACTTTTGAGCAAATTAATATAAGTAAGGAGTTCAGAAAAGTTTGTCCACATTTGCTTGTGTGAATTGTTATCATGACCTTACTCTCCTTTGTCTAGCTCATTTTTAAATTTGAATGGTTCTTATAAATTTTGGATGTACATCCTTAAATGTAGAATTGCTAATTTATGCTAATGTTAGATTAATTAAAAGTTATTAGGTTCATTTCCTTTTCTTCACTTCTCTTGCATATGTGTAAATGTTGTTTTCTTGCAGGGATGAATCTTTAAAGTGGATCTAGTTCTTATTTTCATTATTTCATACCTTCCTTAGATGTTTTTTTGATGTGTGATAGGATGTGAGCCTATGCTACTTCATGTCATACATTGGTTAAATGCATGTTCAAATGAAACTTGAACTTTGTCATAATGTTTGGATTAAAGATCAATAACATATTTCTTCTCTGCCTTACCCTTCCTTTTGCTCCTTTTTTATCATTTCACCTTATATTAGCTTCATTGTGATTACTCATCTTACTTTAGCTTTAGACTTAGGTTTAAGCATAATTCACTTTAAGTAGCACAAGATCATCTTCAAAATCAAAGATCAACTATTAAGCCACGATGGCTCCCAACCACCAACTAATATAAATTTGTGAAAGAATCCACTTATTCTGCCTCTATTCCACTAAAGATAATAGGATTATCACAACATGTAACTCATGCATTGGATTCTTTGAATTCAAAAAATGAGTAGTATTTCTTAAACACTAAGAACCACCTATGATACACTTTCAGGTATTAACATGGAGCTTGAGGACTATCAAAGATTTCTTAAGGAAGGAACTTGATTTTGGGGAAAAGCTAGGCTCTTTGTTACCCTGTAATTTTTTGATTTTGATCCTTTAGAAATGGTGATGTCCAAAATGTCAGTTTGGGTTTAGCTCCCAAATCTACCTCTCCCCTTTTCGTACCCCTCAATATGTGAATCTATTGGTAATACGCTTGAAAGATTCATCCAGATCAAATCCAACTAAATCATGATAATTCTCATTCGCACTAGATGTTGGACTATGAAAACACTACTTTTAGATGTCGGCTATGCTGTCAACCTAGCCATCTCTAGGGGGTTTATCTACATGCAGGCAAGTCAAAAAATAAAAATACCATCATCTTCCTAAAGTTTGGAAAACGTATGAGCACACTCTTCCAATTGAGGTCACAAAAAAAAATCTAAAGATGGTACAAGGAAGAAAGAAGGTTTAGAGTTTTCTTGTCAAATGACATTCATAGATAATGCTACAAGAGGCGGTATCAAGAGATCACATAAATATGACTCTTCATAATTGACAAAGATTAACCTCCATTGGATTCTCAACATAATCATGAGCTTTAGATGGTTATTGATGTTTGATTAGTTTTTATGCTTTTTAATGTGGATCTAATTAAAACTAAAAACAAAGTACATGTAGGTTTTTAAGATTGCCTAGAGATATGGATGGTTACTTGCGCACCGTTGATCAAGCTTGATTGTGAGAAATCCTCTTTAGCTAGGGAGGAATGACTTGTAATTCACCACACTTAAACAAAAAAATAGATTAATAGATAAATGAGTAGGCTACCTGGTTACAAACTAGTTTTGAGAAGCGGCACACTTTCTCAAATGGATGTTAGCCCACTATTTTTAATTAAGGATAATAAAGATAAAAGATAAAAGATAAAGATTACAAGATATAAATGATGTAAAATTTAATTTGATAAAGATAAATGATTATGTATTATTCAAGATAACAGATAAAATATATAAGATAATAGATGCAGGGATTAAAAAAGCCAACATACAACTTAATAAAGATTAGATAAATGCAGACTATCTATAATTAAGAGATAACATAAATGGATTATTCAAAGACAAGATGTATAAATGCTTTACTAAGTTTTATTAATAGATATCAACAGATTAGAAGAGATATTGAAAAAATATCATATAGTTTTAATAGATGTTGAAGATGCAAAACCAACTATTTAAAGAGGATTTTTATAGTCTGACAGGGATCGATGATGATCCTAAAGGATTGATGTCGATTCTACATGATCAACATCAATTCAGATGAATTGATGTTGATTCTGTGTAAAAGTGCTGAACTATAAACATACTATAATGATAGCCTATATTTTTAATAAAATGATAAAAACTGAATGTAAGACAGAGATAGAAGATAGTAGATTGGAAATGCAAATAAATTTAAAAGAAATACTGACCTTTAATGCCTAAAAATGAACTTGGATAAGATGAGAGAGAAAAACCTTCAAAAACCTTTGATAAGCTCTCCAACAAAAGCTCCACAAGATTGCAGAATGTTGATCAAGTCTAGACACAGCTTACAATGAGATTTTGGTAATGTTTCAAGTTCCAAAAGTGCAATCACGTTCCTCTCCCAAACCATGGAGGTCTATTATATATAAATGGATCGACATTGATTCTAACTGATCGACATCGATCATGGAGGATCGATGTCGATTTAACAAAAATGGGTGAAGCTGAACGAAAAGTCATTCCAAGAAGTTGGTACAGGGTAAAAGAGGGTTAAAACAACTTCTGAGGTTGTTCGGGTTGTTTTCACCACATGATAAGTTTGTTAAGAAGTTTATTATGTTTTGGTTTTATTTAATGCTTAGGATTTTGATTATTTAAAATATTTTAGATGGTTAGGGATGGTAAATAGTAATTAATAAGATTAATTACCATGGGTAAAAATGGGGTATATACATGAAATAAATATTTAACAACTTATACTTTAAGTTATATTTTATGTATATACTTTCAAGATGTTTGAGATTGGTTTGGGACCTCTAGAAGTTAAGATGTAAAATATAGATTTTGGAGGTTTCTACCACATTTCAGACTTAGCTTATTTCAAGATTTGTTTATACAAGGAAAGTTGCGACAAGTCACAACACTTTGTTTTAGCAAACTAGAATAAAGTGATAACCTAAAAGATGGCAGAATAGGGCAAGGATGTTAAAATCTGGCATCTATAATTACTAGTCCAATGGATCTTGGTTGTCCGCAGTGTTAGATTGAGGTTCTAAAGAAAAAGGGTAAAAAATGTCATATTATGGATACAGGCTTTGGCTATTTTTGATTGTGTTTTGTTTTTTTCTTTCTCTTGTTGGCCTTTTTGGTCTATTTCAACTAGTGTGGCTTGTTTTTGGGGTGTGACTTTCCCACCCATTTTTTTGTATGACTAATATTATACTATAATTTATTTTAAATTGATAATGTACGCTTTTCAATTTTTTTTTAAAAAAATACTCAACCTTTTTTACCAACTCACCCACCTCTAATCAATAAAGATCAACATTCTTATTACTATATACAATCCAAAATTTTTTTTTGCTCATCGATTGCATCCCTGCTTGCTTCCTACCTGTATATTTTTTCTATTTGGCCTTGTCCTAATGCTCTAACAAAGGCTTTTGTTTCTAGTTGATAATGGATTTGACAATAGTAGTTGGTTTGTTGGATATATATATATATATATATATATATATATATATATATATATATATATATATATATATATATATATATATATATATATATATATCTTTTTTTTCTTGTTTATTTTTTGTTTTATTTATGTTGTTTATTATTTAATTGAATTTTTTTATCCTTTTAATTATTAGGTTTATTGAATTTTTTAATTTTTTTGATTGGAAAGTGTATGATGTTAATATGTAGTTGCATTTTTTTACATTTTTGCAGTGTAAATATTTGACTTTTATTTCTGTCCAATCTTGTAATTTATTGGGTTGCCATCTTATAAAATTAAAAAAAGTAATTTATGAAAACAAACATTCAAATTAAGTGTATGATTAATCAATATTTGGCTTCTTTCTTTTCAATATTTTAAAAAAATTAAATTTTAATAATTTACACAATAATTTTAACATATCATCATTTCAATATTTGGATTATAACATTTCTGATATTATTTTTCAAATATATTTTTTTAAAATTAATATAAATTTTTAAAATATATATATGAAAATTATTTAAATATATTAATTTTGAAGTCTTTGTCTTAAAAATTTGTTATATAATTTTATAAATTGAAATTTTCACATTAATTAATAATTTTATTCTTTATAAAAAAATTATATTGATAAAAAAAAGTTGGGAAAAAAATAAAGACTCCAAATTACAGTGTATGTTTACAATATCATAATTTTTTAATATATTTTTTAAAGGAAAAAATCTTATAATAATAAAATTAAT
Organism: Torreya grandis; assembly: GCA_037957365.1. Lineage (NCBI taxonomy): Eukaryota > Viridiplantae > Streptophyta > Pinopsida > Cupressales > Taxaceae > Torreya > Torreya grandis. Next base: position 2,043,047 of record JARHVA010000038.1, read on the forward strand.
GTCAAATTTAAAATTGATAATTTTTATTGATATCTTATGTTATAAAACTTAATATAATAAAAATTATCAAAAATTACAATTTAAAAAAAAATTATAATTTTTTATTGATATCTTATATTATAATTTTTATCAATCTTCCTAATTCGACTATCATTGTAAGTTACACATTTCAACATAAAAACTATCAAAAGTTTGAAAAATATTGAACTATCTATATAATAATAAAAAAGATTTTATAGATTTTACCCACTTCTTTTGGATTTTGAAATGATTGAATTTCATCTTTCAAAGGTTGTGTTTATGCACTCTCATAACATATGAAAGGTAACTTCTTAGATTAAAACCATTAAAAAAATTGCCAAGCAAGTTATGTGCTTGTGAGGATCAAAACCAAAGCAGTGAGTGAATCACTATTTTGAAATTGAAAAGAAAGAATCATGGAATCCTTGTCACACATGTACTTGTGAATCAATATTTGGCTTTTAGGAATGGTCTCTTCTCTCTTTCTCTCATATTTAAGGATCACTAGTGTACTTGTGTGAAACAACAAGAGTGAGAGAGAAACTTGTATGCAATTCTAAAGCAATAATGAATTATTCCCTTGTCTTAATTGAGTGTAGTTATTGGTATTTGAGCTATTGTTTCTTGTTTAGGTCTCTAGTTAGGCAATGTTAGTCTTTGTGTCTATTGCTTGCTCTTTTACGATATCAAAGCATAAGAGCATATCTAAGAGCCAATTTTATTAGCTCCATGCACGCACTTGGAGGGATTTCATCAAAGAGCATTTTAGAGTGTTACCATTGCCCCGATAATGTCCAAAACTAACTTTGTCACATCATTATTTGATGCAGGGGAGGCAAGGCTTTGTTTCAACATCTTACTCCTAATTTTTTGGTCTAAATTGTTAGTTAATGTAAAATGCTCACTATTTACCAATTTTAGATACTCATAATTTTTTTTATTAATTTTCATCCTTTTATATGAAATTGACTTATTTGATTAAAATTAAGTTCTATACTAATTAAAAATATTAATTGAATGAATATAAATAGAGAAAAGGGTATGTGTACAAAGTTGGGGGATAATTCCGTGGACATAACCCATAATGCATACGCATTGTAACATAATGTGTACACATTATTGTTATAATACATACGTGTTATGGCTCAAGATTCTTGAACCATAATGCGTACACATTATAACAATAACATGTATGTGTTATGTAAACTCATAGGAACATGTATACATTTTTATAAGTTTAAATAATGCATACATGTTATTGAAACTATAAAATAAAAAAAAGCCTCATCCTTCTCATTATTTCCATTCATGTTTTGCCCTATAAGATCACATTTTTCCCTGCAAGATCTCATTTTGGCCTGCAATATTTGCATTTTGCCCTCTATTTACCAAACTGATGATGTCACCATGAAGAAAAGGTATGTTTTTTGTAGATTTAATCAAATTTTTTGATTTTTTTGTGACTGTGAATTGCATCTAGTTTATTTTTTATTTTTATCCAATAGGTCGACATGCTCTACCTAACCCTCAACCTAATTCTCTACCTAAGCTTCTACCCAACCCTCCTAACCCTCCACCTAATCCTCTTCCTAACCCTCTTGTAGTTCCCCTAGATCCCCTAGGCAGCCAGGGGGATATAGTTGCTCACATAGTGGAGAACAAAATTGAAATTGAGAAAATAATTAGGAGAATGAGGGATCTCACTTCCACAAACATCCACTGCACCTAGTTGGCCAATAACCTAGAGTTAGTATTAAGTCAAGTTGATTCAATAACAAGTCAAATTGATAGATAGAGGTCATATAGGTATAGTTGTAAGGCTTACTTGCTAAAAATTTATCAGCATCTAAGGTGAAGAACAAAAATATAAAAAAAGATAAAATTTGTACCTTATTTATCAACCTGACCACCAATGCCCCATTTCCCATAATGACCAAACATTTCCCAATCCATTGATGCCAACATGATTTGATTATGGAAAAGTTTTGGGAGTTATGGCAAATGGTGTTTGACTATCCCCCTTGTAATAACCATGAGGTCCCTTTGTACTTTATGAGGAAACTCTATTAAGATTTTGTCCTTAATCAAATTCCAAACTACTTTGACTATGGTGAGTTTTGGGGTCGAGGGAAAGATTCCATATAGGATCGACCAGGTGCACATCATACACTTAATCGACCTACAAATATCCCTACCAAACTAAACACAAGGCATATAATTTCTTAGTTTACAAATTATATGTTTTCCAAGAACAAAGACTGTGGACAAATAGGATTTTACTACTTCTTGACCAATTAGATTCTTAAAAAGAATATTCTCAACACTCTTATGTGTTCCTTAGTTAAAATTCCATATAAATTTATACCAAAAGAATAAAATTCTCAGACTATAGTTGAATCATGGATTATATGCAAGACTAAGTTTGTTAGCAAATTGTTTAATCAATGAATTTCCCAAGTTATTAATTATTAGGTTGTTTGTTTAGCTGATGACTAGGGTGGACATTACTCCATCATTATGAGTCAAGACAACTCAAGCATTACTGCTGTAATGTCATATGTATAGGCACTAATCGAGGTATGTATATTTACTTGTAATTTTAAATTATAATTTAGTACTTTTGTTTTAATAATTTTAATATATACTTTGGTAAATATAACTTATATGCATGAATGTATTATGTATGTAGGGCTGTCACATGACATTTGATACTCTGATTCAGATGAATACTATGATAGTTCCTCATGTTTCTTCATCACTTGACACCCTTGTTCATGCAACTAAACTTGGCACTGACCCAGTCAAGCGTCAATGGCAAATTAAGGAGGACCATGAGATTGTGGTAAGTGCATGTTTAAATGATTTTTTATTATAGTTTAAAACATGAGTTTATTAACTTGGCTTCATGTATACTTATTAATTTTATAATAATTTTTGTATTTAAACATGTTTAGATGTAAGTGAGCTATGAGCATAGTACCTATAGTTGAACCTTAGAGCAATCCAAGGCATTCGGGATATCTCCATCTACAAGCAGGGCATTCCAAGGAGAGTCTTCTTTGAAGAAGGCAAAGAGAGGGAGACTATTTGATGATTAGGATGTTGTAGATGATGTACTTTTTTTTATGCCTATATGGCAATGTATGCATTTTTGGCATTGTACATACATATATGATTTATTCACCTGACATTAGATACTATGTTGTTAGACATGATGTATTTTATTGTATGCCTATATGGCAATACATGTATTATTGACATTGTATGCCTATATATGGCATTCATACATAGCATTATTATTTTGTACGTGAATATTTATGAAAACCAATGAATTAATTCTTGTTTGAATCAATTATGTTCAGAGTATTATAAATGATTGGTTTTGAAGTATTCTTAAGGATTACAAATGTTATGAGATTGAGAATAACTTGTTAGGATAAAGTTACAAATCAAACCTAGTACTTAATTTAGCTTCTTACACCTAGTAATTATTTTTTGTACTCTTAGTAGCACCTCTTTACTGGCATTGACCTATGTCCATACATATTTTAGCTCATTCCATTCATGTTTCATTCACAAATTTACTCTCAATCTCTTTCTAGTTCTTCCTAGGTACCTTCTTTGGGTCTCAAAGACCAAATCTTGGTCTATGTTTCAAGAGCTCAACCTATTGTCACATATGGTCTTAGATGATCATAACATAGCTAGTATAACCCCCTTCAAGTACTCAAACAATAGAATACTCTCATTCCACACCTTATGGACACAATGTTCTCTCAAGGCTTGTAGCCTTTTTTAACTATATTTTGTCTTGTATGGAAACGTTGTGATTGATAAAAATATTATAAGGGAATTTATAGGTACACTATTATTTTTCATGTCTATGTAAAATTTTATAGTCCAACTCCACCTCTAACCATCACTTCCTTCATTAGCCTACCTTCATTTAGGCCTAATTAGTCCTATTCCAAACCCTCAGTCCTAGAATGCATACACATCCATAAAATATCAGGTTAAAACATTTTTATTCACATTTTACATGTGTATGGGAGCAATATTACAAATTTTCATTAAATTCCCATGGTTAAATCTCTTAGAAATGCCTAAAGCTTGCTAATCTAGAGTTTTCCATGCCCTGCACATACTCTCTAAAGGACCAATTTGACCTTCCCACTAATATTATTTTTTTGAAAACATACTCATGACATATAAAACATCTCATAACACCTTTTCAATGATAAAAAAACCAACTTTGCCTTTATGCCTTTGAGACTACCTATGGGGATTTGAGCCTGCATGTGGGGAGTGTGAACTACCTTGAAAGGTGTTTAAGATGTTTTAAAAAATCTTACCATAATTATCAAATACTATCTAAGCTTTTAACCCTTAAACACATCTTAAAACTCCAAAAATTATGCTTACATGAATAATGACCATTCTGAGACATGGAGGGGACTGTGACAAAATAATGAGCACGTCCAATTATCATATGACCTTTAAAAGATGATATATGGGTATATTAAGTCATTAAAACAAATTTTACCAAGTTTTAGGTCATTTAGATATGTACTTTCTCCTGTAGACCTTTTTTACCATAAGCTACCTTGAGATAACTACATGCTTCCTTCATGCCAAAACTTGTCTTTATTAAAAAATTTGCATGAAAACCATGAATTTTATCACTTATATATGAAAATATAGGTTTAAAAAATCATATTTTATGGTTTTAATATCTCTCCAAGGCTTAAACTGCTTCTTGGCATCCAAAATTGACAAAACTTCCAAAAATCTCCAATGGCTATCTTCTTGACTGCAAGAGGACTATGTCAAAACAATGAGATCTTTCACTCTTTCTAGGAGATTTAGGATGGAATGGGATGTTTTTTTAGGTCATGGATACCATTCATACAAAATTTCATGCTTTGACTCAACCTGTAGATGCCTCAAATTGACCAATTTTTCTAAAGTAGGCTCCAATGTTGATCGTGATTTGACATAGGGTTGACTATACTAAAATAGTGAATAGTTTCCATTTTAAAAAATACATAAAAATATATTTAATGGGTAGAGTAGGTCATACTTATCCTCTCCATCAAATTTTGTGATTAGATCTGACATATTTTGGCCTGTAAGCCCAATTCGGCAAAAGTTAGTGACACATGTCTTCTTGGTCAAATTTCACAAATGAGTCATCATCCTCTTTTGCCTTGGTTTTTAATGCAAATAATTGAGTATGAGTCTACAAATCATAATTCCAACTAGTGTCAATGTACTTTATGACTTGATGCTTATCTATATACACTCAGAGTCAACTACAATATATTCCAACCTCCTATCGTATCCTCAAACATGCCAACCAACCTTCATTGAAGGCCCCAAGTATTCATTGTACCTATTTTACACTTTTTCCAGAGTAGGACTATAAGGCCTAATTCATGTTTTTAAAGATTATTTTTCCTCTGTGACCTTATTGCTCACTCTTGACCCCACTCTCACACATATAATACTTATTTTAATATTAAACAATAGTTTTCACAAGCTTAAACATCCACTCTTCTAAATTATCCACTTGTTACCCCTTGTTGGCTTCAAATACTAGGCCTAATAACTACACTCTATTATAAACTTGTCCCACTAGGGTTTTAGGCTTCTTTAGGACTGACATTTAGCCATATCTCCTCCCATAGACTTGCCCCAACCTCCAAACCACCTTCAACACTTGAAGTAGAGAAGCCATACATTTAGTTATCATAATCATCATTGCATTATGTTAAATTTATATTTTTTGTGAAAAGAGGGTTTTTGGGTACAAGTTCAGTGGATTGGCATAATTGATCCATCTTTTCGCTCCTCACCAAAAGTTCTATCATAATAGCCTCTACCTCCAACTAACAACTTTGCCTTTGGGACTGGTAGATGCAAATCCACTACCTTGAGCATGTCTATATAGATAAATGATACGTGTTCCAATAACCTTGACACCCACTTCCACCCACAAGTGCATTTTCAATACTATTCTAGAGCATAGAAACACTGATAACAAATGTTGTCAAAGTTGAAGCTATGGTCTAAAAACTCAATTTTTGGTACTTTTTGGCTAAAATTTGGTACTAATAACACATCCAAAGGGGAAAATAATGTCTAGGACTAGGTTCTTAACCTCCCATATAGCCTAAATGACAAACCCACCACCCATTTCAGGCTCAAGAACACCCTTCCCAATACAAGAAAGATGCTAATTTTTAGCCTAACTTCAGGCATGCATAAAATTAAAAATGTAAGTCATATGGAGGAACCATAAGATCTTTTGTGTGCATGGTAAATTCCTCTAATTTCACCCCAAATATATTTTAAATCACCTCTAAGATCAATACGGGGAAAAAGTTGCAGTATAGGGTCCTAAAATAGAAATTTTTGGTAGTGAAGAGATAACTTCTTGACCTCCAATTAAAAACTTTGCCTTTGGGATTGGTAGGTGCAAATCCACCACTTTAATCATGTATATATAGAAAATTACATGTTTTCCAATAATTGTGACACCCACTTCCACTCACAAGTGCATTTTCACTACTATTCTAGAGCATGGAAACACTGATAATAAATGTTTTCAAAGTTGAAGCTATGATCCAAGAACTTAATTTTTGATGATTGTTGGCTAAAAACTAGCATTTTTAACATGTAAAAAAGGGTGAATAACGTCTAGGACCAGGTTCATGGCCTCCTATCTGGCCCAGACAACAAATCCACCACCCATTCTAGGGTCAAGAATGCCCTTCCCAATATAATAAATATGCTAATTTTTAACCTAACTTCAAGCATGCATAAAACCAAAAATGTAATTCATATGGAGGAACCATAAGATCCCTTGTGTGCATGGTAAAGTCCTTTAATTTTATCTTGAATCTAGTCTAAATTACCTCTAAGAGAAATGCGTGGTAAAAGTTATAGTAAAGGGTTATACAATGCAACTTTTTGGCAGTGAAGAGATAACTTCTTGACCCCCAACTAGCAACTTTACCTTTGAGACTAGCAAGTGCAAATCCACCACTTTTGAGCATGTCTACATAGGAAAATTACATGTATTCCAATAATTGTGACATCCACTTCCACTCATAAGTGCATTTTCACTACTGTTTCAGAGTACAAAAACACTTACAATAAATATTGTCAAAGTTGAAGCTACGATCCAAGAGCTCAATTTTTGGTGTTTTTTGGATGAAAATTGGCATTGCTAACATGTCTAGAGGGGAGAATAACATCTAGGAACAGGTTCTTTGCCTCCTATCTAGCCCAGATGACAAACCCACCACCCATTTTGGGCTCAAGAATGCCCTTCCCAATACAAGAAAGATGTTGATTTCTAGCCTAACTTCAAGCATGCATAAAACCAAAATTGTAAGTCATATGGAGGAATCTTAAGATCACTCTTGTGCATGGGAAAGTTCTATAGTTACAACCCAAATATAGTCTGAAGCACCTCTAAGAGCAATGCATGGTAAAAGTTACAATAAAGGGTTCTAAAATATAACTTTTTGGTAGTGAAGAGACAACTTCTTAACCTCCAACTAGCAACTTTGCCTTCAAGACCGATAGGTGCAAATCCACTACTTTTAACACATATATATAGGAAAATTACACATGTTCCAACAATTGTGACACCCACTTCCACTCGCAAGTGCATTTTCACTACTATTTCAGAGTATGAAAACACTTACAACAAATGTTGTTAAAGTTGAAGTTATGATCCAAGAACTCAATTTTTGGTGCTTGTTGGATGAAAAATGGCATTGCCACCATGTATAGAAGGGTGAATAACATTCAGGAATAGGTTCTTGGCCTCTCATCTAGCCTAGATGACAAACCCACCACCCATTCCAGGTTCAATAATGCCCTTCCCAATACAAAAAAGATGTTGATTTTTAGCCTAACTTTAGGCATGCATTAAAAAAAATGAAATTCATATGGAGGAACCATAAGATCCTTCATGTGTATGGGAAATTCCTCTAATTGTACCCTAAATCTAGTCTAAATCACCTCTAAGCGTAATTTGTGGTAGAAGTTGCAGTAAAGGATCCTAAAATGCAAATTTTTCGCAGTGAAGAGACAATTTCCTGACCTCTAACTAGCAACTTTGCCTATGAGACAGGTAGGTGCAAATCCACCACTTCGAACACATCTATATATATGAAAATTACACATGTTCCAACAACTATGACACCCACTTCCACTCGCAAGTGCATTTTCACTACTATTTTAGAACATGAAAACGCTGACAACAAATGTGTTTGGAAGGCTATAAGGAGAAATAAACTTGTCATGAGCAATTGTTCAAGAGTACAAAAATGATAATTAATTTTAGTAATAGTGCCAACCACGTGAAGGTGGAAGCTGATTTGGCACCACTAACCTATAAAAAAATGTTATTAAGTAATTATAGATAAAATTTATGCATGTACTACCTACAAAATGAAAAACATTTGGTAAAATTGATTACATATATATTTTACAAGTCAACATACCTATGTATTTGAATCCAATTAAACACTTAGATCTTCTCTAATCTTGATAGTATCGATAATAGCTTCATGGTTTGACTCATGAACTTTTCATAGCTTCTTGTTTCTTGGCCTTCCATGATATTTTTGTAATTGAATATTTATTGCAAGAACCAAATTTGAATAGTTTATAATCTTCCCATGAATTTCAAAGTCTTCAAACAATCATACATTTGAATTTTTTTATAGGATATCATCGAAGCCAAGTTCTAGTGGCCACCACAGACCCAGTGAGATAATCAATCTTTTCTCCATCTACGACCTAGGAAGTCAATTTTTTCTTTCCATCTACACATAGACATAAGTAATAATTTGTTCCTCTTCATTATCCTCATCTGCAATAACTATAAAAACAATGCCTACGCCATAAAAAATAATTTTTAATGACATTATGAAGATAGATTATGAGAATAAATAGTACATAAAGATTAATCTTCTACCTGGCTGTACTAGATCAGATATATGGTCAAAGTCATGTGAGGGTGTCATGTCAGTAAGTTGCAATATTGGTGTAACTTGATATGTGTTGATTAGAATTATAGGTTTGGAACTCTATTCATCCACCCACTCTTGTGACTCATACTAATTCCAAACAAAGTCCATGCATGCAGAACAAAAGTTTCCAAGTGTCACGTATGAATAATCCAAGAACCTACATTTGAGCTACGAAATGAGTGGAGCTCATTTGAACATGTTAGAGTCATACAATCCTCATAGTTTGTCAAGTATTTTTCCTTTATTAACCAAAAATGTCTACGAACATTAGAATTTTCTTGACCACCATGACATATGTTCTCATTACACCAGTCAACCATAGTTTTTACATCAATCAAATTAGCAACATTATCATATTTTAACTCCTTTATTACAATGGCTCTTTTTATACATGTTCCAGCACCATCACACTCCCCTTTTCCACGGCCAACCTCAATGACACTCTAAATATGTTCTACACTAGTGGTAACTTGCATCCTGCTCAACCAATAAAACATCCATGCATTTTTGAATTGTGATGTATAATTGTCTGACCAAATATAATGTTGTTTGAAATTAATGTTCCTCTGAGTCAACTGTCCATAAAACTTATCAAAAAAACCTTACACATACTCTAGGCAATGTGATCGATCATCACTGATATATAAATGGTACTCCCTTTATATTTTTCAATCTTCCTCTGTACTATTAGGTACATTCATGAATGCTATATGCATAAATATAGTAATTTATGTTGAGTTATAATACTATGATTGAACTTACATTTGTGATTTGAATGTGTAATTTTTTGTAAATTCAACTACTGAAATAATAGAATCAAGTGGGAATGTGTCCTTACTTAGCTTGAAATGTTCATCCAACTATCTAGACCTATGTGTGTACCTTGCATACTGATAAATAATTTTCTCCATGAATTTGACCATAAATTTTGAAATAGGTATCTCTTTTGTAACAAGCTCACACCTTTTAGATTATTTGTCATATTTTACTTCATAAGTCACAGATTTGTATTTGCTCAAACCAACTAATTCCTATCCAATTACACTTGTACACTCATGGATACATTTTTTCAATTTTGACAATCCACCACAAATGTTACAATTTTCATCCAAACATGTTTTCTTATAAAAGAACTATCCATCTGGTCTTTCACAAAAAAAATTTGAAATAAATTCCCTGGTTAATTTTGGTGGAACTTCTATGCCACATTCCTGAAAAATGTTAGTAGTATGCAAAGTACAATGAATATGGCAGAAAACATCATAGTGCATTGAAAATTCAACATGTTGCCTACAACAACAAGTGGTGCGTGTGTGATTTATTTTTACACAAAAATGTTTGGCCATATCAAAAAGTCTTTGATTAATAGTAATTTGTAGATGGTTTTTCAAAAACTTAAAGTATAATTATGTTTGAGTCATATTCGAGAAATGTTTTGGATATGGTTTATGATTACGAGAACCAACTCTTCTTTTCACCACATCTCTTGCATTGGGTGAAACTCTTATATTATCTTTCTAAAATTGTGCAAGTAACTCTTTCAAAGCATCAGCTATAGCCTTGTCCTTTTGTGAAAGACTATTAAAAAATGACCATAGCTCTTTCGTATTAGGTTCATTAAGTCTTTCACATATTACAAATTCTTTCATTAATGTTTTTCTATTTATATCAAGTCTTCGACTTATTTTTAAAATAAATCATTTTTTATCTATTTCACTTACTACACAAGTTGTCATTATACATTGGGCAGAATTGAAATCTTTATTGCATGATTTTAGGCCTATAATATGATATGCATCATATATATTTTTAACAATTTCATCATTTTCATCATCCATGTTAGATGTTCTTAGTCCTAATGTATACATTATAGGTCTCATCATAAGCAATTTCATCAATGAAATAAATAACTGACATCTTTGACTATCATACTTCAATCTATGAAAGAAATTATCCCAAATTTATTAAGCCAATCTTATTGAATGGTGGTCAAACATTTTTTTATGCATTGGTTTCAAAATATTTTCATCAAATTCAATTAAGTACTTATCTTTTCTATGCGTAATTCTTGGAGGTGTTGTTATTGGTGGAATCCGTTTAGAAGGTGTTTCAAAATCATTATATATTTCCATGAAATTTAATTCATTGTTTGTTTATTCATTATGTATTTTCATGAAATTTTCTTCATTGTTAATTTCATAATTATTTGAGTCCATTAAATTTTCTTCATTGTTTGTGGGTAAAGTATCATGCATAGGCTCTTCATCAACATAATAAAAAAAATTAAACTTTGAATGTGAATTTACACCATTATCTAATTTTCTATTGTCAATTTCATCATAATTTAATTCATTATTATAAATTTCATCATTATTTAATTGATTATTGTCAATTGCCTCATTATCTAAGGCATTTAGCTCATAAGGGTTAGTGTTTGTACCTTATCTGGAATGAATTGCTTGTATTCATACCTTGTTTTTCTGTAAACTCTTCTAATTAATCTGATGTTTTGTTCTTCAACTTATTTATCATCCTTGAATGTGAATTGGAGCCCATTTTGACAAAATCAACTAATAAAGTACTTCAATTGTGGGGTCCAAAAAAAAACTGCAACCAAAAAAGTATGTAGAGTATGCAGGGAATGTCTATAGGGATAACAATCTTGATTATGGATAAAAATAGATGTTGAAAAGTGAGTTTTTGTTTATAATTTAAGGAATGTGTATGCATTCCTATAATGTGTATGCATTCCTTTAAGTATAGGAATATACTATACAAACAAGTAAAAAGGCTCATATTCAAGCATTTTTCCCATTATAATATTATAATATGATGCAATAACACTCAATAAGACTATAATATGATGCATGAATCCATAATATGATGCAATAAGACTATCAGAGGTTGAAATAATGCTATCATATCATGTAATAAGGCTTAATATGATGCAATAAGACTATTATATGATGTAAGAAGGCTATCATGTGATGTAGTAAGACTATCATGTGATGCAATAAGACTATCATACAATGCAATAAGACTATCATACAATGTGATAAATATCTAATATGATGCATTTAGGCTACCATATGATGAAATAAGGCTCAATATGATGTAATTAGGCTATCATATGATGCAATAAGGCTCAATATGATGCATAAATATCCAATACATGATGTAATAAGACTCTCGATAAGAATATGAAGCAATAAGACTAATGAATGATGCAATAAGGCTCAATATGTAAAATTAAATGAGCTAATTTTTCCCAAAATCCCATCATCGGTCCTTACAAAACTAGGTGAATAATAGGTTCACAAATTAATAGTAATCACATTCATGAATTTATGCATTTGTGATGAAATCAAGGAACTTAGGGGTTGTGTTTGTTATAAAATTAGAATTTGGGGTTAGGGGTTTAGTGTAATAGGTTTTTACATGTGTATATGTCATGAAATTAGGGTTTAGGAGAACTACATACATGTTCAAGTGATAAAATTGAGGTTCACAATCAACATGTCATGAAACATGACCTAATTTATCCCTTTCAATCACATTGTAAACTCCAATTTAGGTTCAACAGGTTGAAATTAGCCACATTTGAATTTATATTTGCATTTATGATTGAATTAGGGTCAGTTAAGTCATACATGTTACATCTAGATTATACAATTAATTGGGTCATAAATTTGGTTTAGGGGCTCAATTTTGCCCAAATCATATCCCTAATTAAACCAATGGACTAATTGGTTCAATTCATGATAAATAGAATCATACTTAATTTTATCCCAAATAATATATATCGTGATATTATAGTTATGTCAAGAAGGGGTTCAAATTGGCCTCCCATGCCTCCTTAATTGAATTGCCCCTATAATTGAACCTTATTGTGCCACGTGTGTACCTCATACACCCAAAAGTATTAAAGCTATTAGAGATGCATCAAGTCCTAGAAGTTTTAGAGTTGAAAATGCCCCTAGAGGCCAAATCTAATTACATATTACCATATGTAACTCATGTATGCTTGGAAGTGTCAACACTGTTAGAGGTGTCAAGTCCTAAAAGTGTTAAAGAGTGAGCTATCAGATCTTGTGAGACATGATCCAATTAGATATGTATGCATGTGTGTATCTTGTACATAGATTTATTTGTTTTATAGATCTAACTGTCACTTATCTTAGAAGCATTAGATTTGTTATAGCCTCTTCCACATGTGTAGGTCTAATACACCTAGATAAGTGTTAGAGTTGTCAGATATGCACATATTTGATACTTAGACATGTTCCATCACTGTGCCAACCAATCCAACTATGGCCTATTAACAAATTTATCATACATAAATAGAATCCAATAATGTTTAAATATTGACATTGATCCAATCAACTCATGTCTATTAAATAATTAACATGGTGTGAGCCTCTGGCTTGTCATTATTGTACAAAAATTGTCATGTAGAGCCCTTTAAGGTCCCATCTGAATTGAGTGAGCAATGAATGTTATAAATTTTATACATTAATGTATTTAAATTATTTATATCCCTCTACCTTGAATTACCTCTAGAGATCCCAAAACTTACATTCATATTAAGTCCTACACACAGGAGAGAACATAATTTAGCAATGGACAAGCCTCAACCTCAAGTCCCAAGCCAGAGCAAGAACTCTAAGATATGTACTAATTTTTTGCAATCCACATCATAAGGTTTAAGCTCATTACAATGAAATATGAACAAGGTGATTGAAGATATATGTATGAAACATATATACTATTAAAACCTTTGGTGAGGGGGTGCACACTTGTATTCAATTTTGATCAACCATCTATATGAGGGGAGTAGTTCATAAGCCACATGAATAATTATTGGGTCTCTCTGCTCAGCATCATCCTTGAGGGGAAGCATGTCTCATATTTAGGGGACATTATTAATGTATCTTGAATAAGTTTAATAGAGTTTGAGCTGGGGTAACTTATACATATGTCATACTTGGTCAATGCCAGGTCTACACCATCCCTTAATGGTTTCAAAAAAAGTCCCTAGGTAGTGCATTTAGATATTTTATAAGCTATACATTTATCACTACAGGCATGACATCTTAAAATAACTTAAAACCACACCACACTAATGGATACATGTGACCATTTCAATTTTATTAAGCTCAAAACTACATATTATACACAATAAAATGTGTACCTAACTCGACCAAAATATTTAAGAATTTAACATGTAAATACATTGTAGGTCCATCATCCTACTTTTGTATTTTACCATCCTAATTGCACAATAAGGTATACAAATATATAGTATTGATAAGCATCAAGTGTTGTCTAGCTTCTTTTTGAGCTTGAATTGTTGCATCCATGGTGTGGTTATGACTAGTCCCATGTCAAAGACACACTCTTCAAATGATGTGGGAATGAATGGAGTGGTTGATACTTGTCCCATGTGTGATGGAGGAGTAGACATGAAGGAGGTGCATAGAATGGAGGATTAACCATTTTTCACAAGATATCTTAATTTTAGGCAAAATTTGAATAATGTATTTGAATACATTAGGGGAATCAAACTCAAATAATTGTAACAATAGAAGAATCTTGTTATACTTTCAATTTGGACCTCAAAATGCACTGATTGAATTAGATGCACTAAGTGACATTCAAAGAAACTTAAGGGATTTTATTCATCACATTTTAGGAATGTTTTTGTGACAATCCAAGACATGATTCATAGGTATTGGGCTCCATTAGATATCATTCTTGAAATAGATATCAAAGAGATGCACTATTGCACCAAGGGCTCAATTCTTATTTCTACTTACACAAGATTATCTATACTACATAATCCAATTCAATGGGTTTTCAACTTAAACAAATTAGTTCAAAATTTATAAATAAAGGGGTCTAGTCAAAGATATCAAAGACAAAATAAAAGGGTAAGATATGATTTTAGGCCAGTAGGATAATATCAATAAGAAACACAAAATTTAAGGGAAAGTACGATTTTAGGCAAGTAAGGTGGTAAGGTATATCCTTGCCCTACTAGGGGAAAGATCCCAATAGCTATGCATGTTTCAATTGTCAAACAATGATTTTGTTAACATGTGTTCTATTGATGAAACATATTGGTGTATATAAATATTAAAGTGCACCAGAAGCTAAACATGTAATATCTAATACTTGTTCAACATTTATTATATGAAATTAAAAGTAACCAATCACATCTTGCCAAGTAAGAGTCAAGTATTGATACTCTAATGCGCAATGATTTATACACTAAAGGTTAAGTTTTGATCATATGTTTAAAAAATGCATTTTATGACCTCTCATAATAAAATTAGTTATATTGTCAAATGTATAATGTGTTAGACCTTGAAATATTACTTATAAGTAGTTAAGATGACATATTGAAATGGGTAAAAATTTCTAAGTCTAATGCGATGTTATGGTACCTTAATTCGCTATCTAAATCTAGTGGGACCTTTCCCCTATAAGAAACATGAAATTTGACATTTCCTCTATAAAGAAGCATGGCTAATGGGACTTTCCCCCACAACAAACACAAAATTTGCTTGTTTCATTTTATGTCAAAGGAATATGTACACATTCTTTATTGCATTATATAATGTATACATGTTATATAAGGTGTACGCATTATTTAAATCTGAATTTAAAACCGAGCCTTTAGGCTCAAAAATGGCTTATATTTCTAAGCCAAAGGCTTGGAACTGTGCTCTACAGTCGAGACCAAGAGTTTTAGGAAAAACCAACAAATTTCAACTTCAATAATCAAATACGCTATAGATTTCAACATAAAAATTGAAAAAATTATTACTATTACGATGAGCACATTGTCCTCTTTCTAAATGTATGATTTTTATAATTTTTGGGCTAAATTCAAAGGTTCAAATTATATTTATTTCTAACAACACCTTTTTAGGCCACTACATGCCTCACCCGTACATGCCTATTCATGTTTATCTAATTTGTTTTTTTTAATCTAAATATAAAATTAAAAATATTGGAACAAACTAGGCATAATTCTACATTCATTAAAAAAAATCAATTTTCATTTTTTTTGAGGTAGTTAGGGTGGCTCACATGGACAGCTTTCCATTTTTTATCAATTTTTAGGATATACTTAATTTCAAACTTTTAAAAAATAATATTCATCAAAAAAATATAAAAAAAAGTGCATAACACACTAGAAGAGCTAATATAAATATTCATCCAAGGGTTTTAAACAATATTAAATGATGCTAAAAAAATGGTGGGTCGCAAAGAATGGTACAATTCAAATTTTCTTAAAAAATAGGAAGTCCTCTTCAAATTTTAGATGTTTGACCTATTTATACTTAACCATTTAAAAAAAAAAGTGTTTTGGAAACTAGACTCAAAATTATACAATTCATATTTTTATACCATCTTCAAATTTTGATTGTAGCCTTCTCTAATTATCTGCAGAAGTTCACATTTCTAATATTTCAAAAAAATCATGTCCATGGGTAGGACCTTTTTGGTCCCCCAAGTTAGTGCACTTACCCAAAACAAAAACCAAATTGATAATAGAGTTCACCCTTTTAGGGGATAACTCTTGGGGTTTGAAAATCACTTGAATTGATCTATTAAATTTTACAAAATACACTTTATGTATATTATTTACATCAAAATATGACTTTGGTCTATAAAAATAAAACCTTTGTTATGTCTTTAGGAAGTCTTTGTAACAATCTCCTATATGCAAGTTTTTCTTCCTGCATAAAAGGACACTTGTGTGTGTAGACACTGAAATCGTGTCTAACCCTTGGTCATCTTCCCTCTTGGTCCATTCCTAACCCATTCTTAAACCATGCACTTACTAATTTAAAAATAATAATTTATTATTAATATCCTCCCCTTTGACACATCACCTATAACACCTCGCTTGACACCTTGCCTTGGACTATTTCCCACCCTATGACTCACCCAAGACCTATTCTTACTTCTCTCTAACCGCCTAACCAACTCTCGTGCATATTTAGCCCAACCTTTGACAATTTGCCAATGGGTAGTGCACTTGGCGGATGGACAATGGGCTTGGTGGCTCTTTTACCCATTCTCCACCCGCCGACGTCAATCAAATGTCGGCCGACGCCGGCGGAATCACCGACGTCGGTTTTACTTAAACCAAAATTCAAACCTTTGCTGGATCTAAAAATCAAAAATTTTTAATCTCTGGAGCTAATCATGAATCTCGAAACCTCTTTCGATGAAACAAAGTTCTCGTGCTTTTGCCTTCTAGTGTTCTGGCTTCTTGTTTTCTTATAGGGATCAACATTCTTGACAGCATTTTCTAGGCACTGAGGTCTTGCATCAGACATTTTGCACAGGGATTGCACGATATCTCCATCACTAGCGACAACAAAAACACAGCTTCTGCACCTTTGCCAACTCATGTCACAGCTAAGTATTTGTATTGTTTTTATTTCAGTGTCATTTCAAATATATTAGCATTCTGTCTACCGTCTATTCCAAGCATCCTTGACCCAACCTTCCCTGTTCTTCCCGGAGAGGCTGATAAGCCTTCTCTCACCCCTTATTCCCTTCTCTTTGCCTCTGACACCCATTTAGTCTTTCTTTAGATAAATACCCTCTGTTCAATCAACTCAGCACAAGCTATCAGAGACCTATAGACCATCTTAAGACCAATCTAATCAACCTGACTAAATTGCTTTACGGAAAGGCTAAAAGGCCTTTTTCCTACTCCTTACCCCTTTTCCTGACAACATACCCTCTGCCTTAGTTCTTATTAAAGATTCTATTTACTGTTTCACCATCCCAAACAAACTCCCTGACTCACAGACAAGACCACAGTCCATCTTGCAGACTAGAAACTAGCCCTATAACCCATCCCTGGCCATTACCCCGACCGACCTCGTTCATTTCCCCTAACGACGTCGGCAGTCTAACCAACATCAGTGACTTCCTGACCGACGTTGGCAATATCACTGACATCAGCGACTGTGCTAAGTAGATTGCAGCTTATCAGGTACGCATTTGCTTTCAGTTCTTTCTTTTCAGTCTTTTATTATTTCTCTTTTCTATCTCTGTCATATTCTATTTTAACTTTGGATTGTCATCCTCCAAGAAGCCTTAGCGCTTCTAGGACCAAGCTTTTACTTGGCAATCCACTCTCTTATCAGCTAACATTTTTCATGTTTTAGTGTCTATCTCTTTCAGGTGTCATCCTCCACAACCAAAGAGGAGTTCTCACAATGTCTGGATAATGGTGTGCACGACTACATCCAGGTACATACAAGCCTTGACCACTTCCTTAAATTTCTCATTTTCTCTCTTTGAATGTGAAAGCGAAAATAGCGTAGAAACATTCTGGCACACCTGGTGGGACCCTTAGGGCCTTCCTTGGGTTCCTTTCCTTCTTTTTTCATTTAGGTGCATTAGGTTTCTCCCTCTTCACCTCTTTCTTCTTTTCTAAAAGACATCATAAGCAGGAATAAAAAGAACCTTTCTTTCTTTTCTTGCATTTCTAGACTAGTCAAAAATCATATTCTTCAACCCTTTCTCAACTTGTTTTCATTCCAACTTAACATTTCAACTTGGGGCTTAAAAATATATTGCATTCCATCTATGTTTGCTTGCATTTCTTAGTCCACACTTAGTAATTAATAAACTGCATATTGAATTAATCGTAGATCACTTGATGTTACACAACCAAACCACGTGCACTAAATCAAACATCAAACTCACCTGAGACAAGGCCCGACTAGGATTTCATCACCCAGCATATACCTTACCCATCCGGTGATCCTACTTGGATTTCACCACCAAGGGGAAATCCCACTTTGTTCTCTGGCAGAGTCTAATCTATAGGGAAAGTATATTTTGGCTAAGCGAGACCAGCTTACCACTAGAATCATGAAGTGAGGGGAGCTTGCTCCTTAGCACCAGGCCAAGTACGGAACCTAACACAGACTTTTGAGCACCTAAACATACCTGAAACCATCTTTAGACTACCTCTTCTAGGACCCTTCTAACAGCCAACCTCCTCAAACATCACTTTAAGGCATAAGTCACACAAGCTTAATAATTTATTTCTAGGGATTTAACGCTTAGGATCTGCCTGTCTTCATCCTATTTTCTATTTTTATCTATTTTTTTTGAGCTGGTAAGGATGTCTTCTTTATTTCCAAAAACTTTCAATTTTTTTTGAGTTTCTGGAAAACACAGTCACTGGCATCGGCTTTACCACCAACGTCGGCAACCTCCCTCCACCGGCATCGGTTATCTGACCGACGTCGGCCATTTTTCTCACTGACATCAGTTTTTCAACTGACATCGGTCACTGTCACAGTCCTTTTTTTCTCAAAATAGCAGTTTAAAACCCGACCCTTTTCCTGCCAAAAACCCCCATTCTGAGTTTTTGAAACTAAAAAAACACAGTTTCTGGAACCTGACCCTTCTTGCCTTGAATGGTTTTGACACGCAGTCAAACCAAGGCTCTTCTTGACCACGCTAGGCAACAACCGCTTCCACCTTCACCATCCATAACTAGTCCTATAATGGAGTTCCACTCGGAGACTGAAAAAACTCCTACTCGCCCAACCCCGCCCCAGACTCCTATTGTCCCAGAAGGGGACCAAGATTTCGCATGATTCTTGGACCTCAACGTCAAAGCCTTGCAGCACTATCTCACACATAGCCAAATGTGAGACTCCCTAGGCAACCCAATCTATGGGATGCTGACTTCCTTAGTTGAGACAAGAGTCATATCAACAACATCTACAATTCAACCTATAGACAATCAAGCCAACACCTCGACTAATAACCCAACCGTGTCCTACCTTCAAAATTTAACCTCTCCTTCTAGACCTACTTCCATGGGGGTTCCGGTACCCCCTCAACCTCAAACTACTCAACCAAATCCTACACCTTTCCAAAACCTACTGGTCTTTATCCCCCCTACTCTTGCACCTATCAACATAAGAGTAACTTTCTACCCTTCAACAAGTGTGGCTACTCCTCAACCATCTTTGACGGCCCCTATCCAACTTGTGCCTACCAACCCCATAACACAAGTGCCCTTGGCTTCAACTTTCACCTCGATAAATAGCTACCCATATGTTGCGTCTACGCAACCAACCACATCATATGCCCCTCTCAATATCTTTCAAGTGCCTTATAATCTAGGGGGCGCTCCACCTGCCAATCCGTCAGCAGATATCATCAAAATGCTGATGGAAAAGATGTCTAGCCTAGAGATCTCCATTTTCAGCTCACGCAATGCTCTCTCATACGATAAAATTTGCAATGAGCCCATTCATCCTTCTGTCCCGATTAGGCCATACCCCAACTAGTGGGAGCTTCCCAAAATTTCTCGCTTTCAAAGCAAGGAAGACCCACAATAGCACTTACAGGCATTTAGACATGCCTGTTACCTTATTGCCCATGACGATGCATTGCTCTTACGCATGTTTCCTATGTCCCTCTCTGGTGCTGTGCTTGACTGGTACAGCTCTCTTGCCAGCCATTCCCTCTTCACATTTACACAGCTGGCCCAGCTCTTTCTTGATCACTTTTCCATTAACATCACCAAGAAGGTCTCGATCACGGACCTCTATTCTATCCACCAATTCGAGGATGAATCTATAGCTGACTTCGTTGTTCACTGGAGAGGCCTCATCAATCAACTCTCCTTTTCCTTACCCCAACCCAAACTTATTGAACTTTTCTCCCGAGCCTGCGCCAAACATATTTCTTCCACCTTACAGGTTCAGACCTTCTGCACCTTCGACGAAACCTTCACGATGGCCCACAAACTTGAATTATGTGCCATCAAGGAGAATAAAGTCAAGTTGCAGAGCAAGAATCCCAACTCTAAGATCAATGACTCTTCTTCTTCTAAACCTTCATCATCCAATCCTAAGTCTAAAGCTTCATCTAACACTGTAGTCATTAGACCTTCGTCTTCTTCAACCAATCAGCCTGAGCCATCCACATCTCAGAGCGCCACCTGCCAATTCCAACAGAGATACGTACAATGACAGTATACTCCTCTTGGCAAATCATACACGTCTGTTCTAGAAAAACTTGTTAGACAGGGGGTTCTCAATCTCCCCCAGATCTGACCATCTCCACAATTTGATCCCTCACGCGCCATCCCTGCGTGGTATAGGGAAAATGACTTCTACAATTACCACCGTGTCAAAGGTCATGACACGGGTAACTATAAGACCTTTAAAAACATAATCCAAGACATGCTTGAAAAGGGTGACCTCGTCCTAGACAATCCCAATGCACCTCCTAATCAGGGCATCGATATCTTCAAGCAACCATTCCCCAATCATCCATCGACCCAAAACAATGTCCAGACCTTGATTGACAACACTCATGAACACAACATTTGAATAGTTAATACGGTCTCGCCCTTCATCCCCGACCAACCTCAAGAGGTCAGTCCATCTATCAGTCCATCATGTGTGGATGAATCTCTTTCTCCAGTTAGTTCTCCGTCAACCTCTCTCATCTTGGAGGATGCCTCAACCTTACCGGCACCACCGGTCTCACCATTCTCCTTCCTACTACCTATGGAGGACCCGACCTTACCTACTCTTCGACTGCAAGTGGAGGGCACCATAATCCCTGCCCTTTACCCGCTTGAGGAGCCACATTCTCCAATTTCTTCTCCACCAAGAGAAGAACCTGACTCTTCATCTTCTTTGACCAACGACAATCCAGTTATAACTCCCACACACCTTGGGTCCGAGACTACTGCCACACCTAACACATCTTCTCAAGGACCCAAACCTCATCCAACATCTTCTCAACCATTTTCTCGACTAGTGGAGAAAATCAAACTTCTCCCTTCAAGGAAAGTGGAGCATCAGGGATTGTGGGAGCGTCTTAAATCTCTTCAACATCTTCGTGCCCTCTCATCTCATGCTGCCAATCCTCCCAAGGCAGAATCTCCTAAGACTCTCAACAAAGACTAGACTCCCACTTCTAAACCTGCATCTACCCCATCTAAATCGATCAAGTCACTCGGCATTTGCCTTGTCTCTACCCTCACTCACCCTCAAGTGAAAGTGGACTTAGACCAGACCTCGACCAATAGTAGTCTTCCAACCAAGTCAAAGAAGACTGCCAGACCATAGAAGCGAACCCCTCCTCCACCGTCAACACTACCCTCCATTTTAGGTCCTCACCCTTCTACCCTAATCGGAGTGCTCCCTACTCCAACCCTTAACCAAAACAAATTACCTCCATTACTTCGTTTGCCAACCACAAGTCTACCCCCTCTCAAAAATTTGGCACCTCTCACAAAGAAAGTGCCGTCTTCACATGTGGCTGCACCACCAACCCAAAAGGTGGTACGGAAGCCTTCTTCAACACCTCCTAAGCAAAAGTCACTAGCACTTCATACATCAACAAGCACGGACCCCTTAGTAGGTTCATATGCTTTGATATTATGCCAACTTTTGCAGACTTCTAGCATAACCCTTCCATCTATCAAGCCATTCCAACCCTTCGAGTCAAAACCTTCCTGGTTCGACGATACAAAGATTTTCTTATACCATCATACGCCAGGACACGATACCGAGACTTGTAGTGCCCTCAAGGTAGTCATTCGCCACTATATGGAGAAGGACACTCTTCTCTTTGAGGACACTCTTAACCGACCCTCGACACCTTTCCATCCAACCTCTTCAACCACGTTAACATCTCACCAGCAGGCCATGACCCCTTCTTCCCCTCCTATCTTTGAAATCAATGCTATCCACATAACCACTAGGTCACAAAAGGATAAGGTGAAAGAAAAAGATGCTATTCCTTGGACCTATCCTTTTGTCCAGTCACCTCAACCACCAAAACCCAAGATTTCCATCTTAGGTGCATCCCAACCCCCTTCTTCAGAGGTAATCAAAGACTCTATGATAAAACAACTTCACCAAACGCTTGTGAAGATGACCTTATATGACCTTATCCAAAGCTCCCCCCAGCATCGTCAAGCTCTAATCAAAGCCTTACAGGCAATGAAGGTCCAACCTGAAGACCCTCAACCACTAGCTGCCCTAGTCCATTCTTTATCCCCTGTCGCCTCTATCACTTTCAGTGATTTTGAAATTCCTATCTCTACCTTGGAAGATCAGGATGATGCTCTTTTCATCACAGCCTACGTTGATCAAACCCACATTAAGCGAGTTATGATTGACAGGGGTGCCAGCATTAATATCATTTCTACCCATGCCTTTGATCAATTGGCTCTTCCCAAGAATTGCGTATCAAAAACCAACGCAATCCTTAGATCTTTTAATGACACCACCGCTAACACTATTGGCACTATTGTCCTCCATATTCACGTTGGTCCACGCATAATCCTGGAGCTCTTCTACATCATTGAGGGAGAATTCCAATATAACATGCTATTAGGATGACCCTGGATCCGCGCCATGGCTTGCGTCCCTTCAACACTTCACCGTTGTGTCAAATTTGAACACGACAAACAAGTCCATGTCATTCCTGCCGACCCATCCCCTTTTAAGACTTGTAACACAACCTATCGACCAAATGACGTTCTTATTCCTCTCAAGGCACCAACCCAAACATTGTCTCCATCCACAGAAGCATCAATTAGTACACAAACAACGGTTGCCATCACATCACCTTCTCAATTAACAACCAATGACCCCATGGACGATATCTTCCAAAGACTTTCACTTGGAGAATATCGCTTACTTTCTCTAGACATGTTCTAGACTCCTCAAGAGTATGGACAGCTTCATCAAAATCCAAGCTATGACCGTCAGATCGGAATGGTCATTCCTTATGGTCCTCCTAGCCTTCGAACCAATCTCATCTATGGGGGGCTGGATCAAGCTCCTACTAACTCAAATCCTTCCTCCTCACCTCAACTATTCACATCCGATTTCTCCTTTCTTGGCAACCCCACCTTTGCACATACCTACCTTTATAGGTGTGCATGGAAGGGTTTTGGCTTTGGGCGCTACGAACAAGGCTCTCATCGGCCCATCAAACCACCCAATGATGATAATGCAAAGAAATGATATGGACTGGGTTTCCAAGAACCCACTGAGGCTTCCGCAAACCTTTGCCCCAAACCCACCATCGACCAATCTCTTCCAGACTCGCCTATTCTTCCATCCTCACCTATGGAGTCGGTGGTTTCCATCCCTCCTAGTTTTTTTTTGCATAAACACCATCCACTTGGAACCCCTAACCTATCAACTCAACGGGGTTCCCAAGTCTCTCCCTCTTGTTTATCCCAGCATGATAGACGATGAATCGGCAACCATCAACACTGTCCACTGCATAGATGATGATGCCATTCTTACCTATATGGGTGCTGATGATTCTTTTATTCAGCACTCCCTCCCTTCTGAAACATAGGTTATGTTAAATGAATCAACCATTGACATTAACCTTCTATCTTCCCATGCTCCTCATGTCTTAAAGATTGGTCAATCTTTAGACACCAAGGAGCAGATCGACTATACAACATTTCTCTCAAACAATCGCAAGGCCTTTGCCTGGACCTACACTAACATGCCTGGCATCGACCCTAACATTGCCACTCATAACATCATCACAAACCCAGAGGCTAAGCTTGTTAGGCAAAAGCTTCACAAAATGCATCCTCGTGTTGCGCTCCTTGTCAAAGAGGAGCTTCAGCACCTTTTTTTTGTCTCTTTCATCCAACCCATTGATTATCCGCAGTGGGTATCTAACATCGTTCCTATCACCAAGGCGACTGGGGGGATCCGAATCTGTACGGACTATCGCCACCTCAACCTAGCCTATCCCAAGGATGACTTTCCTCTTCCAAACATTGACCAACTTGTTGATCTTATGGCTGGTCATGAGATGTTATCACTCATGGATGGATTTTCAGGATATAACCAAATCCTGATTACACCAGAAGTTCAACACAAAACCACCTTCATTACACCATGGGGAACTTTTTGCTATCAGGTCATGCCTTTTGGTCTGAAAAATGTAGGCGCCACATATCAGCATGCCATGACTTACATTTTTCACGATCTCCTCCATAAAATCATAGAGGACTATGTAGATGACTTGCTTGGCAAGTCTAAGCTTCGTCATGACCATTTGACTATCCTCAAGATCATCTTCTCTCACCTTCTTCAGTACAATGTCCCTCTTAACCCCAAGAAATGCGTCTTTGGGGTCCTCTCAGGGAAGCTCCTAGGGTTCATTGTCTCTCTTCATGGCATCGAGATAGATCCTGCCAAAATCTGTGCTATCCTCAAAATGCCACCTCTAACTAATCTCAAGCAACTTCACAGTCTACAAGGGAAGCTCCAATCCATCCACCGCTTCATTTCATAGCTTTCTAACCGCTGCCAACACTTTCATCATCTCCTCAAGAAGGACGTCTCCTTTAAATGGGATAAAGATTTCCAAGAAGCTTTTAAAGCCCTCAAATGCTATTTGGTCTCTCCACCAATCCTTATTCCACCAAAAGATGACCAGCCCTTCTACCTCTACATCTCAGCAACCAATCATTCGTTAGGTGCCATGATCGTGCATCGAGACGAGCAACACCGTGAGCAAGCGGTCTATTACATAAGCCGAACACTTGTTGACTATGAAACTCGGTATACTCATACTGAGAAACTTTGTTTGGCATTAGTCTTTGCCACTAGCAAGCTCTATCACTATCTTCTCAATCACAAAACCTTTGTCATCACTCACACTGATCCTCTTAAATATATGCATTCCAAGCCATATCAAAACCAACGTATGGCTCGATGGCTCATGCTTCTTGCTGAGTTTGACTTAGAATTTGTCCAAAAAAAATCTATAAAGGGGCAAACAATCACTGACCAACTAGCAGATGCCCCTCTTCCTGACAATCAACCTTTTCAGTGCGAGTTTCCTGATGAATCTATCGCCACTCTCTCAACTGATGACACATTCTACCAAATGACGATGTTCTTTGATGGCTCCAAATGTCAACTCGGTGGGGGTGCGGGGGTCATCCTCATCCCACATGAGGGTGAGCCCATGCCCCTGTCTTTCAAACTTGACTTTGAATGTACCAATAATATGGCCGAATACGAAGCCTTAATTTTGGGACTTCAAACTACCCTTTCTTTAAATATCAAGACGATCAACATCTTCGGTGACTCACAACTTATCGTCAATCAAATCAATGGTTCATATCTTTGTAAAAATGAAATTTTACAAAGGTACAAGCACCGTGTTGACACTTTTCTATCATCTTTCGACCATCACTTATTGCAGACTGTCCCTTGATCTACAAATAAGTTTGCTGACACCATGGCTTCCCTCGCCTCGCATATTCCTTCTTCATCATCATCCTCATCAAGAATTTATGTCATGGTACATCGTGTGCCATTGCCTTCATACATTTCCACTAACATCAACCTTGTCCACACCATAGACTTTAGTTCACAAGATGTATGGTATAAACAACTTGAGGACTACTTGGCTCATTCTATCATTCCTCCCAACCTCTCTAGCAATGCACGACGGGATTTCACCAAGCGAACCACTCGCTATACTATGCTAGGGGGCCTTCTCTATAAAAGAGGTTTTGATGGCCTTCTTCTTCGCTGTTTAAACTCCACTGAAGCCTCTCATACTGTTAAACAAGCCCATGATGGGATTTGTGGCAGACACTTCAGTGGTAACTCAGTTGCCAAGCGCATCCTTCGCCTGGGTTATTACTGGCCCACTCTTCATCAAGATTGTAGCGATTATATTCGACGTTACATCAAGTGTCAGCAGCATGCTAACTTGCTTCATCTCCCTAGCCATGCCTTACAAGTTGCTCAAGATTTCTGGCCTTTTTCACAATGGGGCTTAGATCTCATCGGCGAGATTAACCCTCATTCATCTCTTCGTCATCAGTCTATCATCACTGCCACTGAGTATTTCACTAAATGGGTGGAAGATATTCCTCTCATCTCCACAAAAGCTGACAAGATTGTTGACTTCATCAACACCCACATCATCTATCATTTCGGTGTACCTCACAAAATTATCATTGATAACGAAAAGTCATTTAAAAACAAAACTGCCCAGAAACTTTGTGACTCCTTTGGCATTAAACTCAACTTTTCTTCGCCTTACTACCCACAAGCAAATGGGCAGGCCGAGGCTTCTAACAAAATCTTAACTAAAATTCTCATGAAGGTGGTCAACGACACTAGAAGGGATTGGCACATTCACATACCCTTTGCTTTGTGGGCCTACTGCACTAGTATCCGCACCTCTACAAGTGCTTCCCCTTTCTCTCTAGTGTATGGAACATAGGTTGTCTTACCTCTTGAAGTACAGATCCCATCTCTTCACATTTCACTCCATGACATTCTTTCTAATGATGACTTTCATCAAGATCGATTAGCTCAACTTGAGTTACTCAACGAATGTCGTCTTGCTGCCCTCAACCATCTCCATGTCTATCAAAATCACATCAAATGAGCCTATAACAAAACTCTGAGAGAAAGAGATTTCAATATCAGAGACCTCGTCCTCAAAGAGAACCAACATGTGACCAATATGGAATGGAGTAAAAGAGGCAAATTTTCTCCTAATTGGCTCGGACCTTATATCATCACGCACAAGTATGGATCAGAGACTTATCGTCTGTCTTCTCTTGAAGGCCGACCAGAATCTAAGCCCCTTAATGCTTTGCATCTGCGACCATTCTACTGTTAGTCAGGTACTCATCCACTTAACATTTAACTTGAGCTCATCCCTTGAGCAATCCCTGTCCTTTTAATCCTCAATCCTTTCCACCCTTTTTCCCTTAACAAAATCCTCTACAACCCTTTTATGATGTATGAATGCTTCGTCTTAATAAAAGGGAGCCCTTGACCTTCTATAAGTCTTGTCCATGACTCAACATTCTATCAAAACTAAATCAAGATGTCAAAATATCCAAGGTCACAAAATCAAATCAAAAAGTAGGCTGCTCCCTCGAAGGACAACTGTACTATCATTGCTGTAGCTAATAGACTGCTCCCTCGAAGGACAGCTATTCAAAAGCCCTTAAATTTATAAAACAAAATATAGACCACTCCCTTGAAGGATGGCTATGACTAAATCTTGCTACAAATAACACTCTCTTAGAAGCTTCCCACATCTATCAGCTTCACAAATGACCACAAAACAAGATGACATCTCTATGTAGACTTCCCGCATCGATCAGTCTGCACCCAAAAAAAAAAAATGGGTCATGGACTTGACTTGTAGTTGTCTCAGGGTCTCCTATAAAAAGGGGCAAAGTTTTCCCTACTCTAAAATGGGTTACCCTCTCCTCCTATCCCATCACCTACTCAAGGGACTTCGAGCTCACTTTAATGTCAAAGTGATTTGATTATCACTCTAACACAACTCATGGTCAACGATGCAATGCATGAATGGGGCTCTTGGTTCTAACAACCCCTATCTATGCTGTCATTTTGGTCCTTGTCAATAAAAGGGCGCTTATGCCTTTTACTTTTTACCTACACTTTGGTCACATTCAACCACATCATTTGTCCATACAATTCAACCTGACTCTTTTTTAACCACTCACATAGCCTAATCATTCTGGTTTCCATAGACATCAATACACATGGAAACTATCAACTACACAATTTTTGTCAAGCATAAACCTGCTGAAACATAAATCGACCTGCAATTCATTTTTAGCATTCATCCATCACGAATATGGATAGTTGCTAGGGATGAAGAAACCCGACCAATTTTACAGAATACACCATTTGGAAAAGGCTGTAGCATCATCTTCTCCTCATCATTTCAAGCATGTACCCTCAGACATAAGGGAAGTGTTATATCATTATCATGACCAAAATCAACCACTTCGGTCTTTTTCCTCCCTCTTGGGAGAACTACATTAGCCTGAGGCCCTAACAACATGGGCTATGTAGGCAACACTTAGTTGACATGGGGTCTTCTGGGGTTAGCTCAACCATTCCTTCATCACATTTCTTCCATCACATTCTTTCGTTCCCTGCCAATCACATATCAAACAATCACATATTTTCATAATCATTAACATTAATCATTTTCATCCATATCATTAATCATTGATCTTAATCATACATTCATCATCATATCAACACAACAATATCAGCATCATAATCCTAAATATCATATCAAAACATGTATCAAATCAAAATAACATACAAACACATCCATAACATTTTTCATAACACATCAATGATCAAAATCACATCATATATATATATCAATGTTTTACAATGGCATAATCTGTGCCTCTGTCTCTCTCTCAAAAAATCAAATACATCTCGCATCAATGGCTCACAGGCTGATATATACATCAAAAATAACCTCACTATCTGGCCTCATGACTGTGGCTGTGGTGGTGGTGGCGGTGGCCGAGAAGATGCTGTATCCTCTCCCCCCTCTGATCTGTGCTGTCTACGAGACCCAGAAGCCATCGCTTGCGACATAGACCACTGTCGACTCAGCTCTACCCTCATCTCAAAGTATCACTGTATCTGAGGGAACCCCCTGATGGCCCTCTCATAATACGTGATCTCGTCTAGCGCATCACTGTATCTAACTATAGATACAGTCTATGGTGGACCCATCAGACCTGCTGCCATGCCCTGCACTGAACCCTATGGCTGTGAAAACCCTGGCTGCACTGACACTGACTATGTGGGCTGTTAAACTAGCTGCTAAAGTGGATGCTGCATTGAGCCCTATCCTCTCAAACCCTGTCCTGCTGATGCTTGTGCTTAGGCTGTGGCCAACTAACTCTGCAAAATAGTGACCTGCCCTGTCAAAGCAGCCACTCGACCTGTCAACCCTGCCATCTCCTCCTATAAACTTGTGACTTGGCTCTCCAAAATGGTCACTCATCCTCATGCTACATCCCTCTCCTGGATGGCAGCATCTCTCTCCTGTCTAGCAGTGTCCCTCTCCTACCTCGCCATATCTCTGTCCCTGATCACTACCTATAGATAAAGTTGTGGTCCCACCTGCACCCCTGTATACTGACCTGCCCACCATGTTGAGTAGGCCTTTGTATATCTTGGGTCTGCTATCTCGAGGCCTACTGGTAACTCCTCAAAATTAGGGCCCTCTATCTCCTCTGGCAATGGGAGCGGCACCTCAATGTCATCCCGTCTATACAGTGGAAAGGCAGGTGGCACATCCTGAAGTAGCCCATACTGGCACCGCACCCTCTCCACTGGCACCCTCTCGAGCTCACCAGATCATCTGCCCTTGACCCATCACATGCTTTGAGTCCCAACCAGCTGCTCTCCCTGATCTCTGAACACTGGATACACCAGGTATGGTCTCCAAATAATGTCTATCGGGATCAAGGCCTCCAGCACCCCTCTGTAATGGTCAATATCTCTAGCCACTCCGTCCACCTGCATCTACACCATCACCTTGCACCACTACCTAAATCCAACTCTGAAACTGGCCTGAATCTCCACTGGAAGGTCGAGAGGTCGTGTGACCACTATATGCTCATACACCCAACAATGTAGTAGGTGGCCCATGCACAAGCTGTACCACCACCATCAGCTAATGCCCCACAGCTCTTTGTATACTTGGGCCAAAAAGACTGGTGCCCAGGTGAACACTGTCTACCGCTCTATCATATCTATCAAAACTTTGGTCATAGTGACTGGAAACCTGCCTCCCTCTACATCTGGCAGCGCATAAACTATGATGCCTATCATCATCAAGATCCCCAGCCGATGTGCATCCTCATCCACAACGTAAAGGGGCTCATACGTAAAGCTTGATGAATGGTAACTAGTCTCAATGACGTGCTCCCCAAATAGCGTAACCATATAAATATCATGCATCTCTCTCAAGCATGCATATAGGTCTGCTTCGTGTACCGGTATCCACAAAATTTGGTATAAATCCTCCACTATGACTATCATCTCTCTAGTGGGCAGGTGAAAAGTGTTGGTGGAATGATCCCACTACTCGATCAATGCCACCATCAAGCTCACATCCCATGCCACTCTGCAGTAGCGTCGTAGCTTGCCTAGTCCCACTGTGCTCATCTGCACCCACTCCTCTCCTGTGATGTCCCGATGCATTCACGTCAGCAATGTCGGTAGTCGATCCTGTAGCATCAGATTTTGCATCACCTGCATCCACCCAAGTCAATTTCATGTTAAAAATTTCCCTCCTCTTTCTATTTTGACCAACCTATTTGACCATCTACGCCTGACCCGACCCCTGGGAAGCCCTTGGTGTAGCTTCGACCCCTCGACTTGACCATTTTTGATTCCTTTTTTGATTAGGCAACAACCAACATCGATAAGCATGCCAGTGATGGCACTCACCTAACCGACATCAGTCACTTAGTGACCGACGTCAGCAAGTTAGTGATCGACACCGATCGCTGATTGACTGACGCTGGTGAACACGTCGACGTCAGTGACTAGTTCAGCCCTAGGGCTGAATGGGTCGAGCCCTAAATTTAGGGCTTCCCCATTTCTACCCCCCAACACCCCCCAAAACCCTCTCAATGCCTCCTAACCTATCCTATATCCCTTCCCCACCCTCCTAGCTACCCACCCCCCTCAATTTTTGCCTAAATCAACCAAAATTTCAAAAATCAAATCACAACAAAAATCAACCAAATAAGGCTTAGAGACCCTCCTACCTCATCTCAGCGTCGCTGGTGTGGTGGCATGATGGGTGCCGTTGGTGGTGGACCTCTCGTGGGTCCTCTACTACCCTCTGCCATCACTTCTACGTCACTATGCCCTCAAGCTCCTCCTGGCCCGCAAACGTCTCTGCAGCCTCCAATCTCTCTCCACATGCCTCTCTCTTTCCACCAATGTTTCTCTGACACCTCACACTGCTCCTCGATCAACTTAGTGTCACTTTCACTCAAAGACCTATCGAGCTCTTTTTTTTCTCAGTTAAATAGCACAAATTACTTTTGGTGGGCTGCCAATTCGGTTTTGTCAGATTTGGCAGGCCGCTGACGTTGGCATCAGCGTGCCCTAGTTTGCCAATGTTGGCCGATATCCTGCCGATGTTGGTCCCTTTATGTCTCTGACGTCGATTTTATCACCGATGTCGGCAACCTTCAAACCTCCTTTTTTCATCACGTTGCCCCAAAATCATGCCCCCAATCAGTCAGCTCTCCAGTATAAGTCATCTTGGCCCCCTGGGGCACACTTGAGATCACTTTTGCCTCTGCCTGCATCGACCACTAGACCTTGGAGATAATGACCATCTCCTCTGACCGTGACTACTTCCAAAAGCAATTTTGTCTTGGTTGTTTTTTGCATGTATGCTACCTCATGATTGGTTAGCAAAATTGTGCGCATATTTTTGACCTTCACAAGTATAGGATCGCAAGCCGATTGATCCCCACTACTTGTGACATTTTTGTTTTTTTGGGAGCACTTCCTAAGCCCAGGATACCTGGAACACGACAACCATTGGAGCTTCAACTTAGATTGAATAACCCAATCAGCAGACGACTAAATGCTGTGGCCCAATTATTTCAATTTTGGAACTCCTCGACCCTCGACCTGCGACAATTTGACCTAACCATCCTCGTGAAGTGGTGTATGCGCAATCATGACTTTTGCAATGTTCTCACTCTATCTTCACCCTTTTCATCCACTCTCTATCAAATCAGCACCCGATTTCAGGTTCCCTTCTCTCGACTCCTGCTTTGAGGGGGAATACCTCATCCATAATCGGGGCAACCAACCCTCCTATTTTTATCTTGCAGTTCACTTGAACAACCAACAAGACGAAATCAACCTTATCCCATACCTGAGGTAACCAACTCTTGTTTTTGTCTTGCAGTTCATCTAGAGTAACCAACAAGACAAAAAGAGGCAAATGTAGACACCGAAATCGTGTCTAACCCTTGGTCATCTTCCCTCTTGATCCATTCCTAACCCATTCTTAAACCATGCACTTACTAATTTAAAAATAATAATTTATTATTAATATCCTTCCCTTTGACACATCACCTATAACACCTCTCCTGACACCTCGCCTTGGACTATTTCCCACCCTATGACTCACCCAAGACCTATTCTTACTTCTCTCTAACCACCTAACCAACTCTCATGCGTATTTAGCCCAACCTTTGACAATTCTCCAACGGGTAGTGCACTTGGCGGATGGAGAATGGGCTTGGTGGCTCTTTTACCCGTTCTCCACCCACCGACATCAGTAAAATGTCGATCGATGTCGGCGGGATCGCCGATGTAGGTTTTACTTAAGCCAAAATTCAAACCTTTGCCGGATCTAAAAATCAAAAATCGTTAATCTCTGGAGCTAATCACGAATATCGAAACCTCTTCTGGCAAAACAAAGTTCTCGTGCTTTTGCCTTCTAGTGTTCTGGCTTCTTGTTTTCTTGCAGGGATCAACATTCTTGACAGCATTTTATAGGCACTGAGGTCTTGCATCAGACATTCTACACAGAGATTACATGATATCTCCATCACCAGCGACAACGGAAACACAGCTTCTGCACCTTTGCCAACTTGTGTCACAGCTAAGTATTTGTATTGTTTTTATTTCAGTGTCATTTCAAATATATTAGCATTCTGACTACCGTCTATTCCAAGCATCCTTGACCCAACCTTCCCTATTCTTCCTAGAGACGCTGAAAAGCCTTCTCTCACCCCTTATTCCCTTCTCTTTGCCTCTGACACCCGTTTAGTCTTTCTTTAGACAAATACCCTCTGTTCAATCAACTCAGCACAAGCTATCAGAGACCTACAGACCATCTTAAGACCAATCTAATCAACCTGACTAAGTTGCTTTACGGAAAGGCTGAAAAGCCTTTTTCCTTCCCCTTACCCCTTTTCTTGACAACATACCCTCTGCCTTAGTTCTTATTAAAGATTCTATTTACTGTTTCACCATCCCAAACAAACTCCCTGACTCACAGACAAGACCACAGTCCATCTTGCAGACCAGAAACTAGCCCTATAACCCGTCCCTGGCCATTACCCTGACTGACCTAGTCCATTTCCCCTAACGACATCGGCAGTCTAACCGACATCGGTGACTTCTTGACCGATGCTGGCAATATCACTGACGTCGGCGACTATGCTAAGTAGATTGCAGCTTATCAGGTATGCATTTGCTTTCAGTTCTTTTTTTCAGTTTTTTATTATTTCTCTTTTCTGTCTCTGTCATATTCTATTTTAACAGTGGATTGTCATCCTCTAAGAAGCCTTAGTGCTTCTAGGACCAAGCTTTTGCTTGGCAATCCACTCTCTTATCAGCTAACATTTTTCATGTTTTAGTGTCTGTCTCTTTCAGGTGTCATCCTCCACAACCAAAGAGGAGTTCTCACAATGTCTGGATAACGGTGCGCACGACTACATCCAGGTACATACAAGCCTTGACCACTTCCTTAAGTTTCTCATTTTCTCTCTTTGAATGTGAAAGCAAAAATAGCGTAGAAACAGTGTGTATTATTTCTTACTTTCTCTCCTTTAAAGGCTAAAAAACAAGGTTTCTTCTCTCCATGTATATTTTTTTCAAATACAACAATGAACCTTTTATAATGCTCCCAAGGCCATTGTTTCATGGGTTAAAGTCTTATCTATTTACCCAATACATTGGTAGTCCTTCCATTACCTTGTTTTTAGGCTTGGATAAAGCTTCCACACATTTTAGATGGGATTTAATCCCATATTAAGAGTATTTTTTTAATAATGATGTTTTAATAAAAGTTTCAACACCATATGAATTAGTATTAAGACCAATCTTTATTTGAAACTCATAGCATATATTGGGGACTTTTTTTAGATGTTCCATGTGTCAAAATACCATTGGTACATGTGTCAAGTTCTTATTGGGCCACCAGTACATGTGTAGTCACATGGTGCTAACATCATCATTGTACCCTACTTGCTTCAACATGTCAGAACTTTCACATACAACGTTTGTTTGATTCTATTCAAAATGTGTTGGATTTGTTTTAGTGGGCTCTTTGATGTTAGGATATTGATAATAGGGTTGTAGACCATTTAATCAAATCGGTGTGGGATCATCCTATATCACTCCTCCACATTAAAAATCTTTTAGATGTCTAGTTTTATTTTAAAAATAAGTGAGGGTACAACTCTTTCACTTTTTTAGTTTCCATCCACCTTGCCTTGATTGGATTTGTTCCTTTTAGTCCAACTCATAGGTATTCAACATATCCTCTTCATAATATCCTTGACATCTTGTCAAGAATCATGTCATCCTAAAACTCATCAAGATATTAAGGAGCAAAATCATCTATAGAGGGTACTTGAATACTCTCACCTTGATCTGTGATCATAGGTGGCTCATACAATTTCAAGTTTTCAACATTTACAACTGAATACATCTTCATCTAAGGTGGTAGTTCTAATTGAAAAGTTTTATTACCAATATTCTCTAAAAATTTAAATGGGTCATATCTAATTGGTTTGATATTTTTACCTTCTCCTTTGAGATGCTATTTGCTTATATGAAGCAAGACTATATCACTAAATTGGAAGTGGTGATCAACTTGATGCTTATCATGCCTAGCCTTGTACATGGATTGGCTCTTCTCTAATTGATCTTAGATAGCTTGATGAATTGATTAGATATTTTAGATGAATTTATTTTATTTATCTACATCATTTTGTCCATCTAACATAAAATCTTACCCAAAAGATAAGTCCAAAGGAGACTTAGACAAATAACCAAAACAAGTATCAAAATAAGACTTCTCTGTAGAAGAATATATGGCACTATTATAGGCATGTTTCACATAACACAAGTGTTCATATCAAAGCTTAGAATGCTTATTAAAATACCCTCAGAGAAAATGAACTAATTTTTAGTTGACCACTTCTATTTAACTACTAGTTTGTGGATAAAAGGCAGTGTTCTTCTTGAGTTTTGTGTTCATCATGTCCCACAAAGCTGACCAAAATCCCAATGAATCAAGAATCTTGATAAAAAATGATGGATGTGTGAAAACCAAATGAACCCAAACATTATTGAAGAACAAGTGTATAGTCTCCTCTCTGGTGACACATTTTTTTACAAAGCACCAATATACACATTTTACTAAATCTATCCATAACCATATAAAAATAGTCATTATTCTTTAAAGACATAGGTAAGCCACCCAAAAAGTCCATAGAAACACTTTCCATGGATGGGTTGGTATAGGAAGTGGGGTATATGATCCCAAATTTTTATTACTAGGCTTGAGAGTGGCACAAATAATACAACCTTTAACATATTTTGATAAATTTTCATACATTTGAGGCCAACAACAAAATTCTTCACAACTATGCAACTATTTTTCCAATGCCAAAATGACTTGAAACTACAGAAGAATGTGCTTCCCTAATCACATGGACTCTTTCATCTTATGGAATGAATAAATTACCAAGATGATACAATAATCCATCATGCATGTGATAGTCTAATTTGTATAACTACTTTACATGAGTTAGAGCTTCATTGACATCCTTAAAATTAACATCTCTAGCATATTGTTCCTTATAACTTTCATACATCAAAGAAATATGTTGTAAGAGAATAGATGCAACAATAGGAGGTATTGAAATCATATTATCTACCTTGTTTTATGTACCTTTCTTATATATAATTACAAGATGGATTTGTTGTAAAAATTCCATCCAACAAAAGTGGCTCGATTGTTGTATCTTTGACTATGATTAGAGATATTGCAAAGGCTGGTGATCCATATAGATGATTATTTATTTTCTTGTTAATTAATGCTTCCATTTTTTTTCACTTTTAACAAAATCATACAACTCTTTATCATAGATATGATATCCCTTTATTGCACTTGTGAAGGTTTCATAATGGCAATAAATGGGATTTTACTTCTACATCAAAACTACACCCATGACATAATCACTTGCATTGATTTCAATATCGAATGGCTACTACAAATCTAGAAGTGATAAAACAAGGGTTATTATTATATTTTCTTTTAACATGTAAACTATTTTTTGATGATTGCATCCCCACTAAAAGACATGTTTAGTACTTGTCAAAGCATGCAAAGGAGATGTAATTAATGAAAAGTTAGCAATAAAATTCCTCTAATATTGGACTACCCCTAGGAAGCTTCTAACTGTAGTTACATCATTAAGATTTGGCCATTTTATTATGGCTTTAACTTTAGAGGGATAAATTTTTAATTTACCATCTCTTACAACATAAATTAAATATATTAAAGATGTTTTGTCAAATTCACATTTAGACATATTTAGATATAATTTCTCCCTTTGAAATTTTTTTAAGACTTTCTTAATATGATGTATATGATCTTCCCAATTTTGAATAAAGATTAAAATATCATCTAAGTAGACTATGTTAGGTTGTGGAGCTAAAAGCTTCAACCCTTTGCAAACTGAAGGAACAATGGTTGCTGAGATCCAGGAGCACCGGCGTCGGCAGTAGGACCGACATCGGCAGAGACCAGTGCAGAAGGCCACCGGCGACGGCAGGAAGTCGGCCGACATCGGCAGAACTAGACAAGCAGGGACCGACGTCGGTCGCCTGTGTGTTCCAGAACTGCTCGTTTCACAGACAGTTAGTTAAGTGAATGAAGAGTTTGCATGTTGAGACCAGTTAGAGTCTTGGGCTGCGAGGATAATTGTCTAAATTAAGAGTCTAAGTTATTTTTTGAGTTAGGGATCTATTTATAGACCCATTGGCATGTATTGTTTAAGGCATGAGATAGAAAGGAAGAGTTCCTTCTAGTTGTAAGATCTGTGAGTTGCAGGTTGTTGCAAGCTCATTGGGGATCTACATGTAAGTTTGGTCTTTGAATTGCAGGTTGCAGGTTCATGAGAGATCAGCTTGAAGTGCTATAGAGTGCTTGGTGTACCGGCAGGGTTATTACTGACTGGTTGGTGAGGTGAACACCAATTCTGTGTGTGAGTTGGTTGTTGGGACCTTTTTTTGTGTAGGAGAGTGTGTGTGAGAAGAATTACTGTACACTTGAGGTGTGGCGAATCTCTGTAAGGTGAAAGAGTGTGGCGGCTCTTTGATGTATTCTTTTCTGTATAGTGTTAATACAAGATAGTGTATTGTCTCTCATATTCTGTGCTATTGGTGAATCCTAGTTACTTGTGTTTCTGGTTATTTCCGCATATTCAATTGCTTATATTTGGTAATCATACTGTGCTCTTTCTGAGGAGCAAGATCCTAACAGGTGGAATTAGAACAGGTGTGTTTGTTCTTGGATTTACCTCCACCCCCTCCTAACAAGTGGTATCAGAGCTTTTGGTTGGGATACTAACAGACTGGTGTAGATCTGGGTAGTGTGTTTTGATTACAGGTTACTCACAGGGTTTCTGTTTGAGTGGGAGTTGAGCAATGGTAGAAAATAGTCAACTATGAATGGAAAAGTTTAATGGCAAGAACTACCAATTATGGAGGATGCAGATTGAGGACTATCTGTATCAGAAAGATTTGTACTTACCGTTGGGTGGGGTTGCTAGCAAACCCTTGGATATGAAAGATGAAGAATGGGAGGTTCTTGATCGGAAGGCTCTGGGATCTGTTAGATTGAGTCTTGAATCATCTGTGATTTCCAGCTTATCACAGTGTAAGACAACGGTGGAGTTGATGAAATCTTTGGCAAATTTGTATGAAAAACCCTCAGCTTCTAATAAGGTATTTCTTATGAAGTGTTTATTTAATTTGCAAATGTTGGAAGGTGGATCTGTTCATAGCCATCTTAGTGATTTCCATGGTTTGGTAAACCAGTTAAGTTCCGTCAATATTGTATTTGATGATGAAATTAGAGCTCTCTTAATCTTGTGTTCATTACTTGAAAGTTGGGAAGGTTTGGTAATGGTAGTTTCTAATACTGTGTCTCCTTCAAAAGTCTTAAAAGTGGATGATGTTGTGAGTGTGATCTTAAATGAAGAGATACGCAGGAAAAGCATAGGTGAATCATCTGGAGATGCTTTGAGTGTTGAAGGAAGAGGAAGGCCAAGAGAGAAGACAGAGCGTGGGAGATCAAGGTCGAAGATGGGCAAGAGATCCAAGTCCAGGTATGGCAGAATAACCTGCTGGAAATGTGGAAAGCAAGGGCACTTAAAGAGAGATTGCAGATCGGGTGAAGATCATCATGAAGAACATGGAGAAGAAGCAGATGTTGCAGGTTACGTTACACAGGATGCTCTGGTATGTTCTTTGGATAAAGTAGAATCTTGGGTATTAGATTCAGGTGCCTCTTTTCATGCATCCCCACATAGGGAATTTTTTCATGAGTATGTCCAGGGAGACTTTGGAGAAATTTGTGTAGGGGATGGTAAGTCTTGTCAGATTGTTGGCAAAGGCAAAGTGAAGCTAAAATTGCAGACAAGTGACACATGGGTGTTAAAGGAGGTCATGCATGTCCCAGTTCTGAAGCGGAATCTGATTTCTGTTAGAAGTTTGGGTGAATAGGTTTGCCACAGTAACTCTCACAGCAGACTCTTGGAAGGTTACCAAGGGTACACTTGTTGTAGCTAGAGGTAAGAAAGTAGGTACGCTTTATCTATCTACTTGTTTTACTAATTCTCTTTCTGGGTTATCTACTTCAGTTGTAGATTCGGAGATGTGGCTTAATAGGCTTGGTCACATAGATAAGAAGGAGATGCTGGTTCTTGAGTCAAAGAGTATGCTTTCAGATTTGGAAGGCATGGATCATGGTTTCTGTATGCAGAAGAAGAAGGTGAGGTTTCTTGAGGAATCCGATGTTAGTGACAAGAACAGGAAAGCCTTGGTTTTCAAGGAGAAAGTGATGGACAGAGTTCAGCACAAGATGCAGAGGAATTCTGAGCAGAGCAAGGGTGATTTGGACAAGGGTTTGATCCAAAAAGAGCTCGCGGGAAAAAGTCAGGTCTCACAAGAAAAACACAGAGACCGACGTTGGCAGGAAAACTGGCGTCGGTGTCCAAACAGGGACCGACGTCGGCTATGTGCAGCCTGACATCGGTGACTCAGGGCAGACAGAGACCGGCGTCGGCCAGGGGAAACTGATGTCGGTAGGGAGGCAGTTGCAGGGAACCGACATCGGTCAGCTGTAGACTGAGATGTGACCGGCATCGATCACTGAGACGAATTTTGGGTGGACAGCTTGTTGTCATGGAGTCTCAAGCGCCCATATGGAGGACTGAAGGTGTAAGTAAGTTCTTAAATTCGTTATTTCCCTTCTTTACACTACTTGTTGCTCACTTATGGCATAGGACCAGAAAGTTATTAAAAAAGCAAAACAGGTAGATCCAGGAAACAGCGGGAGCTTGGCATGGATGAGGATGTGATTCCTTGGAGGAGAACCAAACAGGGGTTTTGGGTAGAGTGGCCAGCTGGAAGTAAGCACTGAGAGACGAATGGATGTTCAGGATGAAGAAGAGCAGAAATGGATACGTGAGATGGAAGATTAGGGTATTTGATCTTGTGTGAGCTGCAGGGCAATGGAGGTTTGATCATTGTGTCTCTCTTTACCAGGTTGGGTAGTATTAGCTACACTATCCTATTTTCTGTATGATGTGCTTGTTGCAGGGTTACATATACAGGTATTGTTGAACTAAAGGTAAAGCTAGTTCAGGTGTGTTTGTCATGGAGAATCTGTGAGCAGCAAGATTCTTTGGCATGAGTGTGATCTAGAGACATGGAGGTCTTGTTGACTTTGTTTCAGGATGATTGTGTGAAGTCGGTTAGCACACCGATGGTTAGACAATTCACAGAACAGGTGTCTTGATTCACATAATGAGGTTGAGTGCATGGTATGTACTAAACTTGAGTTTTCCCAAGCAGTGGGAGTTATCACAAGTTTGGAGTCAATCCAGGAGAGTAATAATGAAGGGCAGTTCAGTGGGACCAGCAGCAGGTGCACATGCTATGCAGGGTCAAGTTCTTTTTCTACATGGTTGTAGATGCAGATGTGGCAGGTAATTTGGATGACAGATTTTGCACCATGGATTTTGTGGTGGTTGGTCTTCAAGAGTGATCTTGAGGAGGGATACAAAGCCAAGGGAACAAACTAGACGGTGTACAGGTACAGGTACAGGTTGCAACTGTTTATCTCCAAGTGGGAGATTGTTAGGTTGTGGAGCTAAAAGCTTCAACCCTTTGCAAACTGAAGGAACAATGGTTGCTGAGATCCAGGAGCACCGACGTCGGCAACAGGACCGATGTCGACAGAGACCAGTGCAGAAGGCCACCGGCGACGGCAGGAAGTCGGCCGACGTCGGTAGAACCAGACAAGCAGGGACCGACGTCGGTCGCCTGTGTGTTCCAAAACTACTCATTTCATGGATAGTTAGTTAAGTGAATGAAGAGTTTGCATGTTGAGACCAGTTAGAGTCTTGGGCTGTGAGGATAATTGTCTAAATTAAGAGTCTAAGTTATTGTTTGAGTTAGGGATCTATTTATAGACCCATTGGCATGTATTGTTTAAGGCATGAGATAGAAAGGAAGAGTTCCTTCTAGTTGTAAGATCTGTGAGTTGCAGGTTGTTGCAAGCTCATTGGGGATCTACATGTAAGTTTGGTCTTTGAATTGCAGGTTGCAGGTTCATGAGAGATCATCTTGAAGTGCTATAGAGTGCTTGGTGTACCGGCAGGGTTATTACTGACTGGTTGGTGAGGTGAACACCAATTCTGTGTGTGAGTTGGTTGTTGGGACCATTTTTTGTGTAGGAGAGTGTGTGTGAGAAGAATTACTGTACACTTGAGGTGTGGCAAATCTCTGTAAGGTGAAAGAGTGTGGCGGCTCTTTGATGTATTCTTTTCTGTATAGTGTTAATACAAGATAGTGTATTGTCTCTCATATTCTGTGTTATTGGTGAATCCTAGTTACTTGTGTTTCTGGTTATTTCCGCATATTCAATTGCTTATATTTGGTAATCATACTGTGCTCTTTCTGAGGAGCAAGATCCTAACAGGTGGAATTAGAACAGGTGTGTTTGTTCTTGGATTTACCTCCACCCCCTCCTAACAGACTATTAAAAAATCATCTATGAAAGGCCTAAATACATCATTCATAATCCACATGAAATTGGTAGGAGCATTACAAATCCCAAAAGGCATAACAAGCCACTCAAAAAGACCTTGATTAATTTTGAAAGTAGTTTTCCTAATATCATATTCAGTAATTATAATTTGGTAATAACCACTTCTTAAGTCCAACTTAGTGAAATAAACAAAAATTGTCAATTAATGTAAAATATCATCAATACAAGGAATATGGTAGCAGTTTTTCAAGATAATCTTGTTCAATGCTCAAAAATATATACACATCTACCAAGTACCATCTTTCTTTGGCACCAAGGTAATTGGTGAACCACATGGAGAAGTGTTTTGTCGTATTACTCCTCTATCGATAAACTCTTGAACTTTTTTATTCATTTCTCCATTTTCTACCGTAGATAACATATACATGCCAATATTAGGAAGAGGTGCATCTTGCTACACTTGTATCTCATGTTTAATATGTCTTTTAGGAGATAAACCTTATAGATCTTGAAAAACATCATTATAGTTAGACATAATATTAACTATTTCATTTCTATGTTTAGGATCACAACCTTATAGAGCCTTGGATTCATCATCATCTTTGGCTTTTACAACCATGAGTACAAATTTATTACTTGCATTGATAATTATTTTCATTAATCCGATGGGCTCTAACAATGTATTCAACCTCATATTTTACAAGAAAATATTTATTCTCTTCCATATATAATATTTATTTTATATCATACAAATAAGGACTACCAAGTACAATACCAAAAATATCAAGTGGAACCACATCTAATTCTACCTCATCAATGAACTTAGATGTGATTGCAAATATTAACCTACATGTTTTCATGACTTTCAATTCAGCATCATCACATACCCATCTTAAAAGGTAAGGATTAAGATGTGGTTTATTTTCAGGTCCTAATTTTTTCACAACTTCTTCAAAAATGAGATTAGTTTGAGATCTACTATCAAAAATATTATCTATCTTATTATGCTTAGAAATCACTCTAATGTGGAACAACTCATTTATTTTCTTTTAATCATGTATAGATTTAGAATTCAAATAAGAATGAGAATTAAGGTACTTAGTGATAAAAGAGGAAGAAGATGAACCTTGCATACCCATGGTAGTGACCTTGGTCTCATCACTAGAATTGGAGCCAAAATCTTGTTGTAATACTGCAGTAGTCTTCTTAAGTTTTTTGCTCCCAAGCCATTTTAGCCTATTATAGATGGAACTTATAACACTTAACATCTTCTTGTAATGAGAGTAAAAATTATTCCCATCTTCTTTCATAAATGTGGAGGTATGTTTCATCTTACCCTTTCTTTTACCTTTGTTTTTAGGGGGTTTACTAGGCTTATTTGTGAAGTGTTACTTGTCCTTAGTCACTTTACCCCTTGATTCAATATGGGTAGATTGGATACAAAATTTATCAAGATTAGTGGGGTTAAACATAAGGACTGTGTGCCTTAATAAACTATGTAACCCACTAATATATTTAAAAAGAGTCTCTTGAGTGTAAAGAGGAATACCTAACACCAAAGTCCTTTTTCTAAACTCTTGAGTATAATCCTATACACTTTGACCCTTACTTTGCCCTAAATTTTGCCAATCTATAATAGCTTGTTGTATATAGCCTAATGGATAGAATTTCTTTTTTAATGCATAACAAAAACTAGTTCAAG
This sequence comes from Torreya grandis, assembly GCA_037957365.1. NCBI lineage: Eukaryota > Viridiplantae > Streptophyta > Pinopsida > Cupressales > Taxaceae > Torreya > Torreya grandis. Next base: position 2,086,835 of record JARHVA010000038.1, read on the forward strand.
TAGAAATCACATTATCGTGCTTAAAGAGATCCTCTTGTGCCTTACTCTCCTACCAAATGAGTGTTATACCACCTAAGCAAAGAGTATCTAGTTGAAATTTTTCTTCCTCATCATCTATATTTTGAACCCTGTAGTATACTTCCATTTTGTTGATCAAATGATCTAACTTTTCTACACTAAGATTTTCATTATAGATTGGAAAATCAAACTTAACATCTAGCTTAACTTTGGAATAAATAGAATAAAAAAATTTCTTTTGATTATCATCAAAGAAAGAAGAAGAAGGTTTAGATGGAGGAGATTTATGAGATTTGTCTCTTTTACCCTTACCACTAATTGAGGGTTATTCCTATTTTTACCTTTGCTTCACATCTCCCTTTCATGATATAAATCTTCCACCATGCATTTCCTATAAAAAAAGGCTTGATGAAAGGTCTCTTCTGATTTTGGTTTTCCTCTAAGACAATCCATGGCTTGACTTGCACATTTTACACCAATTTCAAGGTTATATTATTCAAATGATCTTTTACCATGCTTGTTCTTAGACCTAGTTAACATGCAAAATGAAAACTTAGAAATCCAAAAACTACGTTAAAATATTCTTGATCAGCTGCTCTGAAACCAAACTTGATTTGAATTGTTAGTTAATGCAAAACACTCACTATTTATCAATTTTGGATGCTCATAATTTTTTTTTGTAATTTCTATCTTTTTACATGAAATTGGTTTATTTGATGAAAATTGAGTTTAATATTTGATTAAAAACATCAACTAAATGAATATAAATAGATAAAATGCAAACCAGATTGATAACAAAGTTCATCCTTTTGGATGCCATGTCTCTAGGTCTAAAAAACACTCAAACTGATCTATTAAATGGTGTAAAACATACTTTACATATAATATTTACACCAACATATGACTTTGGTATGCAAAAATAACCTCTGATCTACCTTTAATAAGTCTCTGCAATAATCTATTATATAGGAGTTGCTCTTCTTGCATAAAAGTACATTTGCTTATATGTTTCTTAGTTGCTCTCCTTCAAAGGCTCAAAAAAAAAGTTTTCTCCTCTCCATGTATATATATTTTCAAATGCAAAAATAAGCCTTTTATAATTCTCCCAAGGCACTTGTTTCATGGGTTAAAGTCCTATCTACTTACCCAATACATTGGGATTCCTTTCATTTCTTAGTTTTTACACTTGGATAAAGCTTCCATGCATTTTGGATGGGATTTAGTCCCATATTAAGAGTGTTTTTTAATAATAGGATTTTAATGACACGTTTCAGAGAAGATCAAATCAATAAATGATTAAGGATGGAGTTTTACTATTTCAAGGGTATGATATTCAATATTATTCACAATACATGAAAGATATATAATTTGAATTATGATACATACCTTTTACCATGTAATAATTGATGCTGATTATGTCACCTTAAATATGTAGGGAGACGGATTATTGAAAACAACTTCATGTTTGAAACCTTAGAGATAGTGATCAATAATTCTAAGTTGTGTATTTATAGATTTAGTAGAGCCAAAACTTAGAGTAGGAGGGTGCCGATGCACATAAATGTTTTTTGGTTCATCCTAGGAGTTTTTGTGTATTCTAACCATTAAACTTGGAAGATGTTCGATTGAGTATAAATAATCAATGTCATTTGACTTGATTGACGTAGATTTTAGGAATCATTGCCAATTCTAATTATTTTAGTAAAACATGTTACAAAGAGATTTTAACCATGAAACAAATTAGCTAAATATAAAGCTAAGTTATTTACATGGTTTTTTGATTATGAGTAAGTTGTTAAGGATATTAATTTACTTAGTTATAATAGATTTTACTTGGATAATTTAGGATTGTAGACACCCCATTTCAACCACAATTGGATTCCAACTGGACTTCAGATTGATTTCTACCAAATAGTGAAAATTAAGTCTAAGAATCACTAAATGTCCCAAATTTATCCATACCTCAAACATTAGTGCTCAAAATTGTGTTGAAACATCCCTATTTGTGGTATTACCCTATACACAACAATAACCTCTCACAGATTCATCTCCAGTCAACTTGTAACCTAGTAATATGACAAGTTAGCCTTTAGAGACTTTAAGCAGGGCTCTTAAACAATTCCTAAAATACAAAAATGCTAAGCATAATGAATGAATGAATGAATTAAATCAGATTAAATGCTTAATTGAAATTTTCATATGTAATTAGTAAGAATAAATTTTGAAAAAATAAAAATTCAATAAAAATGATATCATCATCCTCAAAGTCAAGGAATTGTAAATATCTCCACAAATGCCATAAATTAAAGAATAGAGAGCCATGCCTAATAAATAGGATCTCTATTCCAAATATTAAATTTATGTCCCCTCCTTAACTTAAGTAAAGGTTAGTTCAAACTCAACCATAATTAACTCTAATCTAACTACACTTGGGTTAGAGTTAGTTTTGGAAGTTATAAATATAAGACCTCACCCATTGATAAAGAAAATTGAGTAGTGTAATGTTATTATGTAGGATTTCCCTCAAATCTTTCTTGAAGTAAAGTCACCATGCCCATTTACTAAGCCAAGCCAAGCCAAATCTAAGCCAACATTACCAAGATGACAAGGAGAGGTGGTACAAAGAGCTCTATTGCCAAATATTTCTTATTCACACAATCGAGAATATCAATCTCATTTCCAACACACAACACTTACTCTTATGGAAGGTAAAAGTCTATGTTTTGCTTTTATTTGTTAGTTGTGTAATTCACTAGCTTCTTGAGTGTTTAGGCTAGAGGTGTAAGATTTTTAGTGTGTTTTATTTGATTTTATTTCATAATAGCATAATACTAATCTCCCCTCTATGTATTCCTTGATCACATAATGGCATATTTGGTGGGACATGCAACCTACTCTTTATCTTAATTATTTCTTATTATTATTTACTTCTATAAAATGTTAAAAAATAGCTGATACAAAGCTCATAACATTTTTGTATTCACTTATTTAATCTTAAATTTTATAAATATATGTGCCTTTGACCTATGAACAACCTTGAAAAATTTTATGAATAAATGATGAATATTTTAGAAGTTATTGTCAACACACTGACTGCTGATTTTTATCTCTTTTTATGTTCAGTTTTGTTTTTAACTTGATTTTGTAGGTTACCTTTGCTTTATTGAGCCAATAAAACTTCCAAAAAGTTTTTGCATGATTTTCAAGCAATAAAAAATAAATTTCACAATTATTTTTGTGCTTTAAAAGCTTTCAAACAACTTTCAATTTTTTACAAAGGCTAAAATTTAATTAATACTTACATTATAGTGCATAAAAATCATCTAACAACTTTGATTTTGTCTTTCAAATTTTGCAAATACCAAAAATAAAGAAAATGGGGAAAATTTCATTTCACACTTCACATAGCATTTTAAAAAGAACACAAATCTTAGATAAATTTCTCCTAAGAGCTTTGCTTTTATTTATTATTTTTATTTGTTTTATTTTCTTGCAAACTAGACATTGTGCGTATGCTCTCCCCCATCCCCTTAAGGGAAATTGAGTGATTAAAAACACTTTATTCATTGCCTTGTTACTTACTCCAAATCTTAGAAGGAATGTTGTCTATGATCTCCCTAAGTTCAAATAACTTGGGTGATTCAAAAATGACCTCTAAAGTCCTAATTTCATTTATTTATTTTATTGTATTTAGATTGTGGGCAAGATTTCATCACCTCCCCATAAATTTTTTAGGGAAGCGTTGACTCTAGAAATCATATCCTAACATCATCTCAACCCCATTCCATAGTGGGGTATACAAATTGAGATGGTGAATCATTGGGACATTAGCTTGAGCGGTTAAACTAACTTCATTAGTGACTATTTACATTGAGAAGCTAATAGATGTAGTGGTTATAAAAAGGATAAGACCTTTTTAAAATAAGTCAATTAGATTGAATCCAAATGATGTGGTGTGCCCTAGTATTAACCATATATATGGGACCATCTAGAAACGTGTGAAACTTATAATTTTTTAGATAAATCCCACTTGATGTAGAAATATTGTCAATGCATGGCGAGTAGCCCAAAGTTCCATGTCACCATATCAAATTCTTGAGAGAGGATAGGGATTTAAAACCCTAATTTTCATGCACATCTAAATTTATTTGATTAACAAATTATTTCTTCTCAGGAAGGAATATATTGATGAAATTTGACAACACAAAACAACCTTGTCAATTTTTAGGGCTAGGACGATACACTTAGGTGTTTTTGTATCTATTTATTTTACTTGCATTGTTTTAAGTCTAAAACTATTTTTTTTTTCAAAAACACATCCATACCAAGTCACATGTTTTGACACCCCTTTTAGCCTAAAGAGGTGTTACTCCATCCGTTTGATACCACACTTTGCCTTAGACATTTTTAAATATTTTTTTGTGTATGTGTCACTAATTTGAAAAGGGCATCATTATGTTGTCCATTTCATTCCAAGTTTTTACCTTGGCATTTTGAAACAAAAACATTTTCATACCTTTTGAGTGAGATAGCATCGTTATGTTACCCGTATTATTTTAAAACCTTTGCCTTGCATTAAATCAAGTGTGAAACCATGTATGCCTTTTGGTTTATGATTGGTATTGTTATTCCATCTATTTTGGTCTAATTTGTCACCCATTTGAGAAACCAAGTTTTCTAAAAATAAGTTCAAAATTGGTCTTGTGAATTTTAGATTCAAATGTTAAATGGTTTACACCTATGCCTCGCCTAATTTTGGCCTAGGTTTTAATATCTTACTTTTTGGACTGTGCAACTTGGACTAATCCCTTACTTGCTTTGAAGATATTTTTGCCTAGAATTTTGGAAGTGGTCTCTTTTCATGTGCCTCACATCTCTTTTGTTTGTTAAAACTAAGGTCTAAACTATCTTTCCAAGTACAACCTTAAGCATGATTAGTTTACATTTAACTCTCTTTCCAAGTACACAAAACAACCTTGTCAATTTTTAGGGCTAGGACGATACACTTAGGTGTTTTTGTATCTATTTATTTTACTTGCATTGTTTTAAGTCTAAAACTATTTTTTTGTCAAAAACACATCCATACCAAGTCACATGTTTTGACACCCCTTTTAGCCTAAAGAGGTGTTACTCCATCCGTTTGATACCACACTTTGCCTTAGACATTTTTAAATATTTTTTTGTGTGTGCCACTTATTTGAAAAGGGCATCATTATGTTGTCCATTTCATTCCAAGTTTTTACCTTAGCATTTTGAAACAAAAACATTTTCATACCTTTTTAGTGAGATAGCATCGTTATGTTACTCGTATTATTTTAAAACCTTTGCCTTGCATTAAATCAAGTGTGAAACCATGTATGACTTTTGGTTTATGATTGGTATTGTTATTCCATCTATTTTGGTCTAATTTGTCACCCATTTGAGAAACCAAGTTTTCTAAAAATAAGTTCGAAATTGGTCGTGTGAAGTTTAGATTCAAATGTTGAATGGTTTACACCTATGCCTCGCCTAGTTTTGGCCTAGGTTTTAATATCTTACTTTTTGGACTATGCAACTTGGACTAATCCCTTACTTGCTTTGAAGATATTTTTGCCTAGAATTTTGGAAGTGGTCTCTTTTCATGTTCCTCACATCTCTTTTGTTTGTTAAAACGAAGGTCTAAACTCTCTTTCCAAGTACAACCTTAAGCATGATTAGTTTACATTTAAGTCTTTCTCACCACTTTGGCTTGATTTTTTTACTCCTTGTCCTCATTTTTGGTTTACTTAGGACTGATTTTTCCAATTAGTTTTAGGCATGTACCTAAGGTTCAATGTCTTTTACCAAAGGTCAAGTTTGTGTTTGAATTTATATGCCTAGTTTGAGTCTAAGTGTTTCAAATTATTAGATTAATTGCTTTACAATATTTACCTTGACCTAGTTTTTTTAAAGTCTAGCTTTATGATGTGTTTCTAGAGACCTAGAATTTTACCTTAGAACTAGTGTGTTTTCGTGCCCTGTTTCTAAAGACCTAGCATTTACCTTTAATTTTTAGACCTAGTGTGTTTTCAAGTCTAGATTTATGTTGTGTTACCGAATACCTAACATTTACATTTCATTTTTAGACCTAGTGTGTTTTCAAGTCTAGATTCGTGTCATGTTCCCAAAGACCTAGGATTTTACCTTTCAATTTTAAGACTTAGTTTGTTTCAATTCTAGTTTTGTGCCATGTTTCTAAAGACCTAGCATTTGCCTTAGTTTTTTAGGTTTCCTTCATATCATTTTGAGCCTAATTTTGTGCCTTGTTTCCAAATACCTAGCACCATTTTTCATTTTTAGACATAGATTAGAGTTGTTTGAATCATTTTACCAAAAATCAAGATTCAGGTTACCATTTAACCATATGTGTGAGACTTTAGACATTAGACCTTGAGGACTTTTTAGACCAAGTTTATCATTAATAAAATTTTGGATAATAAATCCATTCTAGGACAAGTTTAAACCATTTTAAGTAATATACCAAGTACCTATTTGAAGTCTCATTATGTTATAAACTAAGTACTTATTCATAGACCAATGCCACTTTTAAACCTAGACCTAAACCCAAACCATTTTCATAGACCAAGATTGCCTTCTTTAGGATAATTACCAAACCCATGCATGTCGATTATCATATGTCGATATTGCCCTTCTTTGGGGAAATTAACATACCAAGGTCTCCCTTTCAATGATAATCATACCCAATGCCTCACCTATGCCAACAATCCTCATTTAGTTTGTGCTAAAAACCAAGCTTCACAACACCCATTCATTACTATTTCAGGCCCTCCTCCTTTAGCTTATGATAGTAACCAAGCTTTGAAGCACCCATTCATTACTATTCTAGGTCCTCTTCTTTTGGTCTATGGTAATGACCAAGTTCCACATCACCCAAGGATTACCATTCTAGGCCATCATCCTTTGGTCTAAGGTAACAACCAAGTTCCATAGTGCCCAAGGATTGCCATTCTAATCACTCATCCTTTAGATTGTGTTATAAACCAAGCTTTGTAATGCCCAATCACTACCATTCTAGGCCATTACAAATATGGTAGATTCTTATCCTAATAAGGTTTCACAGTCATGACTAGATGGGTCACAATTACCATCCTAAAACTACAACCAACCTTTATTGAAAACATCATAGATGAGCCTATTTTCAAAGACCTAATCATTGACCATAACCCATTATTCATCCATTACTTAGCTTCCCCCACTTTATAAAATCTAAGATGATCATTGAGCTATAATAGATCCTTTCATTACCTCTCTAAGAGCCATCAGTAAAAACCCATTATGTGCCCAAATATGATATTTTGCAACCAAGTTTAAACTAAGGCCATTAGAACCAACCAATCCATGATGTTTTTGTTAAAACACATGTTTATGATAAGTTAGCCTATGTTGAATACTCTTTGACCATTTCCCTATTTTTAAAGATCCTGACTTTGATGAACCAGTATCTGTGAAGTTACTTGTTGACCCTTTCCATTTGGTTGAGGAGTCTCACTTTGACAAGCCAATCTTTGTTGAGTAACCCCTAATGATTATAACTACATTTGGGAAAATCATTATCTTGATCATTACCCTATTTTTAAGGAGCCTCACTTTGATGAGATAGTCTTTGTGTAATTTCCTATTGACCATTTTACTTTTGTTGAGTAGCTTCACTTTGATGAGCTAGTCTTTGTAGAGTCCTTCTTAGCTGAGCCTATTTTTTAAGAGCCCATTATTCAACACAAGACCATTACTCATCCAATACCAAACATTCAACATAATATCTTTGTTACAACACTAGATGAATAATCAACATTAAAGTTAGGTTCTATTTTTGAATCGATATTAGATTTAGAATCAGAAGTAGAATCAATGTTAGTCTCAACATTGGATTTAGAGTCCTTTGAGTCAAATTCAAATTCAAAATAAGAATGGATTTATGGTTGTTACAACATTGGTTACACATGCCTTGTAGATCAATTTGAATATATTTGTGATCCTTCCATGGTTTTTGAGGATGATTACTTAGCATGGTATGGGAATAGGCAACACAATCCTCATAAAAGTATATCTTTTATGAGGATTGTGTTGCCTATTCCCATTCCATTACCATTCCACATGCCTTAACACATACCAACATAGCCATTATATTGACATTTCACATCCCAAAAGTGTCAATTAAAACCAAGAGAATCACACTTTGTTGAACTACATCCATGGCCATATATCAGTTTCAGAATGTTAAAGGGACCAAAACCACATTCATACAAAAGAAGAATAATATCATAGTGAAACCTTTTTGGAGGTATTAGGGGGAAATAAAAGTCTAAACTCAACTTATTATAGTGAAACCTCATTTTAGTTGCTAGAAGATAATCAAAGTCAAACATCAATGTTTTTTAGTGAAACCTTCTTGGAGGCACTATGGGAAAATAAAGATAATTTTATTGGTGAAAACCTCTTCGAGGCACCAATCACTAAGTACAACAGTTCTTCAATGCTTGATGAAGAAAATATAAAAGATAAAATCACTTTTAATTCCATTCTATAACATAATCAGATGGAAAATACTTTTAGAAGTAAATAACAAAAAAATTCGGTGGTCCTATCAAGGGCATATTCAAAAGTCTTTGGCTTCATCACAACCAAAATTATGTTGAATTTGAAATCAACAACATTGTGTGTGCCTAAAAATATTGATCTTTATTTATTTCCAAAACATTATACATTCCATTATGATCCACCTCTTCATTTCCAAATCAGACCTTTTATCCACTATTGATCCTTATTTACCATCCCTAGTTGCACTTTCCTTTATAGAGGCTATAAAGGCATCTTGTCTCAAATTTTGGAGGTAATAGAATAAACAACCAATGAAGATCACAACAACATCATTAGTGTCCATAACAACCATAGTTTTTTGATAGATCAATTATTCATAAGGGGTGTGGGCTAGTAATTTAAAATTTTGACTATTCTAGTTGTAGCATATACTGATTAGGACATGCATCTCCACATCAATAGGAAAAATAGAAACATTTATCTTTTCAAAACTATTTACCTTGCCTTTTCTATTTTCCATTTACCTTGTCATTGTTTCATACCTTGCCATTTACCTTACCTTATCACTTGGGGGAAACCCTATTACTATTATAGCTAATTATCATAATGTCACCATCCTTTCCTTGCCTTACCATTCCTTCCATACCTTCCCTATGGGACAAATTTTTTTTACCATCCTCTCCACCCTTTTTACCTTAGTTATGCTCCATTATTTCTTTGGAAACCTTCAACAAGAAGATTTAGATAAAGTTTTAGTAGTTGATTTAATATTTTACACAGAGGCCGTATCTTGGACTAGTATGATAGTGGTTTGATAATTACATTCTTCATTGTTGTCACATTATTTATATTCCATGTGAGATATAAAGCTATCAATTTTTTTTGGGATGGGCCATTTTGTTTAATCAATTTATTTCTAGACCACCTTGGTCTTTTTCCTCCCATTTTTAGGAGAACTACATCAGTTTGAGGTCCACACAGACTATGTAGCCAACAATTGGATATATGGGGTATCTCAAGTTAGATTGACCACACCTTCCTTTGTGTTTTAACCCCTTCTTTGCCTTAGGATCCTAAGACTCCTAGCTATTTCATAAGTCACCACTTTTCCTTTATTTTCCCCATCCTTACTAGCCTTAAACCTTATAACCTCTCCATTTTGTGAGTTCATGTTGTATGCATTATGTATTTAACTTTGATACATTTATGATCACTTGGATTCATCTTACGCTCTCACCATTTTATGAGTATTCACTTTTCTCATGCACTCACCATTTTGTAAGAACATTCCTATTTTCCTCTACAAAACATCATTATTCCTTATCATCAATTTTATTCTATCCCATATCTTAAGAGAACTACATTTGGTCTGAAGTTCATGTTGGATCTTGCATCCATTGAACTATGTAGGCAATATCCAATTGCTTTGTACATTTAGAGGCAACTCAGTGACCCCTTACTTTTCTTTTATTCCCCTTTTTTTGTTTGTTTTATTTTATTGCCTCCTTAGCCTAGGGAAAATGTTTGTAATCATCTTATGTGTCATTGTTTCTTTATAGCCTAGGGTAACCTTGTGCCATTATTCTTGCATTGTTATACCTATGTAATTACTATCTAGCTTAGGCATCACCCTGTCACCAAGAGTAACATGTCTATTACAAATGCACTAACAATTTATTTTTTATTTGTACTAGTATTGTAATTAACCATTGTTTACATTTGTTTGATTATTTTGTTCACTTTTTCTTTATTGGTGTTTTGTTATGTTTCTATTTATTGGTTTTTTATTTAGTTTTGTTTGCTTTTTTATTTACTTTTATTGTTGTACCTTGACTTAGTCTATATGCATTCATTGGGTTATTCTTTGTGTATTATAATTAAGTCCATCCATATTCTACATAAACATTGCCATCATAGTTTTTATCATTGGTGCATTATTTTCAATTGATTATTGGATTAAGATTCAGTTTGTATGCACATCACAACCAAGTCATAACAAAAATTAGTTCAATGGATCTTAAAAGTAATGGTACTGCAATAATTCTCCTTATTCATGACATATATAAATATTACCCACATGCAAAGTAATTAAATCACAAATGAATTTTAATCCTTGTTAGTTAGGACATGTATCTCTATATTAGTAGGTAGACTAAGTTCATGCCTATCCTATGTATTGGCATACTCTTAATCTATGAGTATGGATTTAGTATGTAGTCCCTATTTTTTGATTCACCATATTATGCTAAAATCCTAGCAGCAATGATTATAACCACTTTTGGGAAAATCATTGTGCTTCAATCTATATGGATGCTAATGATTATAACCACCTTTGGGAAAATTATTATAATTTTTTTCCCTACTGGGGCATGTTTTCATCCTACTAATGATTATAACTACCTTTGGGAAAATCATTATTTTTACCTCACTAAACTGATGATTATAACCACCTTTGAGCAAATCATCCTTTTTATCTGCCCAACTAGGCATCTCACTATGCCACTAATTATAACTGCCTTTAGGAAAATTAGTCTTTCCCACCCCCTTAAACTTTAGGTCCCATCATTTCCTTCTTTTCAAGGGACTGTTTGCTGACCTTATTTGCCACTTGTTCCCTTAAGGGGGCATCCATGACTCATCCATCACTTTTTGGGTCATTAGGAATTAATGACTTTTTCATTATTTGAGAATATGTTACTATGCCTTTAGATTGAAACACCTTCCCAAATAGGGGGAAATTATAGACACTATTTTGGCCACAATTGGATTCCAATTGGGCTTCAGATTTATTTCTACCAAATAGTGCAACTTAAGCCTAGGAATCACTAAATGTCTCAAATTCATCTATACATAGGACATTAATTCCTAGTATCTTGTTGATGCATCCCTATTTGGGGTATTACCCTGTACACAACAATAACCTCTCATAGATTCATCTCCAATCAACTTGAAACCTATTAATGTGATAGTTTGGCCTTTGGACCCATTAAGTGGGGCACTTAAACAATTCTTAAAATGAAAAAATGCTAAGCAGAATGAATGAATGAATTAAATAAAATCAAATTCTTAATTTAAATTTCCATGTGTAATTAAGAATAATTTTTTTAGAAATAAAAATTCAATAAAAATGATGTCAATATCTTCAAAGTTAAGGAATTGGAAATATCTCCCTAAATGCCATAAATTAAGGAATGGAAAGCCATGCCTAATAAATAGGATATCTATCCCAATTATTAAATGAATGTCCACTCCTTAAATTAAGTATAGGTTAGTTTAAAATCAACTAAATGTTAGTTCAAACTCAACCACAATTAACTCTAACCTAACTACACTTGGGTTAGATTTAGATTTGGAAGCTATAAATACAAGGCCTCACATATTGGTAAAGAAAATTGAGTAGTGTAATGTTATTATGTAGGATTTCCCTCAAAACTCTATTGAAGTAAAGTTACCATGCCCATTTGGTAAGCTAAGCCAAGCCAAATCCAAGCCAACATTACCAAGGTGACAAAGAGAGGTGGTGCACAGAGCTCCATTGCCAAAGATTTTTTATTCACAAAATCGAGCACATAAATCTCATTGACAACACACAACACTTGCTCTCATGGAAGGTAAAGTCTATGTTTTGATTTCATTTATTAGTTACTTGTGTAGTTCACTAGCTCCTTGAGTGTCCAGGCTATAGGTGTAATATTTTTAGTGTGTTTTGTTTAATTTTATTTCATACTAACATAATACTAATCTCCCCTCTACATATTCCTTGATCACAGGGATTGTGGGTGGTTATGATAATTATGATGGTAATTAATAAAATTAATTACCATGGGTGAATCATGAAGTATATATATAAAATAAACATTAAAATATAAGTTTACATTTACATATAAACATCTACTTCCTTATACTTTAAGTTATATTTTATGTATATACTTCCAGGATGTTCGAGAGTGGTTTTAGACTTATAGGAGTTACAATGTAAATTATAAATTTTGGAGGACTCTACCATATTTCAAACTTAACAAATTTTAGGGTTTCAGGATATCAGACTTAACCATAATGCATATGTCATAAAAGACTTATGGTGCACAATTATAGTGTCTACATTTCCCCCTTTTTGTCATGTAGTTTATAATAACGTACCATGAGACAAAAACTAAGATAGTTTTGATGCCCTAAGTGTGCATGAGGGGGTATCCTCCCATAAAATAGGAGATAGTAAGGGATGATAAGGTGGTGATGGATTTGAAATTATGTGGATGGTAGTATAGGATAAGGATATGAGGGATAAAAGCGAATGCAAATGATGTAGATTTTTGAGTGAGTAACTTGTTTGCACGTACATGAATATGGATATTATAGATAGAAATTCCCCAAGGAAAAAATAGACTACCACCATTATGAATAAGTGTAAAATGAACTAGGATACCAAGAAAATGAATGATATGGAGGTTTAAGCAAAGCATCTAATGTGATAAGAGTTAGGGAACCACTTATAGACTATTATCTCAAAGTGAAACATGGTATTTTAGGATCTATTGGGGATTTACTCCTAATAGAGGGTGAGCCAAGATAGGTTATGGGATTAGTAGGGGGTCATCCTCCACTAACTTAAGGTGTTATGTGTAAAGTTTTGTAATTATAATGGTTGTAATTTTCTTGGCTTGGGTACAAGATTATCTATTTTGAAGCATGCAAATAAATTTAAAACAAGGGATCAATGTCTATCATAAGGATCAACATTAATCATTATTGTGGCTATAAATAATATGATCCAAATGTCATTTAATTATTGGCTAAATATTAATTAGATCTTACAAATTTGGATGGTTTATGTTGGATTGATGGTTGGTGCTTATGGATTTTCTACATGAAATATGAAAAAAGAGTAACTGAGGTTGAATCACTTCTTGGTTTGCTGGGATTATGGTAAGACATGATATCCTTCATGATTTATTCATGCTATAAGCCATGCCTAATTCTAATGATCATGTTGGTAATTGTTAATCAGCCAGGCCTAGGTTTTCTAAAAATGGGAAATGATATTAATAAGGGCATATATGGTTATGAAATTAGGATTGTGTTATATTCCTAGGTTAGAGGCTAGGTCTTGGTATAATAATGAAAATAAGATCAACTTGGGTCAACCCATGTTTAATTTTACACAAACTGATCAATATAGGAAGTTTGTGTAGTGTTAGAAAGCTGATCGATGCAAGTAGCTTTCATGGGATGTTATTTGAATTTTGATTTTATATTTGTATGGGCATCCTTGTTAAATTTTGGATAAAATAGGAAAGTTAATAACTGTTGGAATCTTTCTTTCTTTTTAATTTTGGATAGCCATCCTTCAAGGGAGTGGTTTATATACATTTTATGAATAATTGTCCTTTGAGGGAATAGTCTATGATTTGTACCTTTTATGAATAATTTTCTTTCAAGGGAACAATCTATTTTTTTTACCATTGTTTGATGTTTTTTTATCCTAAATTACTAATTTTGAATTAAGGTAAACATGGGTTAACTTTGAGTTGGCCTAGTCCAAATTTTCAAAGATAAAAGCTACAACACAAGGTGATATTTTGATCCTTGTCATGGGTAATAATGATTTAGGGCTCCATCATATATATAGGTAGAGTTTTATTTAGTAGAAAAATTCTATGAGCAGAGCTAAGGTGCTCACATTTAAGGTCATGAAGAAAGTGTTTTTGAATAACCACATGATTTTATATCTTTATAGGCTATATGTGTGGAGCTTTACACATATAAGTAATGGGAAAGGCTTTTTTGATTTGTAGATAACCAAAACAATTAAAAATAAATAGAGTGCAGATGTAAAGTACTAAGAGACTCATTTATGATTTACCTTTGAGGGATGCCAAATGATATGCCCCAAATCCATAAGTCCAAATCAATTAGGAGCAAATTTTCCTCAATTACTCTTTTATAATAATTCTGACATGATAATTTAGTAGGATGGATCAATCACTTCAAAGGTGGGATGATAAGCATGCTATTAAGTAGGATAGCCATACAACTAGGGAGTCAGAGGGGTATAAAGTGTTGATAAGCAATATTCCCCCAATGAGAGTTGCTTAAATCAATTTGGGTCTGATGGGATAGTGTGGGTTTGGCCTTTATATGCATATTTTAGGCATTGACATAATGTAGAGGTATGATCCCCCATGATGGGAATTATAGACTTGGTTGGATTTTGAGGTTTAGGAATTTGTGCCCATGATTGTGTAGCTATATTGATGATGTTTATCTATAGGAAAGGTTTGCCTATCAAGGTGGGTGAGTAATTTGGGGTCTACTTTCATAAATCTTGTGAAGAGATGGAAGGAGTGAGCTATGTTTCCTGGTCAAATATGGGATCAAGGTAAAATTATTCATTTAAAAGGTCATAATCCTCAAAAAGCTCTTGAACCATGGCTTTAAGCACATTAAAATTTTCAATATCATGTTTGGGAGTCCTATGATAGGTGCACACCTTATCTTCTCTATAGAAACAAGGTTTTTTGGTGTGGGGACTGAAAGGTTTGAGAGGTGGTAAATAAATAAGGGATGTCTATAAAATTTGGTTAAGAATGGTAGCATATGATCCTCTTAATGGGTTTTATTGTCGATTCTCAACCTTTTGGGGTATAAAATTTTGAGTTGATTTGTCTTTGGATTTAGTAGGAGGTGTTTCCTTTGTGTTTGTAAGTGAAGTCTTTTGGTGTTTAGAGGTAGAAGGTTTGGTCAATGGTTTTGGTGTCTAAGGAGAGGATGAGACTTTTGGATGGGCCCTTTAGAAGATGATTCAATTATTGTGATAAGCCATTTGGATGAAGGGTGAGGTCCTAAGATAGATGGTTTATTTTGGATTAGGGGTGTTATAGATTTTCCATTTTTAATGCTATTAGATGTGTTAGTGATATTATTGTAACTTGATTTAATGTTTTTGCCTTTGGATGACAAGGGGAGATCTAATTTGACTGGAGAGTTTTTTCTCTTGGGATACCAAGGAATTTATTTGGATTTTCCCTTTTATCTTCTATTTTTGGAGTGGAGTTGAGAGTATATACAAAAGATTTATCCTTAGGAAGATCCCATGTAATGAGATTAGGGGGGTTGTAATGGGTGATAGGGATGGTTTTGATTATCTTTTGTTTTTTGCCTCTAAGGTATCTCCTATAAATAGGTCTAGTATTTTTGAGGGTAGGTTCAGAGGCACATTAACTTCTTGTGGTAGAGGTTGGTCATTGATAATATTTATCATGTGAGTTTCCTATTATTGGGTATCTTTAGTGTGTGTTTTATATAGTTTGATGAGGAGGGATGATTGGGAAATGGATGGCTAAGGATATCTCAGGATTGATTTGGGGGAGTGTTCAGGTTGTCCAATTGAATTTACCCTCGATCGATAATATTTTGGACCATGCTTTTGAAGAAGTGACATCTATTAACGTCATGACCTATTACATAATGAAATCAATAAAATTCATCTTCCTCATACCAATTTGGTTTAGGACCAAATTCATCAACAAGACAAATCATGGAATCTCAATGATATATGCATTTAAAAGTTTATCCAGGATAGAATCATAGAATTCCCCTAAAGGTGTATACTTTCTAGGGGAAATCACATGGGTGATCTTTGAGGTCGTGTTTGGAAAGTGTTGACTAAATTTGACCCTAGGTCAAATTAAATCAACCCACCTACATATGTAAAATTTTATAGGGTCCCTCTAGGTTTGAATTGGTCACCATGGTCCTAGGTGAGGTCAAATATTATTTTGAAGGTCTCATAATATGTTCTAACGTTGTCATATTTGTCATTTTTCTTAATGTCCTTTTTTGGTCACCTTTTCATCATTCTAAAGAAGTATGATTTTACATGAAAAGATAAGAGTTTAAAAAAGTTATTTAACATACCATATGTCAGGAAAGTGTCAGATGGAAGTTATGAAACTAAATGTTTTAGGTTCAATGGAGAAAGAAAAGACATCATCTGCAAAAGGTTAGTTTTAGATAGTTATACAGACTAAGGTGATTGGTTTGGCACATGTGATTATTTAGTAAGGTATATTAAGATACCCATAGGTGTTTTATAGGCTTAGGAAGCTTCAAAAATTCAAAAATTTCCAAAAATTATTTTCAATCTCCTATCACCTTCTTGGATAGGTCAAGAAGGGTTGACAATTTGCACTTGGTAAGGATAAGAGAAGAAGAGTTAGATTGAGTACACTTGGGGGATGTTATTAGTATTTATTTCCTTCTATTTCATGCTCATGGTTTTTGGATTAGTGTTTTATGCTTCATGAACAACCATTAATATTTTTAACACCTTTAAACTACCTAGATAACCCCATTGGCTCAATTTTTCTCATCTGTCTACATTATAAAGATTGGTTCATGTGAACTAAGTGATGTTTTCATGTTGGCAAAGTATGCCCACCTATTTCATGTAGATTTAAATCTAATTGGCACATTTGAACATGGAGGGATAATCAAAATCATCCTTGCACTAAGAGTGAGCACCATTGTGATTTAAGAGTAGTGTTTTGATGAGTTGCAAGTGAAGGTGTGATGTTGAGGTTTGTAAAACAACTTGAAATGAGTACTCACACTACATTGTGTTCTCTAAGTCTTAGTTGATATTTCAAGTAAACGTAGTTTGAGTTCATAGTGGATTTATATCTTTAGTATCACTTTAGGTAAAATGTAGGGTTAGTATGTATGTCTCAGAGGTTGGAGGTACCAATGGTTTATAAGAGAGTCAAGTACATGCTCTAAAATCTTTAATAGGTCTCTATCACCTTCACATCCCATGACATATTATACCCATTTAAGAAGAGGGATAAGCTTTCCAAATAGTGATACCACTACTTATAGTCAAACTTAATGGATACCTTCAAAATTTTGTGCGTAGGTAGTCAAAGTGCAGAGGCCTGATGATGTGCCTTGAAGAAGCTATACAACTTGAGATGTAGTGAGAATGTCATTTGGTAAGGATTCAAGATTTTTGGATGGCATGATAGGTATGAAAGAACACCTCAAGAAACACCTATAGGTGTAGAGTTAAGATAGTTTCAAAAGAGGTGACTTACCTTAACTTCTCCAAAAAGAAACCCTGCCTCATATAGTGTCATCTATTGGTGGAAGTTAATGAGGTATGTGTGAGCCTAAATAGCTTATTCATTTCAATTTTAGGCCTTGAGTTAATATGCTAATTTAATATAAGGTTTATTTTCAAGATAAGATAATGGTAAGTGACCTTAAAACTCAGTCAAGTTTCTACTTGCAACACTCAGTGAAATACCGTGCCTTTTAGTCCAAAAGAAACCTATAACTTGCAAGTGACCTATAGTGCATTGATAATGAGGTATGATGCATGCTATCAAGGAAAGAGACAAGATCATATAGGTGTGAGATGGTACTATTAACCTTATTAATATTCATAAGAGTTGAAACATGATGCTCAAACATATATTTCCACCTATAGGAATCCCTTGTTTCCCTAATATGCACACCTATAGAATGACATAATCACAAACCAGTCTAAGTTAATGGAGAATGTTGTTTTGATGGTAAACAGAGGTGTAAGAGGAGAGAAAACATTTAAATAAAATGTCATATTCATGACACCATGTTTTCATGTGATTCTTAGAGCCAAATATGAACAAAGACAATCATATCTGAAGTTTCTTAAACCTTGTCAAAACACTACACACAGTCATAAACATAAAAGCTAGTCTTGATATTTTGAGATGTTTAATACCTATATAAGTATGAATAAGATTTTAAACTTGAAATATAATGTCATCATGACATAAAAAATATTTATATGGTCTCCTTTAGGTTAAACTAATAGGGTAAGTGTCCTTTATTTTGTCTTAGACATGGGCACTTCATAGTCAAGGCAATCCGATAAACCTAGTATATGAATGGTGAAGTGATGAATGAAAGAGTCATAAATGATTTTTAGATGATGTGTAGAGGTGTATTGAAGGTAAAAAATTATGGAGAAACACCCAAAACCATTGGAAACACTTAGAGGTGGATCTATACTTAGAAACATAGTTTAGGTCTATTAGGCCTAAAACTAGGAATGAACCCTCATGGTGTCTAATGTCACTAATATGATCCTTCAAAATAAATTGAGAAAATTCATAAGAGAGTATAATATTGATAATAATTAGTATTTTTTTTAGATAAAAACACAATATTGGTCTTTTCAAGCTAAATTTGCCTCAGGGGTATCCATAATGCAAGCTAACTATTCAAGAGCCATTCTTTTACTCATATCTATAAAAAAAATATGCATGGGATCTCAAGCACTTAGGTAGAGTTGAGGGGGATCCTACACTTGAAATTAGTGGGATTGGTTTAAAGGTTTAACATCTAACCCTTATGAATCATCATTAAGAACCTAAATGACCTAAAACCCTTATATGAACTTGATAAAGAAATGATGAAGGGAGATGCATCCAAAATGGTAAATTGACCTATAAGATGATTCAGATGCTTATAACTCTCTCAATATCCTTGAAATTTAGTTGTTTTGTACTATCACTTGTACAAACAAGCCTAATTCTATGTTTTCTTCAAGTTTTGAGTTAAATTGAAGGTGAAGAAGGGAATGGATAGGTAAAAATCATTGTGGGAGGTGTGTAGAGATGTATTTTAATGCATAATAGCCAATTATCACCTTGGTCATGCCTAAAAACCCATTTTATAAGTTGGTCATTACAGGTTGTTTTGGACAAGATAGTGAGGTAGAAGGTGACTACCTAAGTGTGATTGTGTGAAGTGTGATATTAAATATTTTAAGGTTTATTTGATAGACCAGTTGACAAATAAGTCTTAAATATGTGTCTTACATATCTACAATGAACATTATTTAACAACTACAAGTCACCATAGTGACAAGTGTGAAGATTCAAGCCTAAAGGGCTAGTAAGAAGCTACAAGGAAGTGAATGATAAGTGATAAAGAGAAGGCTATCAATTATCAAGGGTATAATGACTGTAACAATATTGTTTCCATATTATCAAGATAGAGTCCATGTGGAAATGACTTCTATGGAATTTTTAGATAGTCAAGTGGACTCTTCATCAGCAAGGAAAATTTAAGAAGAACAATAGAGTGTCCCTTTGCCAACTTGAGGAAGATATCATGTTTGTGATGGACACTTGTCTAAGAAGACCTCATGACCTATTATCTAACTCTCTTTCCTTGAATTATAACTAGATTTCAATCCTTAACACTTGGCCTTATGACTATTCAAATTTACTTCTTCTCTCTCCTCTCCTATTCTATATATATTCAAACCATTTTAGCATTGTAAACAATCTATAATGGTATGGTGAAGCCCTACTAGTTTTGACATTTTTTTTAAAAATCTTGAAATAATGTTTTATTAAGTTAGTTTAATCTATATAGTTCTTGCTTAAGCATGTCAAGTAGTGTATTTGGATGACAAGGGATGAATTTCTTCTCCTTGCTTCCATTATGTTGTTGTATGCATTGTGAGAGTAACATCATTTCTTCTAACAAGTCTCAAAAAGTGTAACTATTTGTTAAAGTGTGAGAGAGATTAGCAGTGTCTAAGATCAGACCTCCTTTTTGATGAGCATGTTCTTGATATGCATTGATTATCATTGATGTCAAGGTGATATGAGTACACAATACATTAATGACAAAGTGATAAGTTCAAAGTGGATTTGAGAATGCATATCATGTGTGTAGGTCTTTGGGATGATAGAAAATGTTGTTGATGTTATGTTCTTATTGCAATGGTCATATGAGGTGTTATGAGTGCTTGGAGTGCTTGTGGAAGTGAAAGGAATTCATTAGATCAATCATATGAATGTCTAGGTTCTCTTAGTCATCTTGGAAAATCAAGCTAAGTGAGTATATTGATGTCATCAACATTCACACATATGGAAATTTTAAAAGGAATTGGTCACATAGGTCTGATCAAGTTTGAACCTAGTTTCTATGATCCAAGTTTTAGGTCATGAGGTCATGTGTAGCAAAAGATATTGAGGTGAAAATTTGGCTTTCCAAGTAGATTGTAGTGTTTCCCATACTTATCCAAAGTCACTATAGCAGATAGTGACATGCCAAAGACCATATCAAGTTTATGCCTTAATAAATATCTATGATTGAGGGTGAACATAGGGCTTTCATGTGTCAAAACCTTGCTTGATGGATAAAGGATTTAATGGAAAGTGTTTGATCATGTAGGTGGAGTTCTAATGTCAAGCACAAGGTCAATAAGTCAAAGCATCTTGAGAATGCATGTGGGACTAGAAAATGGTATAAGCACATAAAGTCTGATAGTTGGGTCGATAGAAAGTACTTGGGGCTACCAAGTGTCTCAATCTTGGCAGCACATATCAATATCACTGGTACACATTGAAGGTTAAATCTAAGAGACTCTTGAGGAGATTGATGAAGCATATTTGATCAAGTTTTTAGGGAGCACAATGTGAAAACATGTGTTTGAAGCTTTTAATTTACATAGTGACAATTGGAATTTAAATTAATAAAGGAAAAACTAGTCTATATTATTTTGCTTATATCTTGAGCATATGGTAGAATTTATTGGAGTAAAAAGGACTAAAAGGAACAACCAAAAAAATTAGTTAGAAGGTTTGAGTGTTCATACAATTGAATTTATTGATATCCAAAGTTTAATTTAGGTTTGACCATCATCTGTGAATGATCTGAGAAGGATGTTTGAGTTTATATTTATGATTTTTAGATGTTTTATGATGAATTGACTATTGGAGATTATTGTATAATACATGAGGATCATCTGTGTGAATTTTGGAGGTTTGACCAATCCATATTTAGTATGAATAAATGCTTAGAATTTGACTATTTATTTGTTCAGTGTGTTCTTATGTATACAACTAATGTTTGAGAAGATTCTGCATATACAGAGGAATGTAGTGATGGATGTAATAAGTTGAAGGTGTCGGAGTCATGTAGAGTGGACCTATCCATTTGGAAGTGGTATTTTTTTCTAATTTTCTCAATAAAGTACTAAAGGAGTGAATAAGTCTCCATGAGACCTATAAGGGCTACTAAGGCCTAAATGAAAGGTGGAGCTCCTTAAATGTGACCCATGGATGTTATGGACAATCTATGAGGGTGGTATTGAGCTATGTCTTAGTGTGATAAAAGCCTTAGGGGTTAAGGCAAGTATAATATATGACCAAGAAGATGATATTCATGAAGGCTATATAAAGAGTGAAATAAAAGGTGATGGTTTCTAGAGTTGACAAGTGATATATAGGGTTGTGATGCAAAGTGTTGAGCAGTGAAGGAAAAGGAGAGTGAGTGTGTCTATCAGATGGATTGAATATTAGAGAAGGTTGAGGATTATGTGTATGACATATAGGTCATTATTATGATGTCATAATAGTGTACTTATAGGATTGAAGATTGAGGATGAGCAAAGAGGTCTAGAGTGATCCAAAAGGGTGTTTTGGATACATTGCTTGTGTATGCAAGTTTGATAGAATGTGAAAGGTTGAAAGACAGGTTTTTCATTAGATTTAAAGTCAATAAATTTTTTGGAGTTGTTGATTTCATAGGTGTTGTGTGGGTGCTCAACATCAAGAACAAGTTGGTGCTTGTTCATGCTTAGGGGTGGGTTCTCCTTGTGAAGTAGGTGCTTCACTAAAAGGCCTCATGTTTGGGATCATTTTATAGGATAAGTAGTCCATGTGTTTGTAGGCTTAAGAGTGGGTTTTATTCTCCATGAGTGTTTTCCACATAATTCATGTGTTGTGTGTTTGATCTCGCATCATCTTTCTTGTTCATTTTTATGAATGAATTGTATGCTTTATGAATGCTTATGGTGATTGATTAAGAATTATAATTTAAGTTTGGATTATATTGCATCATTGATTCACCCCTGCCTCTTAGTGATTATACCTCTAACAATTAGTATCAGAGCCACACCTTATTTACAAGTTTAACCACTTGAAGGTGATCTAAAGTATAATATGGAAAGTTAACATATGCAAGGTTTATATACTAAGTAAACACTATTATTCAATGTGTCTAATTATGATTTTTGGAGTGAAAGAATGAGGACATACATCATGTTTATAGGGTTTGATATTTTTCAATCTATTATAGATGGTTATACTACACAACCTATTCCTCCAAATAGTATAGCTGATAAGAAGCTAAGTGGAAATAATTTGAAGGCAATGAATGCCATCATCTATGGTCTTTTAGAGACTGAGTTCACCAAGGTTATCCATTGTAAGTTTGCCAAGGAAATTTGGGATAAATTACAAACTATCTATGAAGGAGATTCAAAAGTTAAGTTGGTTAAATTATAAAATTATTGAAGGAAATTTGAGGGCTTTAAAATTAATGAAGAAGACACTATTGCATCTTATCTTCTAAGGGTTGATGAGATAGTAAACATGATCAGAGGTCTTGGAGAGAAGATTGAAGAAGCTACTATAGTGAAAAAGGTACTAAGGTCTCTCACTCTTAAATTTGATTTAAAAGTATCCATTTTATAAGAAAGTCATGATCTTACTCAGATGAAGATGGATGAATTACATGGGATCCTTACAGCCTATGAAATGAGAGTCAATGAGGACAGGCCTCTTAAGAAGGAAGTAACCTTTAAGGTGATCAAGGAGACAAAATCCAAGAAGAAAAAGTTATCTTGAAGAGTTTAATCTTAATTAATATCAGCTTGAAGCCATGATTACAAAGAAATTGAATCAAGGTAAGGTTGATATGGAGTATGAGGAGGATGTGTACAAGTGAATTCCAAGTGGTTTCATGATTTGAAAATTTTTGTGCATCTTTCCTGCTTAAATTTTGGCTTAAAAATCTATTGGAGATCATGGTGTTGTCTTATGAGAGGAAATTTGAAGGCAATGATGCATTTTTGTCATGATTAGAGATGGTATGAAGGTAATCAAGAGGAGCCTAAGAAGGATATGGTTAAGATGGTGTGTTTTCAATGAGCAAGACTATGAAGATTTGGTAAGAAATGTTATGCATAGTGATAAGGTGAGTTTATATACTTTTTGGTGTTCATATGTGTTTGTCTTCAAAGATCTGTGTATGATCAAGAAGAGTGTTGTGTTTAAAGCATGTTTGAGAAGCTTAAGGTAAGAAGTGGTGTAAACAGTGTTAGGGGAGTTTGTATCATCTATTAGAGGTGGTCCTTTCTTTTTGTTGGTCCTTAAAGTCTTTTTAAGTCCTTAGGATCAGTTGGTGCCCAATTTGTCTTTGTGTCAAAGGGAGAGCATATGTGAGATGTTTCAAATCCAAGGAGATTGATGAGTATGGTTTTAGAATAGGTTATATGAGATGAGCGTGATGTTAGGAGAAGATTTCTAGGCTTTGTTAGTAGTTTTTAAGGTCCAAAGATCAAGTTGGCATGTTGAGGAAGAGACCCTTTGTCATTCATGTCAAAGGGGGAGAAAGTTTAGAATGAAAGAGTTATTCACTTTGGGAGTGAACATTCTAAAAGAAGTTTTCCATTAATGACACAGGGGGAGATTTTTGAGCATGTTCTTGAGATGCATTGATTATCATTGATGTCAAGGTGATATGAGTAAATAATACATTAATGACAAAGTGATAGGTTCCAAGTGGATTTGAGAATTCATATCATGTGTGTAGGTCTTTGGGATGATAGAGAATGTTGTCAATGTTATGTTCCTATTGAAAAGGTCATATGAGGTGTTATGAGTGATTCGAGTGCTTGTGGAAGTGAAATAAATTCATCAGAGCAGTCATATGAATGTCTAAGTTCTCCTAGTCATCTTGGAAAATCAGGCCAAGTGAGAAAATTGATGGCATCAACATTTGCACATATGACAATGTTAGAAGGAGTTGGTCACATGGGTCTTATTATGTTTGACCCTAGTTTCTATGGTCTAAGTTTTAGGTTATGAGGTTGTGTGTAGCAAAAGGTATCAAGGTGAAAAGTTGGAATTATAGGTAGATTGTAGTGTTTCCCATACTTAGACAAAGTTTCTCTAGCAGACAGTGATATGCCAAAGACCATCAATTTTAAGCCTCAGTATACATATGTGATTGAGGGTGAACTCAGGGCTACCATGTTTCAAAACCTTACTTGATCGAATCAAGGATCTAATAGAGAGAATTTAATCATGAAGATGGAGATCTAATGACAAACATAAGGTCAATAAGTCAAAGGATCCTAAGAATGCACGTGGGACTTCTAAATGGTGTAAGTGCATAAAGTTTGACAATGGGGTCCACAAAAAGCATGTAAGGTTACCAAGTGTCTCAATCTTGGTAGCACAGATAAAGATTAATGGTCAGTGTTGAAGGTTAAATCTAGGAGAATCCTGAGGAGATTTATGAAGCATATTTGATCAATTTTTTAGGGGGCATGAGATGAAGACACATGTTTGAAGATTTTGCTTTACATAGTGACCATTGGAATTTAAATTAATAAAGGAAAAACCAATCTATATTGTTTTGCTTATATCTTGAGTATATGCAAAATTTATTGATGGAGTAAAAAGGAAAGTTGTAAAGTACTCCAAGGTGCATCCATAAAAATTGGTTAGAAGGTTTGAATATTCATATAATTTTAGTTATTGATATCTAAAGTTGACTATGGGTTTGGTCATCCTCTGCCAATGATTCGAGAAGGATGTTTGAGTTTGTATTTATGAGTTTTAGATGTTTTATGATGAATTGACTATTCAAGATTGTTGTATAATGCATGAGGATCATCTATATGAATTTTTGAGGTTTGACCAACCCATCTTTGACATGAAAAAATGCTTATAAGTTGACTATTTGTTTGTTCATGGTGTTCTTGTGTACAAGACTAATGTTTGAGCGGATTCTTCATATACAAAGGAATGTAGTGATGGATGTAATCACTTGAAGGTGTCTTAGGAGTCATGTAGAGTGGATCTATGCATTTGGAGGTGGTCTTGTGTTTCTAATTTTTTTGATTTACTAAAGGAGTGAATAGATCTCCATGAGACCTAAAAGGGCTACTAAGGCCTAAAAGAAAGGTGTAGCTACTTAAAGGTGACCCATGGATGTTATGGCCGATCTATGAGGGTGGTATTGAGATATGTTTTAGTGTGATAAAATCATTAAGGGTTACGTCAAGTCTAATGACTGATAAATAAGATGATATCATGAAGGCACTATAAAGAGTGAAATAAAAGGTGATGGTTTCTAGAGTTGACAAGTGATATAGAGAGTGGTGATGCAAAGTGTTGAGTAGTGAAGGAAGAGGAGAGTGAGTGTGTCTAGTGGATGGATCAAAGAGTAGAGTAAGTTGAGGATTGAATTTATGACCTATAGGTCATAATTTTGATGTCATAAAAGTTTAATTATAGGATTGAATATTGATGACGATCGAAGAGATCTAGAGTGATCCAAAAGGGTGTTTTGGATGCATTGCTTGTGTATGCAAGTTTGAGAGAGTGTGAAGGGTTGAAAGAGAGGTGTAATTTTTTTTCCCCATCATATTGAAAGGAAATTAGAGTTATAGATCTAGTTATTTCATAGGTTTTGTGTGGATGCTCAATATCTAGAATAAGTTGGTGTTTGTTCATGCTTAGGGGTGGGTGTTCCTTATGAAGTGGGTGATTCACTAAAAGGTCTCATATTTGTGATAATTTTATAGGATAAGTAGTCCATGTTGTTTTAGTCATAAGAGTGGGTTTTATTCCCCATGAGGGTTTCCTACATAATTCATTTATTATGTGTTTGATCTTGCATCATATTTTTTGTTCATTGTTATGAATGACTTGTATTCTTTATGAATAATCGTGGTGATTGATTAAGGATTAGAATTGAAGTTTGGATTATCTTGCATCACTGATTCACCCCCAACACCCATTGATTGTATCTCTAACATGTTTCACCCACCTTTGGGTATGCATAGAAATCTGCCTCCATGTAAAAATACTTATGCTAGAAGAGCATTGAGTTGAGATTAGTTTTAGCAATCTTTCTTTCTTAGTACAAATGTAAGTATGTTTGTGTAGTTATATTTTTTGTATCACCTTCATTAGTATAGGTTGATTTTTATGTTTTTTTCTTACCTTTTCACACCCAATAGTGATTATTATAATGTATTGTGTGAGCCTAAAAGATAGATCAAGGGAGCTATCCCTTTCAAATCTAGAGATCTATCTCTTATAGTAGCTTGTCTATATATAATGATAGTTCCATGTTATCCCAAATTTGAGAAGGTTTACTTGAATTCTCTAGGGTGAAAATTTGGGCTAGAATAAGAATAGGAAGGAATAGACTAATTAGGTGTTGGAGTGGTAACATTTAGAACCATAAAATTGGTGGTGTCCTTTGGATTGGGGTTATTGAATTACTTAAAGGGTTTTAGTTTGACATTTTGGTTATGTAATCTAATTTTACCTTGTTCTAGGGCTTGAATTTATAGCTTTTGGGCCATAATGAAGGATTTATCAAAAGTTTTAAACGATTAGATTTGGAGTGTAGATGAGATATGTCTGGTGTAAGACCTGGAAAATAATTCAATAAGTTCTAGTTGGGGAAGAGAAATGGATAATTGATTGAAAATGTTACACCATCGGGCAACAAAGTTGGTAATGGACTCATCTTCAAATTATTAGATAGCATATAAATTAGTGATGGTTATTTTCCTTGTGATTTTTATCTAAAATTTCTCTAGGAAAACTTTAGTTAATTGACTAAAAGAAAACAAAGTGTTGGGGAATGGAACTATACCAATCCAAAGTTGGTCCAACTAATGATGTTGTAAAAGTTATTAAGAAGAGGGTGTCATCATGGGTTATGAGGTAACATGCATGCTTGAACACCCTAATGTGATATTGGGGGTATTATTTGTTTTGAAATTTGGTAAATTTGGGAATTCCCCATTGCACTAGATAGGTTTGGATAGGGACTGTCGATTTTATAGGATCATTACATATTTATTCATAAGATGCTATACCTTTATTTCTGAAGGTGGATGCTTCTAGATGGGGGCATTCTATACATGAGGATGTGAAGGATATCTAATTGAGGATTATGTGGGGAAGAAAACTTAATATTTTAGGAGGGGTGTAATTATATTGAATATGTTGTGGAGGAGCTAACGAGATGGGAAGTGATTGGGCTAGGTGAAAACCAATGGTTATGGTGTTGATTCATAGAGGATTATGGTGGTGTATTAGATGTTGAGGACTAGTGGTCACATGTGTCTGGATTAGTGGTAGTGTCGTAGGTATGTAAACCACTAGGTTTTGTAAGGAAGATGTAGGTGGTATATGAGACATAAGTTGTGAAGTGATATGGGTTTGAATGGTGGTTTTGGAAGGATTGGATGTTTTTTTGGGTGGTTGGTTTGTTCTAACATTAACAGTGGAAACAAGAGGACTATTAGTTGCTAATGGTGGTGTTTTGTTGGTGTTATTTATTGCATGAGGACTAGTTGTTGTTGGTGGTGTTTGAGGGCCATGGTTGAAACCATAGATGCTAAGTGTCTATCAAACCCTTCTTTAGATCAGATTTAGAAGGGGATAAATATGGATATGTCTTTCTCATGATGTAAGATAGTTGTTAAGGGCAATTGGGTTACTATTTAGAATGTTAGCAAACCCAAGGTCTCCTTGTGGATAGAACTGTAGATGACTATCCCTGATGAATTTACGAGATGTAGGGGGCTTGGAAAATATTCCATTGAGGAATATGAATGCCAAGAAAAATAAAAACACAAAACACAACACAAATAAGAATAATCTTTTTTATTTATCTTGCTTTTAGTGAAAGAAAATACACACTCTATTTGAATGAACTTAATTTTTTTTTACTTTTTTTTAAAAAACTTTATAATGTGATAGGGAGATGGGTTAATGAAGGTCCTAAGAGATGGAAATATAAGGTTGGTTTTAGGTTTTTGTTTAAATTTGTGAACCTTGATATACACAAAAGTATAATGAAGCCTAATTTTATGTTGGTGGTAGTACGTGGCTTGGTATTGGGGCCTATTACCTCACATCATGACCCCAAAAAAGTAAGGGTATCGAGTGCTTAGCCTATATATTGCTAGCCAATTTTTTATACTCATCCAGAACATTGAGTTAGATTTCACCTTAGTGATGAAATATAAGTGGGTCTACCTGGGTGTGATTTGTTTTGATTTCAAATTTTTATGATTATTGTGCTTCGGTTTGTGTGTGAAAAAAGTTTGACTAAGTGATAAGTTAATCCACTTAAACTAGATTTGCTCTAAAATAGGAAAACTAAAAGAAGAGAATTTATTTTAAAAAGGAAATTAATGTATATATTTTTGCTTTGTTTTATTTTTAATGATTTTAAAATAAATTTCACTAAATGAAACAAACAAGCAATATAGAAACAAAGAAATCAAGAATAGTGAGGCCCTTTAACAAGTCTCATCGAGCGTGGTAGAATGTTTAAAGTATTTTTGTTTGTTCCTTATAAAATAAAATACTTAAAAACTTAAAATAAGATACAAGGTTTTATAAGACTACCTATTGTCGAGAATGTTCTTGAGATTCATTGAATGTCATTGATGTCAAGGTGATCTTAGTACATAATGCGTTAATCACAAAGTGATAGGTTCCAAGTGAATTTAAGAGTGCATATCATGTATACAAGAATTTAAGGTGATTAATCATGTTTTAGGGGTCAAATTATGGGTAAGGAGTGATTTTTTTACTTATGAAATTGAAAAAAATCCATTTGAATAGTCTCTTGAATGTCTAGGTGATCTTAGTCATCTCCTAGTCAACTTGGTAGATCTTCCTGAGTAAGCATATTGATGACATTAGAATTCACATGTGTGAATGTTTCATAAGAAATTGGTCGCATGAGTTTGTTCATATTTGTTACTAGATAATTTAAAATTTTAGGTCTTGATATGGTGTCTATAAAAAGTTATGGTAGTGAAAAGTTGGTCTCTTAGGCAGATTTCACTATTTTCCATAGCCAAATTTACAATATTAAGTGAACAAAGGAAAACCAGTCAGTAGTATTTTTTTTTAATAATTTTGATAATGGATGAATTTAATGGTGGTGAAAAACTAAAAGTGGTATAGGACTTCAATGTATATCCAATAAAATTTATTAGGATGTTTTACTAGTCGTACAATTGTATTTATTTCATGTGGGAGTTGACTGTGTTTTTTCTAAATAAACCAGGGTGCAAATAAATGATTATGTAAGACAAAGTATTGATAAAATATTATTGGTATAAAAATAAATTATGAATTAGACTCCATATAGATAATCCTAAAAAGTTATTTTAAGTTATTAATATTATTAAAGGTGAATTTATTGTAGGTCAAAGTTGACTGTAATTATTATAGGTCTGAGTAAGCTTCTTGCAGTGGTGTTTATAAGCCTTTAGAGGCTGAATGAAAGTATCTTATAGATTTTATGATATTCCTGAGGTATTTATATTTCCATCCATATGTGTATTGTACATGTAAATTTTATATTTAGGTAGTTTGAGCCTCATTTGTGAAGATAATGTTTTTGGGCTAGTTAAGCCTAATAGGTCTTTAAGACCTAATGGAGGTTTTAGAGTATGAGTGAATGATTTAATATTTAATAAGAATAGATAAGGATCATAGAGAATTAGGGTAATTTTATTTAAGTGGTTTGGGTCATTCGTAAGGGTCATATCGAACATAGTGGCTTAAAGTGTTACATGAAGGTGAAGTAGGTCTCCATGGGACCTATTGAAGGCTGAGGGCTAAAAGAGGTTTCATAAGGTGAGAAAGTGACTTGAAAGTGTTGTATGACTTGTTAAAAAAAATATGAAGTTTAGTATATTGTGTTAAATTTTTTTAAAATGTTCCATATTTGGTTAAGGGCTATTGGCATCTAAGTGTAATGTGTGGCCTAATGGAGGGTTAATTGCTTAGGTCTTACTTAAGCCTAGTGTGTAATTTTGAGCCATTTGAAGCATGGCCGACCTAATGAGATGATTTAAATTGTATGTAAAATATCCTAAGATATACATTGATATTTATACAAGTGGGATATATGCCTTAATGGTTAAGTAAAGTGTTGTGGCTGACCAAGATTGATTGCAGAAAGAATAACACATATGTAGAAGGCCATTTTAGTCTCATTGTGATTGTAAGATAATGGGAGAGTGAAACGTATATGAATTGTTGGGGATCAACCAACAATAGATTACACTTGTGAAAGCAATAAACGTGGAAATAAATCAGATAAACAAGTAACTAGAATCATAAACAGCAAGAACAAGAGATACAAGAAACCACCCTGAAAACTTGTATTAACAAACTCTTTACAAAAGGAATACAATTGAAGAAACTTCTTTCTTCCACACCTCTCCTAGATGTATAGATCTCTCACTAGATCTCTATTCCTCAAGAGCTCTCTCTCTCAAGAACAATCAACTCCAACAAACCTGGATTGATTCAATTCTGTACTGTTCTTCAACATTCACATACAATGAACTACTACAATAATTCACACGAAGCTAAGAAGATCTAATTCTACATATAAAATTAGGAAACTTGAGCATGCACTTACAACAAACAGTTAAGCCACTTGAACAAGGGCTCTAAAAATAATATTACTAATAATAGAGACGTGAGCTTAAGACTAAAACTTAAACTCATCATGCAAACACTCACTTCTATCCTTGAAAATAGCATTTTGGATGCACAGGTAATCGATGCCGGTTCTTGCTGCTTGCCTGTGACCGCCGTCGGCCGAACAACTGCCGACACTGGCACCTCTGCAACTACACCTAGCCGACGTCAGTCACTCCTAACCGATGCCGGTGACTGTGTAGACCCAAACTTGTTAAAGTGTGCTCCTTGGTGAAGCTTTTTGGCTCCACACCCTAACAATCTCCCACTTGGAGATAAACAGCTGCACCAGTACCTGTACAACAACATCTTCTAGCTCCTCCATCTTCAGCTCAATCATGAAGACCAACAGAAGTTGAATGAAGATTCAACTTCTCCTTTGTAACTGGCTTGGTTAACATATCAGTAGGATTCCTATCCATATGGATCTTCTCCAGCTTCAACTCACCATCTTCCAATACCTGTCGTATGAAATGGTACCTTAGTTGTATGTGCTTTGTTCTTGAATGAAAAGCTGAATTCTTAGCCAAATGGATTGCACTCTGACTGTCACTATACAATATGCAACTCTCATTCTCTCTACCAAGCTCATCCATGAACCGTGTCATCCATATCATCTCTTTGCTAGCCTCTGTGGCTGCAATATACTCTGCTTCTGTAGTTGACAAGGCAACAACCTTCTGTAACTTAGATATCCAGCTAACCGCCATTCCACCTACAGTGAAAACATAACCTGTAGTGCTCCTCCTGCCATCCAAATCACCTGCCATATCTGAATCTACATAACCATGTAGAGAAGTATCTGAACCTCCATAGCACAAGTGCCTACTGCTAGTTCCTCTCAGATATCTAAAGATCCACTGAACTGCTTTCCAATGTTCCTTACCTAGATTGGCCATATACTTACTTACAACTCCCACTGCTTGGGCAATATCCGGTCTAGTACACACCATTGCATACATCAAACTCCCTACTGCGGAAGAATATGGAACCTTACTCATGTACTCTACCTCATCATATGAATTAGGACATTGTTCTTTACTCAACTTAAAATGTCCAGCCAAAGGTGTGCTTACCGGTTTAGCATCCTGCATATTGAACCATTTCAACACCTTGTCCACATAATATTCTTGAGACAATATCAACCTGTGATTTTTCCTGTCTCTCTTAATGCTCATGCCAAGGATTTTCTTTGCTGCTCCTAAATCCTTCATAGCAAACGTTTGAGCTAATTTCACTTTAAGCTCAGAGATATCCTGCATGTGTGATCCTGCAACCATCATATCATCTACATACAACAATAGAATAATATATCTACCATTATCAAATCTCTTGAAATACACGCAATGGTCAGATTGACACCTATAGTAGCCATGCTCAGTCATAAACCTATCAAATTTTAAGTACCATTACCTAGGAGCTTGCTTGAGGCCATACAAGCTTTTCTTCAATCTGCACACAAACTTCTCCTTACCCTTGACCTTAAATCCTTCCGATTGTTCCATATAAATTTCCTCATCCAAATCTCCATGAAGAAACACTGTCTTAACATCTAGTTGCTCTAGATGCAAATCCTCAAAAGCAACCAAAGACAATACAACCCTTATAGAAGTCATTTTAACAATAGGAGAAAAAATCTCACCAAAGTCAATACCTGGCTTTTGTGCAAATCCTTTCACTACCAATCTGGCCTTATATCTCATCTGTCCATTCTCACCTTCTTTCAACCTGTAGGTCCATCTGTTCTTTAGTGTTCTTTTACCTACTAGAAATTCAACCAAATCCCATGTTTGGTTCTCTCTTAAGGACTCCAACTCCTCAACCATGCCACGCTCCCACTGACTCTTGGACTCCACCTATATTGCTTCTTCAAAACTCTCTGGTTCTCCACCATCAATTAGTAATAGATAAAATAAAGAAGGAGAATATCTAATTGGAGGCTTACTCACCCTTTCTGACCTCCTGATGGGTGTCTGAGACTCGTTCACAACACACTGTCCACCCAAATTCTCTAACAGTGATCGACCTCGGTCACCTCCAGACCTGTTACTGGCTGATGCCGGTTCTGTTTGACCGACGTCGGTGCCTGACCTACTGACGTCGGTCTCTATATGGCCGACCTTGATTTCTATTCTGTCGATGCCGGTTCCTAATCTACCGACGTCGATCTCTGTGTTTTCCTACGAGTGATTATTTCTTTTTCCCATGAGCTCATATTAGACCTTCACCTCGTCCAATTCACCATTGCTCTGCTCAAATTGATTCAGCTTCCTTAGCTGATCACAATACATCACTCTTTCATTGAAAACAACATCACGGCTCCTAATTACCTTGTTAGTTTCTAGATTCCATAATCTGTAACCAAAATCATCTGAGCTATAGCCAACAAACATGCACCTCATAGACTTAGCATCAAGCTTTTTTCTATTTTCTTTATCTATGTGCACAAAGGCTTCACAACCAAAAACTTTGAGATATGAGAGATCAACCTTTTTACCTGTCCATGCCTCTTCTGGAATACCACCATCCAGAGCTGTAGAGGGTCCTCTGTTAATCAGGTATACTGCAGTGTCAATAGCTTATGCCCAAAACTATAAGGGCAAACCAACATGCAATCTCATACACCTTGCACGCTCCATTATTGTCCTGTTCATCCTTTCAGCAATTCCATTCTGCTGAGGTGTCCTTGGAACCATCCTTTGCCTGCGGATTCCATGCATATAACAATAATCTCTAAATTTATAACTGCAGAACTCACCGCCATTATTAGATCTCAGGCACTTCAATCTTTTACCTGCTTCATTCTCAACCATAGCTTTCGAAATCTTAAAAGTCTCAAATACATCAGATTTTCTCCTAATACAATAGATCCATACCTTCCTTGTAGCATCATCTATGAAAGATACATAGTACTGTGATCCTCCAATAGAAGCAACCTGAGCTGGTCCCCACACGTCTGTGTGAACAAGCTGTAACTTATGCCTCTTCGTGGTAGACCCAGTCTTGAGAAAACTAACCCTTTTCTATTTTCCAAATACACAGTGCTCACAAAACTCTAGATCTATGCCTTTTAAATCTAAAAGCATACCTTTGGACTTAAGAATTGACATCCCCTTCTCACTCATGTGGCCAAGCCTTGAGTGCCACAATTTAGCATCCACATCTGAAGTAGATAATACATAAGTAGATTTGTTAGTAACACAATTACACAAATAGAGAGTACCTTCTCTCTTACCTCTGGCCATAACAAGTGCACCCTTGGTCACCTTCCAAGATTCTGTTGTGAGAGTTACTGTACAACTCTCATCCCCTAACTTTCCTGCAGAAATCAAATTTCTCTTCAAGCTAGGAACATGCATCACATCTCTCAATACCCATGTGTTGCTATTCTGCATCTTCAGCTGCACTTTACCTTTGCCAATTATTTTACAGGGCTCATCATCCCCTAGATACACTATTCCAAAATCTCCATGGATATAGTCACTAAAATATTCCCTGTTAGGGGTAGCATGAAAAGATGCACCAAAATCTAACACCCAAGATTCTATATTATTATGCAGAGAGAAAATTAAAGCATCTTGTGCAATACCTGCAACCTTGGCTTCTTCCTTTCCTTCGTGCTGATTGTCCTCCTTAGGCTTTGACCAACAATCTCTGCTTATGTGCCCAATCTTTCCACAATTCTAGCATTGTGGCTTCCTGCCGTTCCTAGATTTGGATCTTCCTCTCACCTTAGACTTTGATCTTGATCTCCTCTTGCTCTTATCTTTATGCCTCCCCCTGCTCTCAAAAATTAAAGCATTCCCAGATGTCTCTTCTGTGCTTTTCCTGCGTATTTCCTCATTCAAGATAACACTAACAACATCCTCTACTTTCAAAATATTTAATGCAGATGCAGTATTACTAACTGCCATTACTAAGCCATGCCAGCTTTCAGGCAAAGAACATAATATCAAAAGAGCTTTTATTTCATCATCAAAAACTATATTGACTAAACTTAATTGATTCACAATTCCATTGAAATCATTCAGATGAGTAGAAACAGATCCACCTTCATTCATATGCAAATTAAATAACTGCTTCATAAGATATACCTTATTAGAAGCTGAGGGTTTTTCATACAAATTTGCTAACGTAGTCATCAACTCTACCGTAGACTTTGCCTATGATAAATTAGATATCACAGTGGATGCTAGACTCATTCTTATAGACCCCAGAGCCTTTCTGTCAAGAACTTCCCATTCTTCATCCTCCATGTCTTTGGGCTTCTTTGCAACCCCACCTAACGGTAAGTAGAGATCTTTCTGATACAGATAATCCTCTATCTGCATTCTCCAATGTTGGTAATTTTTGCCATTGAACTTTTCCATTCTTAGTTTACTTTCATCTGCCATTGCTTCTCCCACTCAAATAGAAATCCCTGCAGAAACCCCTATGAGAACCTGTAATCAATACACACTACACAGATCTAAACCACCTGTTAGTGAACCTGAGCTCTGATACCACTTGTTGGTATCAGCTCTTAAACCTGTAACCAAGGCTCTGATACCACTTGTTGGGGATCAACCAACAATGGATTACACTTGTGAAAGTAATAAACGTAGAAATAAATCAGATAAACAAGTAACTAGAATGATAAACAACAAGAACAAGAGATACAAGAAACCACCTTGAAAACTTGTATTAGCAAACTCTTTACAAAAGGAATACAATTGAAGAAACTTCTTTCTTCCACACCTCTCCTAGATGTATAGATCTCTCACTAGATCTCTATTCCTCAAGAGCTCTCTCTCTCAAGAACAATCAACTCCAACAAGCCTAGATTGATTCAATTCTGTACTGTTCTTTAACATTCACATACAATGAACTACTACAATAATTCACACGAAGCTAAGAAGATCTAATTCTACATATAGAATTAGTAAACTTGAGCATGAACTTACAACAAATAGTTAAGCCACTTGAAAAAGGGCTCTAAAAATAATATTACTAATAATAGAGACGCGAGCTTAAGACTACAACTTAAACTCATCATGCAAACACTCGCTTCTGTCCTTGGAAATAGCATTCTGGATGCATAGGTAACCGACGCCGGTTCCTGCTGCTTACCTGTGATCGCTGTCGGCTGATCCACTACCAACGCTGGTGCCTCTGCAACTACACTTGGCCGACGTTAGTTGCTCCTGACCGACACCGGCGACTGTGTAGACCCGAACCTGTTAAAGTGTGCTCCTTGGTGAAGCTTTTTGGCTCCACACCCTAACATGAATTTTAAAAAGGGTAAGAGGCCATGAAAAACATATTTTTTTTTTGAAGATGTGACAAGGGTCTAACATTGTTTTTTTAGGTCATGAGCAAGTAAGAAGATATGTTTCAAGGCTTTTAGGCCTATTTTGCTTTGGTGACCTAGTGTAACGGTTTTGATAATTAAGGAATGAAGTGAATGGTATGGGAATTTGAATAAGTGTGTGAAGTAATGAAAAGAATAATAATAACATGCTTAACATGTCATAAATATTAGATATTGGTGCTGAAGGTAATCAGTAAGTTTTGTATTGATTTGAGGCATGATTAGGCCTAGTCTGTCTATATGACCTAGAGTGAATAAGTGCATTGATTATATGTTGAAAGATTAATGCATATTTTGTGTATGAATAATATTTATGATGTTTCAAGAATGTATTTACATATAATAAGGTTAGATTTTTAAAGAGGAATGGTCTCAAGGTCATGAGAATGCGTATGAGGGGTGCAGAAGAGAAAGAGTTGTTGTATGCCTATGTAAGAGGTAGATTTATGTTTGTGTGAACTAGCATCACTTGTATGAGATATAAAGGTAGGTTTTAAGGTGTTATAAAGATAAAATAACATCATTAGGTGTGTAATATAATATATCAGAGGTATATATTAGTTTGGAGGTGATTGAATTGGTGCTTGATCATCTAGGGGGTTATAGCCTCCTTGTTAGTTGGTGCTAGCTAAAGGTCAACTGAGTATTTGAATAAATTGAGGGGTGGGTGCTCATTGATTAGTTGGTGATGATATAAATTAAATTAATACATTTATAGGATATTATTCCAAATCTTTTTTCAAGTGGATTTTCTCCCCCATGAGGGTTTCCCACATAATTCATGTATTATGTGCTTTGATCTTGCATTGTTTTCTTTGTTCATTGAAATGAATGGTTTATATTCTTCATGAATGATTTTATTGAATGGTTAAAAGTTTGAAAAATTAGAATTGAATTTGATTTGATTTCATCACTGATTTACCCCCCCTCTCAATGATTGTGCTTCCAACACCTATGATTAGAAGGGATTGTGCATCATATCTGGCGATGTGAGAACTCCTTTTTGTCTTAGAAGGATTACCTACACAAAATAGAAAAATATAAATATATTGATTAATATGATATATGAGTTGTCTACCTAGTACAAAACCAATCTTAGGAAGTGTTACACTTATTAATAAGGATGTCATCCCACTTTCTTATCAATCAAGTTGATAAAGATAATAATGATAAATGAAATTTATAAAATGCTATTTAAAAGATGCATATTATGCAAAAGATAACTTGATAATTGAATACAAATTATTTAACATAAATAGATATAGATAAATAAATTGAACAAGTATTTTCTAGTTTACCATAATTGATATGAGTTCGTAAAAGAAAAAGGATTTTGACAGTGATTGATGCTGATCTATCAGAATCGATGATGATTTATGAAATCATTGATGATTATGTGATCAAAGCCAATACTAATATAATAATGACTAATACAGGGATTTAATGATGCTTTTTAGATAAGATCAAAATAATAAAATATTAATGATGGAGCTTTACTATTGTAAGGGTATGATATTCAATAATATTCATAATACATGGAAGATATATAATTTGAATTATGATACATAATATATACACATAATATTTTCAAAATTTTATTGATTATAGACACTTTTTATCTTGTAGTAACCTATTGAGTATAAATTTCTCTGAGTGAATACATTAATAGGTGCACTAGGAAAGGGGTGGGTAGACCATCGGTGCTTCATACGATTGTTGTCCCTTTTGATACTTGCCATATACACACTCATCTCCTAAAATCATTAACCCTAAGCTTATTATTCTCAATTCTACCCATTCCAGTCATTTTTATCTTTCCATCTTCCTTTTCTTGCCTTAATTACCTTTTGGATTATTAGTTGTACTAGGTCAACCATGGCCAACCCTATATAGTTTAGGGATATTTTTCACATTTTGGGTTTGTTAACCTTTTGACCAGCCTAGCTCAGACCTAGTGAATTATACTAAAAAACATACAAAGTTGACCATATATTACCTTGTACAACTAATGTTTTCAAGAGGATTTAGGACAAGATCTACATATATATACAAGTTCATTTCCAACCATTTGTAAGAAGAGAAGTGAAGAATAATAAGTGTGAATGAACATCTGCTTATTGACCATTCTAATTAGGGAATAAAGTTTAGGGTTCCATACTTTCTTTGAAGATACAGATCTTATCTTTTGGAGAAGTCTTTTAGATGCATAGATAGGTTGTATAGCCTAGATCTAATTTGTCTTTGTTATCCAGAAATACCACAATAATCTCTTGTGAATCACCTTGGCCAAGGGAGAGATTGAGGCTTGATGGGTTCATCTTCAAGGTAAGTATTCCTAAATTTATTTCTCTTTTGTAAGAGTAGATAGATAACGTAGATTTGATTATCTCTTCCATGCATTAGGATTATGTATACATTGATGTGATTATATGTCTTCTATGCCCTTTTAGTTTATTTGTTTCTAATCCCCACTTTGTGCCACAAGCTTTGGTGTGTACTAGATTAGATTTACTTTCTTATTTATTAGCATAGGTGAAATATTAAGCCTAGGACTCTTTTAGGGTTGTTGCAAGATTGTGTTAGACTGTAAGATTTGGAACCCTACCTCACATGGTATATTGTGACAAGTGATTCCCTAATCAAGTCTAGTAGATCCCTATATTGGTCATGTTATTACTTAATGAATATATTCCCTATCAAAAGTGTAGGTATGCTCTATCTTATTTGAGCTAGGATTGATTTATAGACATGATGTATTTATGATTGCATACACATACCTTTTACCATACAATAATTGATGTCAATTATATCATGATAAAGATGTAGGGAGATGTATTTTTGAAAATAAATTCATGTTTGAAACCTTAGAGATAGTGATCAACAATTGTAGGATGTGTATTTGTAGATTCAGTAGAGACAAAACTCAGAGTAACAGGGTGTCGATGCACATAAATATTTCTGGTTCATCCTACTAGTTTTTGTGCATTCCAACCATTAAAATTAAAAGATGTTCAACTGAGTATAAATAACCAACATCAATCATACCTGATCGATGCTGATTTTGGGAATCATTACCAATTTTTCTTATTTTGGTAAAATATGGTACAAAGAGGTTTTAATCATGAAACAAACTAGTTAAATAGAAAGCTAAGTTATTTACATAGGTTTTTTATTATGAATAAGTTGTTAAGTATATTAATTTAATTAGTTATAATAGATTTTATTTGGATAATTTAAGATTATGGGTGGTTAGGAAAATTACAATGGTAATTAGTAAAAGTAATTACCTTGGGTGAATAATGTAGTATATACATAGAATAAACATTAAATTATAAGTTGACATTTACAAATAGACATATACTTCCTTATAATTTAAGTTATATTTTATGTATATACTTTCAAGATGTTTTAGAGTGGTTTTATACTTCTAAGAGTTAAAATACAAAGTATAGGTTTTGGAGGATTCTACCATATTTTAGACTTAACAGATTTCAGGGTTTTAGTATATCAGACTTAGCCATAATGCACATGTCATAAAAGACTTATGGTGCATAATTATAGTGTCTATAGTTTTAATTACACCAACCAAGGATAAATTTATTCACACCTCACCAATATTCTACTGAATCCATCTAGAATTGAGGTCGTCACCCATTATTGTATTGTGTAAATACTAATCTTCCATATGTATTTATTTGTAGCTCCCTGAATGGTGTTGAAATCACTAATGGCATATTCATTTCATATAATATGAATATTATGTCACCATTGAGTGCAATATATATTCTTTGACTACCATTAATTATTTGTAGAGGGATTAAATTTTAGAGAGGGATAGTTTCCATTCTATTTGATTGCTTTGCATATACCCAATAGACCAAAGCTCAAATCAAAAGTCTTCCTTATATATGTTGCACTACCATCAGTTACAAGGATGTTATTCTCATTAAGATATAGCCAACATTTATTGCTTGCTAAACTTTCTTTAGGCAAGTGCCTTTCCATGCAATATCTCATTAGTAGATTTGGCATAAATGTTTGAAACAATGCCCTTGTTGAAATCATGTTGAAAGGAATAAATTGTAAAGCATATGTGTCATATGCACCAAACAACACCTGAGATTAAATATTACTCACAAACTGGTGGGGTCTACACTCTCCATGAATCATAAAATTTATATCAAAAATTTCTAAATATTAAAAATTTTGTGTTTGGTTTCCCAACTAAAGTCAATGAGTTTGTGAGTGCTCAATAAGTTTGCCCCAAAAAACCCATTTAAGGGGTTCAAACCATTATCAAGTTTAGTTTCACCAATTCAAGTA
This sequence comes from Torreya grandis, assembly GCA_037957365.1. Taxonomy (NCBI): domain Eukaryota; kingdom Viridiplantae; phylum Streptophyta; class Pinopsida; order Cupressales; family Taxaceae; genus Torreya; species Torreya grandis. The sequence goes on from JARHVA010000038.1 coordinate 2,127,719, forward strand.
GTTCAAACTATTGAATGATCATGATGAATAAGTTTTTTTAATAATTTTTTAAAAATAAATATTAAATTTGTAATTTAGTTTAAAATTGTTAAAAAGCTGCAATTTTATCATTTTTAATCTTAGAACAATTATATTCAAACTTTTATTTCATAAGTTTTAAAAATTTATTAGACAGAAATATTTTCTTACGTAAAATTTTTAAATGTGGGAAACTTTTAACTAGGAAAATCAATTCAAAGTTTTTTTAAGTTTTAGGGGGAGGAACGGGGACAACATTTGGGGATTTTTTTACCATTTTTTGGTATATTTGTAGTTTAAAATACATTTGGATGCATTTTTGTTGGTACTTGACATTCTAAAGTCACATTTTTAAAATCATAGACATATTATCAATGGTACTCAACCTCCACTTTTATAGGTACTTTATCATGACTACCTCCTTTGGCATGGACATGTGATTATTTGAGCTACTCACAAATTCAACCTACACCATGTGAAATCATTATTCATAGTCACTATTTATGAATCACTATTCATGGACACTATTCATGATGACATGGCATGCTAGTGATGTGGTTGGTTGGTGATGTGACATGACCCATGGTGGGTGGTATGGCCCATAGAGAATCTTTCATGATAAAAAGATGAGTAGATAGAAATAAGTCACATTTATCCACTTAGTCACATGGGTTGGCTTGTGGAAGCATGTGGAAGACAATATGAAAGTGAGTCTCATCATTATCTTTAAGTATGTCCATGTGAGGTTAAAAGTTGGGAATATTTTGACTCATGTAAATGCACATGGGATAGTGGGGGATAAGGATCACTATGCTAGATTGAGTTAATATGTGAAGTGGGGCATGTCACTTTGGTGTGTACATGGAGTGGTTAAGGGGGAATTTTGAGATGCCATTCGAGGTTTAACTTGACACATTGGGGAGACATGGTCCCTATTTATGAATAGTGCTCCCCAATATAGGAAGGTGCATTTTCTATTATCTTTTATTTCTTCTCTCTATATTTTAAATGTTATTAATAAACATGAATCTCTCTTTATAATTCATCCTGTTAGAGGATCCATGCAAGCTTGTCCTTGCATTCTTGGAGGTTGGATCTTAGAGGCATAGAGTTGTTTGGTTCACAACCTAAAAGCTTTAGGTGGAAGCATGGAGTGTTTGTTTGTTATCACTGAAGGAGTTTTTGGAGGAGATATTGTAGAAGATATTTTTTATGTTAATATGAAGTTTGGAAGATACAATTTTGCCTATGGTTTTTCCTTGCACATTATAGGGTTTCCACATAGTCTTTTATGTAATGTGACCTTTTTCTTGTCTCATTTTTATTGCTTGTTATTCCAAATTTAATTACTTTCATTATCATATATAGATCATTTATCTAACATGTAGCATCAGATTTTTATTCCTAACATCTAGTATTAGAGGTATAGTGAAAAAATCCATATGTGAGTGTTTTATGTTGTTGGTTGTTATGTGCAAGTTGAAGCTACTATGATAAGAGGAGAGACCAAGTTAGAGATTAAAATAGAAAAAAAAGTTTATTTTGGTAGGTAACTCTTTATGGAACAAGGTGGAGGATATCTTGGTAAAGATCTTGTTCTCTTCATATTGTTGAGGATAAGCCCACAAGTGAGTTAAAGGAGAAAGCTGAAAAAGCTTTGCCAGATAATTTAGCAGACTACATAATATTCTTGTTGATGATGAAAAAACTCTAAGCTTGAGGAGAAAGTTGGTCTCCTTTGGAGAAGGTTAAAGATAAGAAATGACCTTGTTGTGGTTATTGGAAACAAAGATAAGGGGTGTATGATGTGGTATCCTATTGATCACATGTTGTTAGCTAAGAAGCTGAAGAAAAATCCATACAAAGGAAGGAGGTATAGAGACACCTAAATTTGTATCTATTTTGAAGTAGTTAAGGATGAGGAAGATGAAAATGTAGATGAACAAGTGAGACCTAGTGTTCCTAAAAGAAGAATGCTGTGTTTGGACATGTAGTAGAGAAGTGATGCATTTTAGATGCATTTTTAGGCTAAAAAATGTAGTAGGTGAATTGGTGCATTGAGTAGCATAATGACTTTCCTAAATCTATGATTGGTCTTATTGTGTCATGTTTAGAATGATTGGTAGTTGAAGGATACATGTAGAATAAAAATTGAGACTTGGTGTTTTTAGAAGGAGAAGGTCAATGTTGACCATATAACTCAAGGTGCTAGAGTGTTGTGTATATAGTTATGGTGTTGGCTAGGTAGACTGATGCATGGAATAACATTAGAGGCCCATGAGTTGGTTTTTTTGAAACATTAGATAGAGAAATATGCATTTTGGATGATGGATTTAAAACATGGTAGGTATAGTGATGCACCAAGTAGCATGAAAACTTCCTAGGAGTTGTGATTGGTCCGGTGAACTTATGTCATGTTGATTGCTAGAAGGCTATGTGGAGAAGCCTAGTTTTGACTTATGTGATCTCTTCTCTCCTCACTACTATCAAGAGTGTTGTATACACTAGTTTTCATCTATGGATTTGGAGCAACATTATTCCTAAATGGTGATCTCTCTTAGGGAGAGATAGATAATGGATGAGGCAAAGGTGTTACTAGTTTGCATGTTAAATAAAAAATTGTATAAATTTCTAGTAGATGTGATGAGGGAATATAGGATATTCATAACCTTCTTAAAGAGCCAAAAGTGTTCAGCAGATGTTGATTCTATGTGTTGATGACATGTTGGATGCAATCCCCAACATGATCACTATTTTGATGGCTTAGTGATAAGGATGTGATGAAGGTGATAGGAGGAGCAAACCAAGGATGGAGATACACAAGGAAGAGAAATCAAGGAATGAGTTATCTTCCCAGGAGCATCCTATAATAGTGAAGATGACATGTTGTTTTATCCTATGTATTAAATTCATAAGGGGTAAAAACTGTGTGATGCCATGGTGAGCACTAAACTAGATATTACCAAGTAGTGGGAATTATGATTGGTTTATGGTAGAATGACATATGGAGGATTGGTCTATGGAGAAGTGAGAGTCACTTCAGGCAATATAATTTTCTATGGAGGAGAAAATGTTGACAAAGCCAATTAGGGCAAAGAATTTTTAGTAGTGCAAGAAAAATTCTACTGGGTTTGTGTCAGGGAAACAATGGGCATAGATGGACAATTGGTTTTAGAATACTTAGGTGTGGTAAACGTTTGTGTATGTAGACACCTAAAAGTGGCTACCAATGACCTCCAATCAAGCTTCAGACCAATTTCAATCAAAATGCACAATTTATCTTAAAAACACTAAAACATGCTAAATGATGTGAATTTGTCATGTACAAGTGCCAATTTTGGCCAATGTATCCCTGAATGGAGTAGTGAATTTTATGAGACAACTAACTTTGATCAGATCACTTTGATTCAAAATGGTGATTTCACATCTGGGTGCTCTAGACCGCTCTTTTCTACCAAATTTATTGCATGATACATGTGCCTTTGTTATTTTTTGTCGGTAACATCCTAAATGGGATAATGGTTCCAATGTATTTAACATTGCATCCTAATTCCAATCCAATCAAATTTTGAGCCAATGATATGATAGTTTGACCAATTTGATTAATTTGAGCACCAATTTCCAAGATTTACATCAAAATTAATAAAACATGTTTAAGACTAATTAATTTGAATCAAGAGCTTAAGTTATATTTCCATAAAACTTGTTGAATATTTATTTTTTGAAATTGATTATGCATTTTTTCATCATCAAGTGACCATTTTTTAAGGAAGGTATCCCTAGGCCATAAAAAACCCTCCCATTCCTCTTTAATGGCTCTTTATCCCAAATATTTATAAGGGCATTTATTGATTTTATCCTCTAAAATTGAATGGATTCTTAGGCACACATCTTCATCTTGAGATGGATGGTTCAAGTTCATTCTGATCATTTGAAAAAAATATATAAATACAAGGCCTCACAACCATAATTTCAAGCTTGGATAGTGTAAATTTACCATGCACAAATGATTCCAAAGCCTCATATAATTATTGTTATTATGCCAAATTTATGAGTCAAGCCAAATCCATCACAAGCCAAAGGTGCCAAGGAGAGAAGGATCTAAACAACTCCATTGATGAATAATCTTTAATGCACAAGATGAGAAATCCACTCTATGAACCATTTGGAAGATCCAAAGAAGGTGAAGGAAGGTTTCTTTCATGTTTTAGTTGTTGTTTTCATGTGCATGTTTGTTACTAAGCTCCCCCTAGTGTCTAGGACTAGAGATGTCATGCTTGTTAGTGTGTTATGATCATTTTGATTTCATTTTTAACTAACACTTGATCTAACCCCCTCTCTTGAGTCAAATTCCTAGTTTACATAATGGCATGCCCGAAGAGACTTAGCCCCACAAATTTGATCAAATAACTCCTAAAATAAACCTACTAACCATTTCATGTAGAATCTTGAAGTGTAGGAGCAAAAAGAGTGAAACATTTGAGTAAAAAACCATTTTCCTAGAAGTCATGGTTTTATCACTATAGATTTGTGATGTTGTCCTCTAGACCATAATCATACAACTGACACAGTCATAGCTTTGTCATTCAGTCACGATATTGCATCTAAACTATGTTTTTGGACTAACATTTTCTCTATTTGTAGGTCAAGTTATAATATTGCAATACCACTACTCAATAGTAGTGATATTGTAATACCATGACTCAATAGTTAAAATATTATAATACCAATTTTTTTCTAGTTGTGATATTGTTGATTCGAGTCATGGTATTATAGTTAAACCACTAGCAATTAGCCAAGGCTATTAGGGTTAAGTGATAATACCATAACTCTTTAAGTTGAAGGTTTGATCTGTCAGTCATGATATTTTCTATTAGATTAGTGATATTATCAATTTATATTAACTAACTCATGAGTTGCAATATTGTGTTGACTAGTCACGATTTTACAGAGTTGTGGTATTGGACTGTGGAGTTACAGGATTGCACTATGTGAACTCGAGAGATCAATTTGTAAAGTTAATTATTTCATTTGAAAAAGTAATTCAAGGCTAAACAAAACTATGACTTTTTCTTTGTAGGGCCTACTTAAAAAGTGATCAAAACAAGCTTAATCTAGTCTTTTTAACCTCTTTTTGGGTGCTTAAAACGGATTAGGAACTTTCATTTGGTGCTTAAGGAAACACTTAGAGACTTATTTGAATGTTTTTGTGCTTGTTCTTCAAAATTTTTATAGCTTAATGCCAAGGGGATAAAAAACACCACCAAACATTTCATTCTAGTGCTCTAAAATTGAACTCACTTCCAAGTTTTTTATTTTATGCAAGTTAATCATTGTTTGCTTAGTTTTGTTTGAGAAAAAATGAAGTTGTTCATGTATTCTCTACCCCCATACCCTATAGGGAACATGTGAGATCAAAATCACCATCTTCATTACAAATTTCCTTAGCCTAAAGGCATAAAAAATATGTTTTGAAGGCTCTCCCCAAGACTTGCATGGATTGGCTGATCTAGAAACAACCATAAAGCTCTTTTACTTATTTTCTATTTCATTGCATATTGTCTTATGAGGGGGACTTCATTACCTCCCATAAGTTCTATAGGGAAGCTTTGACCTAGGAATTTATCTGCCAACATTGTCTTCAACCCCTCTCCATGGGGGGGTATATAAATTGGGATACCCTCACTAGGAAGATGGTTTAAGTGGTTAAATCATCTCTATTAATAGAGGCTAAGATCAAGATGTTTGAGAATATTGGACATCACACTACATTGATCAAGAAATAGATGTAGTGGTTGTAAAAAGGGCAAGACCTTTTTACAACAAGCCATATGATGCAGACCCAAATTATGTGTTCTTCTTATGTATACTGACGTGAAAGTTGTATGCATTTGATCCATCTAGATGTTAAAAAACTTGTTAGTTTAGTTAACCCCACTTTGCCACATCTTGTTAGTTTAGGGCTTAAGATGATTAATTAGTTGATTTTTCTTTTTCTTAGGTTACTTGGTTTTGTTTGGAGTTAAAATTGTTTGTTAACAAAATATTACATAACCAAACACATTGTCCACCAATTCTTAAACAAGGAGGCATTATGCTGCCCAAGTGAAAATCATATCTTTCCTTGTTCAAAAATTTTCATAAACTTTGTGTCATACTTTCCATTTTGGCATAGTTATGCTGCCCATTTGAGTCTAGACTATTTGCCCAATTTTCTTAAGTCCTTCATTGATAATTTAAATTCAAAATTACACCTTTATAAGTTCATAAGGTTGATGTGTTAAGTGGGTTCACCATTTGTACTAAACTTGAGGGACCTTAGGTTTAATTTCCAATTTCAATTGAGGGCCATTGTTAGACTCATAATCATTATCATCATTTGGTAGGACTCAATTCATCTTGTGTATCACTCATAGTTTGAGTCCTAACATACTACCCATCCTATTTTACCATTTATATTGAGTCTACTTGATAACACACTTTTGCCTTAGAGATTTATCAAAATTTGTGTGTGTGTCATTTGAATTGGAAAGAGTAGTGTTATGCTATTGAAATCATGTTAAACCATTTTACCTTAGAGTCTTGAAGTAAACATTTATCACACCTTTTGATCATTTTAGTGTTGTGATGTTGCTCAAATTATTTTGAAACTTGTTTCATAGACCTATTTACATAGAGTCCAAGTTTTTTCAAAATTTTAACCAATTCAATTTTTCTTTGTGAGCCTTTGTCTAGTGCAGTTATACCATTCATTTTTGTCTAACTCATAGGTCATGTTGGGTGAATATTTTTTCATCAACTAACTAACAGTAAAAAGGGTATATCGACCACAGCACAAGGAGATTTATACATCAAAAAGTGTAGGTTTACCACATCATAGTGAGATAAATCTCTCCTCTCATCAAGGGGAGGTTCCCTATAAATTGCTATATATTAATATAAACTAAAAATAGACTCAGGGATGAAATTACATCATCCATCTCTCTTTTTTTAGAGATGATGTTCACAATGTAAATGCAAATTCCTGTGTAATAACTGAAAACAATCCTCTTTTTTCTGAAATGACATCCAGTAAACAGTAGAAAAAATTTCTAGGTAGTAATTAGATCTAAGAGAAACCCGAAAAAGCACAAATTATTTCATTACTTCCCTTATTGATTTAGGATGAAGACACAATAGAATAAAGTGCAGCCCAAAGTCTCCACCCCAAAACTACAATAAAGTATAAGATCATGAAGGATAAAAGGAGTTCAAAGCCTCTCTAATACCCTTCTCACTAAAATATGAAAAACACAAACTAAAAGCAATTATAACAGCACAAATTCTTCATAATTGAATTCAAAACATCTTCAGATAATTTCCACACACTTTGCTTGTTTAATCAAATAGATGAGACATTATCAGGAAAAGGACATAAGAACAATTTCCTAAATAACACAAGTTATTTCAATGCAAAGTTTGAAAAGTAACCTGCTTTTCTCATTCATTCAAGAACATATGATTTACAATCTGAGCTCAAAGTCTCAGGAAACATCTCAATTTGGACAGAGCTTTTTGATTTTTATTACCAAAATATAGATGAAGAAGATCCTCTTACAAAAGAGGCTCTCCCTATTTATAGGGAGAAACCTAGAAAAAAAAGACCTAAATATCTTTTCAAGTTAAAGATGGAAGTCTTTGTTGACTTTGGACTTTCCATATTTTTACATGTATTTACACAAGACAAAAGTACATGTGCAAATGTCCAAAGTGTTTACAAAAGTGCATTAGAAAAATGGAAATTGAACCAAGTCAACTTTCAGTTTGTATCCCTATTTTTCCTCGTGTGAGCATCATACATGGCGATAACTGCTTGTATTCTGATACTGTCTGGAGTAACAATATTCTTGAAGATCACCTTAGCCTTGACTATGGTATCTCTCACTGCTGTGACTAATTTTGCATGATTAGTTAACCTGGTTTTTAGATTATCTAGAGTTAACTGATTATCCAGGATATTGTCCATAGAGGCCACTGAAAATGTTTTCTCCTTGAATTCTTTGTAGAACATACCTTCAAATTCCTAAATCATTTCTTCTACTGAAATGAACTGGTTGTCTTGTGTGGTAAGTTTGCAAGGCTGCTTCTCCAAATTATGCAACAGATTGATATCACTTTGTTCGCTGAGGTCTTTAGAAGATTTGAGATTACTGATTAATTCCTTAAGCACCCACTCCTATATATTAATGCTTATTTAGTTTCAATATACGAGTCTCTCTCAGCAATGATTCTAATTGATACTAGAGTGCCTATTTTTAGCTTCTTCATATCTGTCCATTTGTCAAGATATTTATCTGTGCTTTCAATATCCTGAGAAATGATATTGATAAGATCATCTAGGTTTACTCTCATTTTCTTCATCTTACCTGTCTTCTCAGAAAATTATATAAGCAAGGAAATCCCTTGTGTATGCATCTTGTCTAAGTAATCCTCAAGCACTTTTCCCTTGAGATAGGTTCTTTCTACTTTCTAGATCACGGGATCATCTATAGAGATAGCCTTTGGAGTTACTACTTCTGGAGCGAGAGTGATTCTTCTTATCACTGCAGTCAATTATTCCACCATCAATTTATAATGATCCTTCATTTCTCTTTCCCTATTAAATTTTTGAACCATAATGTCCATCACTGATTGTAAATCACTCTTAGCACTTTTGTGAGTTACCTTACCTAACTCAATTCAAGAGATAGAGTAATCACTCATATCAAAATTTTCAAGAGTTGCATCCTGTGGAGGTTTGGCAACTTCCAAAAATTTGTGCCCCTTATCTCCAATCATCCTTGAAAGAATTTTTGGCTTTTTTAGAGCCCTGAATTTCATTGGTGCCATTTTATTGAAATCAAAGTCATCTAGAGAGATGGCTTGTTTCTTCTTCTTGGAAGTATAAGCTGACAACCAAGGTGGGAGTGCAGAAGTACTTATATTAGGGGCAATATCCATTATTGGCATTAGTGGAGTTGCACTCACATTGGTAGTGGAAATAATCATTGGAGTATTAGTAAGAATTCTACCTTCTATTGAATGATCAAAAGTAGAACTATCTCTGATATCAAAATATGGAGATGACAAGCTGGGGATTGACCCGGAGGAGTGAAGAACATCACCAGAAGTGCATTGAGGGTCATTGAAAATAATTTTGGAAGGAGAGGCTACTCCAGAAGAGGGAATACTAATTAGAGAAAGAGGTGAAGGAGTTGTAGTAGGCATGCCTGTTAGGGAAGAATAAATTCCTTTTTTTGGCTAAATACCCTCTCGCGGAGATAGAGTTTCTTTTTCCTATTGATCAGCAGGCCTATCATCAGTCTCCATCTGTTCTGCTTCTGGTTTCTCAGTGCTCTACTTCTCAGCTTCCACCCCTGTTGTTTCTATTTCTTTTTCCATAACCTTTGACTTCTTAGTCACAAAGATGATTCTAGGTTTATGCAGTCTAGAAGAAGAAGGGACATCATCTTTATTCTTTGTTCTATTTTCTGCCCTTCTCCTTGTTTCTTCTTCAAATTTGGCTTTTGACCCTGTAATAAACTCTTTTAAAGTGATTCCCTTATTTGCTAACCAATCATTGGTGTTCACCAATATTGATTTGAATCTCATTCTCAGGGAAGTCAACTCCTTTTGAGACCATTGGATCGGGGGAAGAGGAGCATTGGTGACTTGTTCAATGTGGTATCTATTATTTATCAAATCTCCATCATCAACTAGATTTATAGGGATAATCTACTATAGTCCATCTTTTTGATGTCTTTAGCTGTCCTCAAATCGACCCAAATATCTTTGATCATAGGCTCATGAAACTGGGTCTTCCTCTGGATTATGTTTTTCACACCTCTATAGTCAAAATATGGCTTGTTTTTGAAATGATTCATGTTTACATGTTGCATTTCAATCTCCATTGCTCTAGCTTTTGTAGCGGTCAATACTGAGAATCTACCAATTTCAATTGGGAACCTGAAACCAAGTTTCTTGAGTTCCATCTACTTATTGTGCATGACAATAATTTGCCTGCACACCTCCATCAAGACCAATTTATTTGAGGAGAATCTTGGAAGCATATAGGGATAACCTTGGAAAAAGCCAACTCGTAGATAACAAAAAGTAGGGAATTACAAGAACATACACCCAAAGTCATTCACGACAGTTTAGGCTTTATCTGACACTCTTTTCTATTCTAATTGGGGATAAAAAAACACAAAAATACTATGAAGAAAGCATTGTTTACCCTTCTAAAATGACTGATGGAACCCTTCAATGTTAGCTAAGGATAATATTAATACACTGGGGTTGTTTTCCTATTTCCTTCTAATGTTAAACCTGGGAAGGTTCTCATTGACGCTTCAATATACACTAAGTATGATGTCATATAGAATTTGGAGGTAGTGGATACCTTCATCAATTGCTCATGTAGAGCGTTGCTAATTTATTCTCCCTAGAAAATGACTTGTTTACCCTGGAGAATTATCTTAATGAAAGGGTACATTTATTCATGGAATTAAGAGGAATAAGGCAAACCTCATACTCTATTGAGAAGAGTGATCAAGTCGCCAACTTTTTTATGAAATCACTCTGTGGAAAGTTCTATGGCCATCTGGACAAGTTCATTCAGGGAGTTTTGAGCCATCTATTATTGATCACTTTTTTCACTCTTTTGGGATCTTTTTCATATTAATTTTGTGCTTTAATGAAGTCAAGCTTCAACACATCAGTATCAGGAGGGCACATGAACACTTTGTTAATGAACTCAGTATCTAGTCTGATCACCACGTTACCACCAGAATCTAACACAGCCTTGGTATCTTTATTGTAGAAATAAGCGCACTAGAGAATGAACTCTATGTGGTGAGCCACTAAAATAAAAGAAGAGACTAGATGAATATTAGTTTCAACTATCTTCTTCATTTCATGGCTAGGATTGCTTGATTTGGTTCTTTCTACGAACTCGACGTTATCCACGTACCTGATCTCTGTATCTCTAATGTTGTCAACATTAGAAGTAACTGAGGTGATTAGGAAAACACCTTGATACTTGTATTTCATCATCTTTAACTTCTTCAGAGAAACCTCAGTCATTTGGAAGAACTTTTGTAGAAAGGACGTCAACAAAGAAGGATCCTTGAGAGAAACTACAATAAGAATCATGATCGTGTAATTAGGGTAAAAACCAGCAATCTGGGAAAACTACACATTGATGATTATGACCATGGGAATGCACTTGAAAGGGATGAGGTGTGATCAGGTTACAATGTTTAAAGGGAAGCAGCCTCAGAAAAATGAGAAAATCAAAATTTTTGAGAGTTAATAAAATCGGAGGGAAGGCATGCAGGGGTGGCAAAAATTGCCGCCCTTGCAAGTTAGTGATAGTTATTCATAGGCAGAAAAAATTGCCGCTGTTGCATGAAAAGGTCATGCATAGGCAAAATTTTTTATCGCCTATGCATATGGGTGTACATCGTGTAAGTGTATAAATTTTTGCCGCTCTTGCATGTTGACAAGAACTTTGTGTGAGGGTGGCAAAAATTGTCACCCTTACACGGGAGGAAAATGAGTGAGTTGTGATGGCAGCAATTTTTGCCACCCTCACTTGAAGGTGAACAAATAGTGTAATGGTAGAATTTTTTTTTCCTTTACATGGGATGAGGTAAATTGTGTAAAGGTGGCATTTTTTGCCACCATTACACCACTAGAAATGACCAACAAAAATTGGGGGGTTTTGCTATTAACGAGGAGGAGAGGGAGGAGGAAAATGAAGGAATAAATAAAAAATGATGGAGGGAAGAGAAAGAGAAACTAAAACATTAAAGGAAAGAGAGGACAAAAAGAAAACATAAAACAAGGAAGAACACATAACCCTACCTAGCAAAAATCTCTGCCCTATGCTTGAATCTAAAAAAAATGTGATCCTACTTGTTCGCACGGTTGACTGGATGTAAGGTAGATGAGAAGATAACTTGGAATGGTTTAAATGAGGTTCAAATCAGTTTAAAAGGTTGAAAAACCAACCCTAAAAACTTAGCGCATGGAGCCATTAATGTCACACACAAAAATTGAGACTATGCAGGGGCGACAAAAATCACTGCCTCTACATGTGAGGTTGAAGGAGGATGCAAGGGTGGTAATTTTTGCCACTCCTGCATGAAAGGATGCAAGGGAAGAAAAAATTTCTGCCTCTAAATGGAATGGATAAACCACATATAATGGCAGCAAAAAATACCACCCTTGCATGTGAAACAAAAAACACACTAACTCCTTGAAATTTATCAAAATTTGGCATTCTGATCAAATCAGAATCGTAATGATTTTCACATTTTTTGTGAAATCATAACGAGGGAAGGTTGAGAAATTTTCAAAGATGTCAGTTGACCAAACTCAAGATCAAGAAAAACTTGTCTCGAAAGATGAACTTAGAGTGAAAAACATGAAACAAAAAAGTTTTGTAGGGGTTGTTCCAAAAATGACCGTAGCTAATTTTGGGAACAACAGATGGCTCTTGTTGAGGAACTCACATTGATCGAACCTTGAAATGATCAACGGGAATAGAAATAGTCTCTAAGTGCCTTCATCCATGCCATTGGGCCACATAGTCAAGTTAAAAATAAAAAGACACAAAAAACCAAACTTAAATAAAATTAAAAAACAAAACAAAACATAAGAATATATAGATATACAAGTGAACTCATCTAATACTTCAAGGATTGAAGTGCTTCACATGTTTCCCACTATGAGGCAAAGAGAATGGTGTTCCATCTTGATATTCTAGCAAGAAGCTATTTTCACCATAGACCTGATGAATGATAAATGGACCTCTCCACAAAGAATCAAATTTACCATGCATTCCTTTTGGTTCTCTCCTCTTGTCCCACAACAAGACTTGATCTCTAATTTGAAAATCATGAATCTTTATTCTTTTGTCAAAGAGTTTCTTCACCTGATTTTGATGTAAGTAATTTAGTCCACTACTATGGTTTACTGTTCATCTGGTTTGGTTAAGCACATGATCCTTTTATCAATAGAATTTTTGAAAGTTGAATCTTCGATTGCCTTTGCCAACCTCAATGCTGATAGTTCCAGGGTGATTGGTATCTCCACATTCAAGCCATACATAAGTTGGAATTGTGACATGCCTATTGCCCTCCTGGGTGTAATCTTATCTACCCATAAAGCATCAAAAAATGCTTTATGCTAAGTCCTCTTATTATCATCTACCAGTTTCCTGATAATAGTGACCAGATTCTTGTTGCTTGATTCTACTTGACCATTTTCTCGTAGATAGTAGTCAGAGGAGTGGGAAAGAATAATCCTATAATTGTAGTAAAACTCAGTAATCTCATGAGAAGAGAAACAAGCAACATTATCTATTATAATCTTAGCTGGGACCCTAAATCGAGAGATGATATTTTCTTTAATAAAATTACATACCACTTCAGAAGTAGCATACTTAGTTGGAATGGCTTCCACCCATTTGGTAAAATAGTCAGTCACGATGAGAACATAGTCATGTCCAACACTTGAGGATGGGTTTACCATGCTAATGAAATCAATACCTCATTTTTGAAAAGGTTATTCAATCACCACTAGCTTGAGGGGTAACGTGGCCAATTTGGGTTTCTCGATGAACTGTTGACACAACTCACACCTACGTACCCATTTGTACGCATCTTGGAATAGTGTAGGCCAATAGTATCTCACTCATAGAATTTTGTGAGCCATCACTAGTGTATAAAAATTTCCTCCACAAGCCAAATTATGAAAGGACTCCAAAATTTTACTTTGTTGCACCTTATCGATGCAACAAAGAAATACCCCATCAAGGCTTCTCTTGTACAAACCATTGTCCCACAAGACATAGTTAACAACCTTTAACTTAACATTCTTTTTTCTTTATAGGATATATGGGTGGGACACTCACCATAGGTAAGATAATGAGTGATATCAGAATACCACTCATCAGTAGTAGTGACAAAGTGAATTGTAGGCACGTCTTTGACCTTTGTTTCTTCATGTTCGATTTCTTTGGGTATGTTATGAGCAATCAATTGGTAGAGCCCTTTTCCCCACACAAGTTTGGTAAGTTTGATATCAAGATCAAACTCTTGAATTTTGGCAATCCAATTGCCCCTCTTAATACCAAACTCCTATTGAGTTAGAATGGACTTCATTGTTGTATTAGCCACCAAAACAACATTATGTTAATTTAGAATATAGAATTTGAAATGCTTTAATACCTTGACCATGATAAAATCATTCTTCTCCATATTTGAATAATAAAATTCATGAGCTTTGAGAGGATACGTCATGAATGATATGGGAGATTCCACACCTTCTTTGTGTTGATGAACCAAAATAGCTGAAAGTGTATACTCAGAAGCATAGTTATATATTACGAAGTCTTTGGTATAATCTGGACAAACTAGGATTGGTGCATGGGCGATCACTTTCTTGATATATTCAAATGCTAACTTTCCTTTTGTATTCCAATGGAAAGTGGCTTTACCCTTCATCATGTTGACAATGTGGCAAGTCTTCTCTGCAAATTCCATAATGAATCTCCATAGAAAATTCACCTTTTCAAAGAAAGAATGAATGACAGTCTTACTAGCAGGAAGAGTAAGGTTTTGGATAGATTTGACTCTTTCTAAATCAATTTTTATGCCTTCTCAGGATACAGTGTGATCGAGAAGTTTACCTTCTGTAACCCCAAAAATTGACTTTTTGAGATTAAGAGAAATACCACTTTACCGACATCATTCTAGAACTTGTTGTAGATGATGCACATGATCAGGATGATGTTTTGAAAAAATGGTCAAGTCATCAAGATATACCACAATAAACTTTCCCATTTCATCTCTGAAGGTAAGATCCATTGCCCTTTGGAAGGTAGCACCAGCATTGATCAAAATGAAAGGCATTCTATGATATGCAAAAGTGCCCCAAAGTGTAGTGAAAGTAGTTTTATGTTGATATTCTTCATTGAATTCTACTTGATTGTACCCAAAAAAACTATCTAACATTGATAACATTTTTGAACCAGTCACTATTTGCAACACTTGATCCATGATGGGCAAAGGGTAGTTATATTTTAAAGAAGATTGGTTTAGGTTTCTGAAATCAACACATATATGAATTTCTCCATTCTTCTTTCTCATGGGAACTATGTTAAAAATCCAGGTGGAATGATGGATGGGAAAAATAATTCTTGCATTCAGCATTTTTTGGATCTCAGAAAGGATAGTACCTGATATTTTGGGGTTGTATTGCCTTTGTTTTTACTTGTAAGGCAATGACCCGACTTTAAGAGGAATTTCATGCCAAATTTTCTTAGGCCTAAGAGATTTCAAATCATCATAATAATATGCCAAAACATCAATGTAATGGTGAAGAAGAGTAACGAATTTGAGCTTTTCATCAGAAGTGCAACAATTCCCAATGTTAACCATCTTGGGATTTCTTGTTGTACTCAAATTCACCTGATCAAATTCTTTGAAAGAAATTGAATCCATTTGTCGCTGCTTGACATACCTATCATGCTTATCAAACAAACTCTCAAGAGAAACCAAACCTTTTAGAATTTTATTCCCCTTGAGTTGAAGGAACTCTTCACCAGTTTTGGAATTTATTTCAGGAACTGATTCCCATGGTGGAGATTTGCTTCCTTCAAAATAAA
Organism: Torreya grandis; assembly: GCA_037957365.1. Classification (NCBI taxonomy): domain Eukaryota; kingdom Viridiplantae; phylum Streptophyta; class Pinopsida; order Cupressales; family Taxaceae; genus Torreya; species Torreya grandis. The sequence goes on from JARHVA010000038.1 coordinate 2,143,431, forward strand.
GTTCCTCAAAGCTATCCATATTTTCTAGAAAAGCAATGATTTGATTATCATTGTTAAACACCTACCAATGCCTGGCATTATCAGGTACACTTGGTCGAAAGACTAGCTCAATAGTGTACTTGTCCCCTTTAAAATCCTTATGGGGAATCATGAGGGTTGCAGAGACTGCCAATGAATCTTCATGATCATTGAATTCTCTCAGCACAACAAAAATATTAAAAGCATCAAAACCTTCAATACAATCTCATACTGGATTGCGATAAGGTCATAATCTTTCATTTTTCATTTGGTATAGGTTCCTTATTTGACAAACTACCAGTTCAACATCTCCCCGAGCATGAAGAGTCTTAATACCTTTAGCATGAGTAGCTTTCAATCCAAGCAGTAAAGACTCATACTTGGCGGTGTTATTAGTATTGTTGAACTACAACTTATATGAATAAGGAAAATTTTCTCCTTGAGGGGAGATCAAAACAATTTTGGCTCTAGAACCAGTAGAAGAGCAACTGCCATCAAATTCCAAAATCTAGACATCATTAGAATTTGATCTTTTCAAAAACTTCTCTTTGTTATTCAGGGAAGATCCTTTGTTGTCTGAAATTTGCTCTAACAATTCTTCTAACTTTGTATCTAAATTTTTTAAATTGTCACTAAAAGGACTTTCATCTGATGAGATGAAAACATCTTCAGTAGTCAGGAAATAATTACCCATTCCTGATGATTCAAATAAAATTTGAGCTTCAGGATCTGATGTTTGGGTGATTATATATTTTGACTCTTTCTCAGGAAGTAATTTTTTCATGATGCCTTTAACAGGTATCCTTGCTTAAGATAGGTCCATATTTAATTCTCCAACTACGTCCTTATAAAAATTGCATTTGAGTAGAATGCCATAAGAGGCTAGAACATCGACTACCAAGACTGTCATTTTGATCATCTTCTCTAGAAAAGCTAAAAATGCAAATTAGGCATCTTTGATTTGACCTAGGAGTGGTACTTGCTTGTTCTCTATGGAAAAGCATCTACCAAAAGTGTTAGTTAAGGCAAGACCAAGAGAATCTGCTACCTTGGTGGGCATAACATTGTCAAAGGCCCCAGAGTCTATTATACAGTTGCTCAACTTATGACCATTTATCAAAAGGGAAACATAGAAGGGTTCCATTTTCCTAGGGGCAGTAGGAGGAGTAGTGACAAGATTATTCTGAGTGAAATTTTTCTTTGAGAAATCATGAGACACCTTTAGAAAATCTTGTCCTACAGAGATGGTTTTATTTTTTACGTATTTGGCTAGCCTATCAAACTATTCAAGATTAGCTCTTAAGTACTCAACTTCAGTCATTTGAATCTTAGTCTTTTTGGCATGATAAATTATATCAAATAATTGAAATGAACTAGAAATAGAGGAAGGAAGTCCATCATCCTGATCTTATTGGGTGTGGCACTAGTCTGAGAAATAGAAGTAGAAGGTACAAGATGGTTTGAGGCACTTACTTTCTTATTAGTCACCAGGTCCTTTGATTGAAAGGGAAACAAAGTCCCCCATTTAGCGATCGAGACTATTAGCTGGGGTTCTTCTCTTACTTTTCCTTTATCAGCATGTTGAGCTGACTGATTTTGGGACCTGGTAAAAATAACGTATGATCCATCAAACACTTCTCTCTTACTTCTAGCTTCATCCTAGTAATTCAAGAAACTAATGTTGGAGTCACCAGCTAATTCTTCTTCTCCTTCTGTGAAGAGATTAGCATCTTCTTGGTCCAACTTAGGTTGGACCGAGAAATTATGTTTAGCTTCAAGGTAACCAACTACTAAGTTAGCCAGTGCTGCTTCAATGGCAAGTTTCCCTTGTGGGGGAGGCAGACGATTTGGTTTCCCTTGATTTCTAGCAGCATTGCCTTGATATGATTGGTTCTGAAATGTTCTCCTTGGCATATCCTAATAAGGAGGAGTAGACATACCTTGAGCCATTTGTCTTTTCAAGGCTAGCAGTTCATTTATCAACTTTTGCACCATAAGATCTGTGGTGCTCATGGAAGAACTTTTAGCAAATGAAGAAAATTTATTTTTATTAGAATATTTTTTGATCATACCTACCAAGATAAGATCATCTTCAATCTTGGTAGCAAAATTTTGGGCTACAAAAAGATCCATAGGACTAGCCCACCTCAACAAAAAACTTACTTTAGGAAGTTGAGAGTTGATGAAAAAGCACTTGAGGTTCTCCGGTGTTGGCTGAGCAATCATAGGAATTCAATTCCTCAGCTTATTAAATTTAGCAATGAAGTCTTGCATAGGTTCCTTCTTCATTTGCATAAGCTGAGCAAACAAGGCATGTGCATCTTCAACGGGTTTGAACTTAGCTTCAAACTTGGCCTTGAGCATATTCTAGTCAGTTATAGTTTGAGTTTAAAGGTGATAAAACTAGTCTAAAACAACACCTTGCAAAGTTTATACAAACAATCTCACCACTATATCTTCGTATTACACACCTATCACACCACATGATATGGAGAAGACAAAAATATGCTCATCAAGATGAACCTTCCCATCACCATAGAATTTGGGGAAATTCTTTTTTAAACTACGAGGTAGTTTGTGTAAAGGTGGGGCTAGATTGAGAGGATGAAAAGAGTTGCCCCAAGGACCTTGGGATGCCATGATATGAAAATTGAAGGGAGGGATAACAAATATTGATGGTGTAAGTATAGACAAAACTATACTAGCACTAAGACTAGAAGCTTCGTTTGGTATTGGAGATCTGACGTTGGTAGGAGGAAAGCTCCTAGTACACTGGAGATGAGATGATGGATGAGATATCTCAAAATTATTTCACCACACTAACTTGAATATAGTTTCAACAATACATTGAGATCTCTAGCTTCACGTGTACGATGGATCTGCCAAAGTGAAAAACTAAACAAGGACTGGAAATGCTTCAATTTGAAGCTTGAGGCTTCAAAGTGCATGTTCGTGTCGCCAGCGGAGTTGCCAAAAAGTTGTTGGGTGAATATTTGGTCATCAACTAACTGACAGAAAAAAGGGTATATCAACCACAACACAAGGAAATTTATACATCAAAAAGTGCATGTTTACCACATCATAATGAGATAAATCTCTCCTCTCATCAAGGGGAGGTTCCTTATAAATTACTATATATCAATATAAATTGAAAATAGACTTAGGGGTGAAATTACATCATCCATCTCTCTTTTTTCAGAGATGATGTTCACAAAGTAAATTCAAATTCTTATGTAATAACTAAAAACAATCCTCTTCTTTCAGAAATGACATCCAGTAAATAGTAGGAAAACTTTTCAGGTAGTAATTGGATCTAAGAGAAACCCACAAAAGCACAAAGTCTTTCATTGCTTCCCTAACTGATTTAGGATGAAGAAATAGTAGAATAAAGTGTGGCCCAAAGTCTCCACCCCAAAACTACAATAGAGTATAAGATCACGAAAGATAAAAGGAGTTCAGAGCTTTTCTAATACCCTTCTCACTAAAATATGAAAAACACAAATTAAAATCAATTATAATAGCACAAAGTCTTCATAATTGACTTCAGAACATCTTCAGATAATTTCCACATAGTTTGCTTGTTTAATCAAATAGATGAGACATTATCAGGAAAAAGACATAAGAACAATTTCTTAAATAACACAAGTTATTTCAATGCAAAGTTTGAAAATTAATCTATTTTTCTCATTCATTCAAGAAAATATGATTTACAATCTGAGCTTAAAGTCTCAAGAAGCATCTCAATTTGGGCAGAGCTTTTTGATTTTTATTACCATAATATAGATGAAAAAAATCCTCTTATAAAAGAGGGTCTCTCTATTTATAGGGAGAAACCTAGAAAAAAAGACCTAAATATCTTTTCAAGTCAAAGATGGAAGTCTTTGTTGACTTTGGACTTTCCATATTTTTACACGTATTTACACAGGACAAAAGTACATGTGCAAATGTCCAAAGTGTTTAAAAGGTGCATTAGAAAAATGGAAATTGAACCAAGTCAACTTTTAATTTGTATCCCCATTTTTCCTTGTGTGAGCATCGTACATGTCGATAGCTACTTGTATTCTGATACTATTTAGAGTAACAGTATTCTTGAAGATCACCTTAGCCCTAACTATGGCATCTCTCACTACTGTGATTGATTTCACATGATTAGTTAACCTAGATTTTAGATTATCCAAAATTAACTGATTATCCAGGATATTGTCCACATAGGCCACTAAAAATGTTTTCTCCTCAAATTCTTTGTAGAACATACCTTCAAATTCTTGAATCATTTCTTCTGCTAAAATGAATTGATTATCTTTTGTGGTAAGTTTACAAGTCAACTCCTCTAAATTATGTAACAGACTAATATCACTTTGTTCACTGAGGTCTATGGAAGATTTGAGGTCACTGATTAATTCCTTAAGCACCTGACTCCTATATATTAATGCATATTTAGTTTTAATATGCAAGTCTCTATCAACAATGACACCAATTAACACTAGAGTGCCTATTTTAAACTTCTTCATATCTGTCCATTTGCCAAGATATTTATCTGTGCTTTCAATATCCTAAGAAATGATATTGATAAGCTCATCTAGTTCTGTTCTCATTTTCTTCATCTTACCTGTCTTCTCAGACAATTCTATAAGCAAGCAAATCCCTTGTGTATGCATCTTGTCTAAGTAATCCTCAATCACTTTGCCCTTGAGATAGGTTCTTTCTACTTTTTGGATCATGGGATCATCTATGGAGATATCCTCTAGAGTTATTGCTTCTGGAGCGAGAGTGATTCTTCTTATCACTACAGTCAATTATTCCACCATCACTTTATAATGATCATTCATTTCTCTTTCCCTATCAAATTTCTGAACCATAATGTCCATCGGTGATTGTAAATCACTCTTAGCACTTTCATGAGTTACTTTACCTAACTCAATTCAGGAGACAGAGTAATCACTCATATCAAAATTTTCAAGAGTTGCATCCTGTGGAGGTCTGACAACTTCCAAAAATTTGTGCCCCTTATCTCCAATCATCCTTGAAAGAATTTTTGGCTTTTTTGGAGCCTTGAGTTTCACTGGCACCATTTTATTGAAATCAAAGTCATCTGGAGAGATGGCTTGTTTTTTCCTCTTGGAAGTATAAGCTAACAACTAAGGTGGGAGTACAGAAGCACTTACATTAGGGGCAATCTCCATTGTTGGTGTTACTGGAGTTGTACTTGCATTAATAGTGGAGACAATTAGTGGAGTATCAGTAAGAATTGCACCTTCCACTAAATGATCGAAATTAGAACTATCTCTGATATCAAAAGATGGAGATGGAAAGCTGGGGATTGACTTGGAGGAGTGAAGAACATCACTAGAAGTGCCTTGAGGGTCATTAAAAATAATTTTGGAAGGAGAGGCTACTCCAGAAGAGGGAATACTAATTGGAGAAAGAGGTGAAGGAGTTGTAGTAGCTGTGCCTAGTAGGGAAGAAGAAATTCCTTTTTCTGGCTGAACACCCTCTTGCAAAGACAGAGTTTCCTTTTCCTACTGATTGGCAGGCCTATCATTAGTCTCATTCTATTATGCTTTTGGTTCCTCAGTACCTTGCTTCTTAGCTTCTACCCCTACTGTTTCTAGTTCTTTTTCCATAACCTTCGACTTCTTAGTCACAAAGATGATTATAGGTTTATGCTATCTAGAAGAAGAAGGGACATCATCTTTATTCTTTATTCTATTTTCTGCCCTTCTCCTTATGTCTTCTTGAAATTTGACCTCTGACCCTGTAATAAACTCTTTCAAAGTGATTCCCTTATTTGCTAACCAATAATTGGTGTTTGCCAATATTGGTTCGAATCTCATTCTCAGGGTATTCAACTCCTTTTGAGACCATTGGATCAAGGGAAGAGGAGCATTGGTGACTTGTTCAACATGGTATCTATTATTTATCAAATCTCCATCATCCACTAGATTCACAGGGATATCAACAAGCCCTAGATATTCTATTTGCTCAAGGGATAATCTACTATAGTCCTTTTTGATGTCTTCAGCTATCCTCAAATTGACCCAAATATCTTCAATCATAGGCTCATAAAACTGGGTCTTCCTCTGGATTATATCTTTCACGCCTCTATAGTCAAAATTTGGCCTATTTTTGAAATGTTTCATGGTTATGAGTTCCATTTTAGTCTCTATTGCTCTATCTTTTGTAGTGGTCAATACTGAGAATCTACCAATTTCAATTGGGAACCTAAAACCAGGTTTCTTGAGTGCCATCTGCTTATTATGCATGACAACAATTTTCCTGCACATCTCCATCAAGACCAATTTGTCTGAGGGGAATCTTGGAAGCATATAGGGATAACCTTGAAAAAATCCAACCCACAGATAACAAAAAGTAGGGAACTACAAGAACATACACCTGAAGTCATTCAAGACAGTCCAAGCTTTGTCTGACACTCTTTTTTTTTCTAATTGGGGACAAAAAAGACACAAAAATATTATGAAGAAAGTATCGTTTACCCTTCTAAAATGATAGATGGAACCCTTTAATGTCAGCTGAGGATAATATTGATACACTGGGGTTATTTTCCTATCTCTTTCTGATGTTAAACTTGGGAAGGTTCTCATTGATGCTGCAATATACACTAAGTATGACATCATATAGAATTTAGAGGTAGTGGATACGTTCATCAATTGCTCATGTAGAGCGTTGCTGATTTATTCTCCCTAGAAAATGACTTGTTTTCCCTAGAGAATTATCTTAATGAAAGGGTACATCTATTCATGGAATTTAGAGGAAGAAGGCAAACCTCGTACTCTGCTAAGAAGAGTGATCAAGTCACCAACTTCTTCTATGAAATCACTCCATGGAAAGTTTTGTGGCCATCTGGACAAGTTCGCTCTAGGAGTTTTGAGCCATTTATTATTGATCAATTTCTTCACTCTTTTGGGATCTTTGTCATATTCCTTTTGTGCTTTAATGAAGTCAAGCTCAACACATCAGTAGTGAGAGGGCACATGAACACTTTGTCGATGAACTCAGGGTCTAGTCTGATCACCACATTACCATCGGCATCTAACACAGCCCTAGTATCCTTGTTGTAGAACTGAGCACATTGGAGAATGAACTCTGTGTGGTGAGCCACTATAGGCAAAGAAGAGACTAGATGAATTTTAATTTCAACTATCTTCTTCATTTTATGGTTGGGATTTCTTGAATTGGTTCTTTCTACGAACTTGGCCATATCCATGTGCTTGATCTCTGTATCTCTAATGTCATTGACATTAGAAGTAACTGAGGTGATTGGGAAAACACCTTGATACTTGTATTTCATCATCTTCAACTTCTTCAGAGAAACCTCAGTCATTTGGAAGAACTTTTGTAGAAAGGACATTGATGAAGAAGGATCCTTGAGAGAAACTACAACAAGAATCTTGATCATGCAATTAGGGGAAAAAACTAGCACTCTGGGAAACTACACGTTGATGATCATGACCATATGAGTGCACTTGAAAGGGCTAAGGTGTGAGTAGGTTAGAATGTTTAAAGGGAAGCGGGCTTGAAAAAATGAGAAAATTGATATTTCTAAGAGTTAGGAAAATCGAAGGGAAGGCATACAGGGGTGGCAAAAATTGCCGCCCTTGCATGTTAGTGATAGTTTTGCATAGGCATAAAAAATTGCCATTGTTGCATGTAAAGACTGTGCATGGGTGGAAATTTTTACCACCTATGCATATGGGGGTACATAGTGTAAGGGCAGCAATTTTTTCTGCCCTTGCATGTTGATAAGAACTTCGTGTGAGGGCGGCAAAAATTGCCACTCTTACACAGGAGGAAAATAAGTGAGCTATGATAGCAAAAATTTTTGTCACCCTCACTCGAAGGTGAATGAATAGCGTAATGGTGGAAAAAATCACTGCCTTTACAAAAGATGAGGTAAATTGTGTAAAGGTGGCATTTTTTGCTGCCATTACACCACTAGAAATGACCAATAGAAACTGGGGGGGTTTTACCATTAACGAGGAGGAGAGGGAGGAGGAAAATAAAGGAATAGATAAAAAATTATGGAGGGAAGAGAAATAACAACTAAAACATCAAAAGAAAGAGATAACAAAAAGAAAACATAAAACAAGGAAGAACACAAAACCCTACCTAGCAAAAATTGTCGCCCTATGCTTGAATCTGAAAAAAATGTGATCCCACTCGTTCACATGGTCAACTGGATGTAGGGAGGAGGAGGAGAATATAGCCTAGAATGGTTCAAATGAGGCTCAAATTGGTTTAAAAGGTTGTAAAACCAACCCCAAAAACTCAGCGTGCACGGCCATTAATACCATGCATGAAAATTGAGACCATGCAGGGGTGGGAAAAATCACCACCTCTACATGTGAGGTTAAAGGAGGATGCAAGGGCAGCAATTTTTACCACTCCTACATGAAAAGATTCTAGGGTAGAAAAAATATCTACCTTTGCATGGAACGGATAAACCACATGCAATGGTGGCAAAAAATGCTGCCCTTGCATGTGAAACAAAAAACACACTAACTCCTTAAAATTTATCAAAATTTGACATTCTGATCACATCAGAATCGTAATGATTTTCACATTTTTTGTGAAATCATAATGAGGGAAGGTTGTGAACTTTTCAAGGATGTCAGTTGACCAAACTCGAGATGAATAAAAACTTGTCTCGAAAGATGAACTTAGAGTGAAAAACATGAAATGGAAAAGTTTCGTAGGGGTTGTTCAAAAAATGAGCGTAGTTGATTTTGTGAACAACAGGTCAAAAGAATCTAGTTTGTGCCATTATTTGGGAGAAAATAAACTCTCTTCATGTGCCTTTTATTTCATACCTCATACCCATTGATCAAGTTTATGTCAAAAAGTCAAATACCTAGTTTTTGTTAGAAGTGTTTCAAATATGTTACATTAAATATCTCATATTTTTTTAAAGTCTATATTTTGACATCATTTGGCCAAAATTCCTAGCACGTACCTTTGTTTGAGCCTAGATTTTGATGTTGTGTTTGGATAAAACACCTATCAACTTTTGTTTTTCTTAGATTAGACTCATTTAAAACACTTTGACCCTAGAATTTGGCATTTTGATTTATGGTCCTTTTACTTGTCCTTTTTGTGTGAGACATATCATGTTAGATACTTGATGTTAGCTTGTTTTATCACAAATTATTGTATCAATCTTTTTGGATATACATATCCATCCTTTTGACTACGTTAGATCAAGTTTGAACCTCTTTTTAGACATCACTTTTTCAAAGTTTTTATATCTCTATTCCTTTTGGTTGTGAAACATTTACTATAGATCCCAATATATCTTCCTACACTCATAGTGGCCTCATGTACAATTTAGGATTTAGTAATGTAGTTGCACAAGAATAAATGGTTTGAGACCCTTATATAGATAATGTTTCTTATGAAATGGATCCTTATCCATCTTATAACATTCAAATAGGGGCATGAAACCAAGACCCATTGGCTCATTATTTGGTTAATGTGCCTCCATACTCAAAGAAAGATCACGAGATAACAAAGTAATACCTAGCTATAGTACCTACAGTTGAAGAACCATTTCCTCAACAGCTATAATATGTTACTACAACATCAATGTCTAATCCTTATTTATTTGAGCATCACTTATTGGAAAATAAAGATGAGATTTTGGTTAGAGATATAGAAGTAGAGGCTAAGTTTTTGGCAGACTTTCTCAATGAGAATTTTCCAAGTCTAGTAAGAATGCCTCACAACATACTTTATAGTCAATGAGATTCTTCTATCAATCCTTTAGCTCTATCCCAAATGGTATATCAGGACTCTAATATGCTTTTCAAAGGAAAGGACCTCATTGAGGATCACTTTGTATAGATACAAACATTATACCAAACTTACTTAAACCTAGCACATAATTTTAATCAAATGACCATGACAAATAGGCCTCTCATAGATTTAGTTCCTTCAACAGGAGTGTTAATAAAATTGACTAGTCAAGATAATTAGGGTATAGACCCATTCACACAAAATACTTCATTTGATAACTTATTTCATATGCCCACCATCGAAGAAGTATTTTTTACTTCTACATAGAGTACTGAGAAAAATGTGCAAGCAATATCCAATCCAAACCAAAGTGGTGTAAGTACAAAAATAACTAGTCTACAAATAAGTGTACCTTTAGTTAACACCATGAGTGATTCTCCAAATTAGGGAGTAGGAGCTTCTATATCCAAACCTCAACTAACTAATACCACTAATCCTCAATCAATTTCTTCTTTAAGTGTTCAACCAATAGGGTTAGGTAGTCATCCAACAACCAATTCCATGCCTCAATAACAAAATGTGATGAATCCTACTCTACCATAATAGGTAACCAATAGTGTTCCATAATAATAGGCACAATCAAACATACCAACTTAGCGAAAGTAGAACATATTTCCACCTCAAAAAGAAGCAACTAATGTTCCACCTCACCATGTAATAACGAACATACCTCTTTCCTCACAGAATAATATACCAATTCAAAACTAAATGATTTCTAATCAACATCATACAAATATTGGTCAGTAATAAATGTTGAATCTCTAACATGCATCCACTTCCCAGCCAGGATTTATAAAACAAAGAGGCTCTAATGTTCCTCAAGTACTGATCAAGAAAACTTTTCCTTTTGTGCATAATATGCCACTAGTTCAAAGATAGGGTCTTGGTTCATAATTCCCCCTCAAGAACAAGGTTTGATTAGTTAGAAACAGGTCCCTATTCAACCTCAATAGGCACAATATACACATATCCATCCAACTCAACCTCAAAATCCTCAAAATTAGGCCTATATACACAATCCTAACCAGAATATAACACTGTAATATGTACAATTTCAAAAATCAAACCCTAATCCACACATGCATATTCCTAGTCCATTCCCTAACCAATCCAACATACCCCACCAAATACCTCTATCATACCCTGGTCAAAGTAATTCACTTGTGACCTCTCAACCATTTACCTAGGACAATATTCCACCTCAATCCAATGTTCCCTCTAGTTTTCTAGCCAAGAATTACAATAGATGAAGGATATGTTTGCTACCATCCAAGTTGGGAAACAAACCAAAAATTTTAAGTTGGATTATGTGTGTTCTTATCTATTTAACATGAAGTACTTGCAAATACCATTTCCTCCAGGGTATGAACCATCAAAATACAACAAATAAAGGGAAAAGGGGACCCCAAGGCTCATTTGACCAAGTTCTTTATTGCATGATAGCTAGTGGCATATACTTGTTGATGTTATTCCTAAAAGGTCTAGCAAGACAAGCCTTGGAGTGGTTTTTAAAGTTACCCAAAAATTCAGTATCATATTTTGATGATCTTTTAGACAAGTTGTTGCAACACTTTTTATATAATCTCAAGCATAGGTTTCATTAGTTGACTTGATGTAAGCTAAGAAATAGTCTTGTGAAAGTTTTAAAAGTTATCTATAATAATGGAGAGCCCTTTCAAGTTGATTCACTCACAGTTTACCAGATAAATAATTAGCCACTATGTTTACCAAAAATTTTCGTAGTGAGATATCTAATCATCTAGAACTGTAGTGTGTGCATACCTTTAAAGAGATCATCGACAAAGGTTTATTGATTGAAATATCCTTTATTAATAAAGGGATCATCAAATTATAATCAAGGTACCAATCAAGAAAATGGACAAAACCAAGATCAAGTCTAAGCGCAAGCATCATAACCAGAAAAGGCCAATAATAATGATAGACCAAAGAAATTCAACCACAATAAGAATGTTTTTGGAAATGGAGTAACATATTAGATACATGTCCAAATGGTGAAAACACCATCTACTCAGTCCATGTAACATATGAAAATTAATCCTAACCCACAACCTTTTTAGCAATCACAACAAGCACAACAACCCAGGCCTATACAACAAATGCAACAACCTTTGTTATTATAATCCCCTCCTCTAAGGAAAATAGTGCATACTCATTGCATTTTTAGTGACCTTAAAGAACCTATTGAATCTATGTTTTGCAAACTCGCCACCACTAATTTAATTAGTAGCCTATACTAAAACATTATGCTAAGGGCATTCCTTATCTTGATTGGTACTAGCAAAATGAATTATGTGAATATCATCGAGTTAACAGACATAATTTACGCCATTATTTTAAAATTAAACATTTGATTCATAAAATGTTAGAGAATAGGGAAATAACATTGAATGGTGGTGCTTCCACTTCCAATCAAAACTTGTAATCTATCAAAACCCCTTTTTCAAACATAACAACCAAATATAACAATAAAAACAATAATAATGGCTAGTAGAACACCAATACAAATAGTTTCAATAGCTAAGGCCAAACCAATAAAATCAAAAAAATCACCAACAATAGAACCAACAGTGTCGAAACAATAGATAGAACTAAGGTCAGAATGATAACAACCAATAGACCTACCATGTAATTGCACATGACTACAACAGGGTTATAGGTCATATTATAGGAGGTCAAATTAACACCATCTCCATCAATCCAAGACTAAGTACTAATCAATCAAGACCTTTTCTAAACAATGTCAATCCACCACTCACATTGATAAACCTTCCTTGACTTGGGACCGCATATAGGAAAACCAACAAGTAGGGATTAATAATTTTGGACCCTATATCGATAACTCATCATTGCCTCATGACCATGCACAAGTGCAGCAATAACCAAGACTTATCTTATCTGGTCCCCCACCATCGCCATAATTTATTAGCAATCATGGTCCTGTATTTAATCTTGATTGTGCAATCACAACTTTGAGGTCAAATATTACCATCCTAAGCCCATAACCATCTACCACTTTGCCCATCACCCAACCAACCATTATACCTCAAAACAAGCCATTTAACACTGACCAAGAAAATAAGTTTGACATTGTAGAAAATATGTAAAAAATTCTAGCATAGATATCCATTTTAGATTTGTTGCGTATGTCAATAATCCATAAAAAACATCTTAAATAGGCTCCTTAGCCAATCCATGGTTTCAAATGACATATCCCATGAAAAATTCCAATCTTTTGTTAGACACATAGCTCTAGCCAATAATTCACTTTCAACCAAAGCGATATATCATCCCTTGGCCCACTGCATAATAATACATTGTACATTCAAAGTTTGCATAAAGTGACACAAGATGAAACATGTCCTTATAGATAATGGATTAGGTTTAAACATAGTGTCTATAAATCTCATCAAGTTTCTTGGGTACACAATGGTAGATCTTCAAGCCAAAATGATAACCATCAAAGCTTACAATAATGAAGAATGAGAATCATAAGGCACCATCTGTTTACCAGTTATCCTTGGGCCCTTGACCCATGAAACACTTTGCCATGAGATAGATCTTGATTTTTCATACAATATTCTTTTGGTAAGACTTTATTTATATGAAATTTATATAGTCCCATCGACATTTCACCAATTTATCAAGTTATCCCATTTAGGGATGGAAGTTTGTATACCAAGAGATTTGCATCCATATTAGCACTATAAACACCTAGGTCGAGTTCAAGAACTATAACTATCATTTCAGCATGAATCAAGTGGCCAATTAGGATAAGGCAAAGGAAATACTCCTTGATTTTCTAGAGGACAACTACTTTAATCCTAATACCCTTGATTACCTTTCCCACATGCCACCTCCTGATATATCCAATCATTATACCATCTCACCTAATGGCCCAAGAAAGTATTTGACCCATGATACCTTTCACATTGAAAAAATTCCATAAAACCCAAAGTCCTTTAGAAGACCTAAATCCAAGCCACTTCATCTAGATTAGCAATAAAAGGGAAAAGATAAAAAGTATAGTCCAGGACCCATCACATTTATACTAGCATTTGGCCTAGAATAGGACCCTATCAAAGGAGATGAATCGTGGTTGTATAATTAAAAGTAGGATAATTGTTATGATAATGAAAAGTATCTTATTACCAATAAGATCATGAAGAACCAAGACTATGAAGGAGGAGGCCTCCGACCCAATCAACAAGAAACACTTGAGCCAATTTCTATAACCAGATACAAAGGGCCATATGGACTTAGATTTAAACTACTTGAGGGTGACCTGATGTACCTTAATCATGTTCCATCACCATTGACTAGTGATGATGATGTCGATAGTGAAGTAGATTTTGATCATAGTCTTTTAGATGGCCTAGCCAAGATAAACCTATTAAACCTTTATCCTATTTCTACACTTAGATTAGTCATTCATCACAACCCACTATCATTGTATTATCTCCAACTTATAGACTGGGACCAACAAGAATTCAATGTGTCAATTGATGAGTTTTAGAATGATGAGGCCTTCTATGATTTTTTGGGCCTTAAAGATAATGTTTTGTTGGGGGACCATAAATCAGGATTCTCAATCAAATTAGATCCTGAAGCCTATTTTGGAGAGTAGATGAACACCCTTAGCTAGAATAAAATAATTCAAATATTGAGGTCCCAAAGTGAAAACATCTTTGAGACACTTTCTGACTAGGGAAAAATTAATAAAAAGGCCAATCTAGTAGTTAAAACCTATTTCAGGCACCATTAGATGGGGGTGTTCAACCTTCCTCAAGCATAACTTAGGAGACTACCAAAGATGAACTTGTCTGTGAGTCTAAGTTCAATTTTTAAGAATAAAAAGATTTTAATCAAATCATTTAGGTGTTTCCAATATTTTCTTTTACATTATCAAACCTCCCATTGTGTCATGTCCCCTTTTTAGTCGACATGTGCAGAGTAGATGATTAGCCTATTATGCGACCCTCGTAGGCTGATGAGGTGGATAGAGGGTCTTGATGGAGCTGGGCTTGGCTTTCGTTTGGGCTCTTTAGGACATGAATTAAAGGAGATATTAATATTTGATTGATTTAATCAAATATTAATTATTTGGTCCAATTTTAATTAATTATTAATTATTAATTAATAATTAATTATTAATTATTAATTATTTATTATTGGGTCTAATTTTAGGATCCTCATTCTAATTTAAGAATTGGTCTAATTTTAAGACCCTAGTTCTAAATTAAGGAAGCCCCAGTCTAATTTAAGGGAATCTAATTTTAGCAAGCACACCTTTGGAGGTGTATAAGAATCTCTCATGGAAGAGAGTTTGTATCCATGACTATTATTGATATTGATTCTTGTTAAGAAATTCTTCTGTGAAGACTGAGCCAAGGGTTCCAGTATTCCATCTGCTGTGGAGAACGTCAACTCTTCATTGTGTGCGATTCAGAGGCTGTGAAAGATCAGCTGATCTATTGCCAAACTGCATTGAAGAACGTCAACTCTTCAGTGTGAGCGATTCAGAGGTTGTGAAAGATCAACCGATCTATTGCCGAATTGGGAGATAACTTCATCCAGAAGCTATCACATGTACTTACAAGTTTGAGAGATAACTTCACATAGAAGCTATCACGAGGGTTTCAGGTATTTTCATTATTTGGGTTTTGATTCCAGAATTATCTAGATATAGATCTTTGTATTAGCCCATAATTCTACAGATCAGGATCAAGCATATAGGTTGAGCAATATCAGTGGCCGTACAACTTCCGTACAGATCTGCGAAAATCCGTACGCATCTATAGAAAGTTCAGGTACCGACATCGGCGAACAGAGACTTACAGAGACCAACATCGGTCGACTCATCACCAACGTCGGCAAGGGGATCACTACAGGTTGGCCGACGACGGTAGTATAACCGACGTCGGCGACTGTGTTTTTACACAGCAGGCCGAGACGTTCCAGATTCAGCCCAGTTCGCGGAATATTCAGGCTATAAGGCCAAACTTTCGATATTCTTTGTATACCTGACAGAGGATCTCTATTGTAAGCTTATGAGCAAATAAATAAGAAATTATACTGTGATTTATTCATCTATTTGAAGATATTTTGCAGAAATTTAGATAAGCAATTTGGAGCTTTTGTTTTGATATTCGAAGGGATATTACACATTGGGGGACTCTAATTCATCATGCCTAAGAGAACTCAAAGAGCCAATCCTAACAGAGGACTCTAACATTGCCAATTAGTTCATATCATTGCCTACTATCCTTGAAGATGGTTCAACCCTGCTAGTGGAGGACATAATAGAGGTGAACATCAGGTCTCAAGATGACCCAAAGTGGATTAAGCTTGGTGCATCCCTTATTGAGAAGGATCTTAACCTCCATACATCCCTTATGAGGGAATTTATTGATATATTTTCATGGGCATATTTTAACATGCCAGGTTTAGACCCTACCTTTATTTTACACCACCTTTTGGTAAATACTAATACCAAACCAATGAAACAAAGGTTGCATAAGATGCATCCTCACATTGTTGTATTAGTGAAGAAAGAGTTGGAAAAACTCTTGGAAGCAGGATGTATTCGATCGATTGACTATTCAAAGTGGATCTCTAATGTTGTGATAGTCAGCAAAAATCTAGAAGGAATCAAAATTTGTATTGATTTCTAAGATATAAACAAAGCTTACCTTAAGGATGATTTCCCATTTCCAAACATTGACATGATCATCAAATCCATAGTGGGTTATGAGATGTTTTCATTAATGGATGGTTTTTCAAGTTACAACTAGATTAGAATAGCACCAGAAGACCAACACAAGATAGTGTTCACTGTAGACACCTAAATCTGGCCACTGATAACCTCCAAACAAGGATTTGACTAATTCTTACTAAAATGCACAATTTGGCCTAAAAACACTAAAGCACATTAAAAGCTTTGAAATTGATAAATTGAAGTGTCAGTTTTGGCCAAGGTATCTCTAAATGGGGAAGTGTAATTTATGGGCCAGCTAACTTTGATAAGATCATTCCAAGTCAAAATACTAATTTTGCACTTGGGTGCTCTGGATTACTCTTTTCTATCAAATATCTTACACAAGACATGCCTTTGTTATTTGGTGTTGGTAACATCCTATATGGGATAACAAATCTAACACATTTGACATTGACTTCTAATTCCAATCTAGTCAAAATTTGGACCAATAACAAGGCATTATAATCATTTTGAGTAATTTTTGCACAAAGTACTTAATCATGCTTAAAAGCTAATTAAACCAAATTAGATCCTAATTAAAAATTCCATGGAAACTTTTTGAATACTTGTTTTTATAAATGAATATTGAATATTTTCATCATCAGGTGACCTCATTTCTTGGGAAGACATCCCTAGGCCATAAATGCCATAAATATCTAAATCAAGCCACCCCATGCCTTATCAATGCCTCCCATGCCTCTTAAATTCACCTCTATCAAAAATATTGAAGAGCCTAATTATGGATCTTAATTACATAATTAGATTAATCCTTAGCCACACATCTCAATTTGGAGATGGATGGTTTAGGTTGATTCTATCCATTTGTAAAAATCTATAAATAAGAGGCCTGACCTATTGATTAAGAAGCTATTTTGGTGCAAAGTTATTATGCTCAAATATATTCAAAAAGATTAACTTGTGCAAATTTACCATGCCAAATTGATTCCAAAAAAATCTCACATGCCAAAGTTATGATGCCAAAATATTGAAGCCAAAGCCAAGCAAGGTGCCAAGGAGAGATGGAGGTGGTCAACCTTCCATTGATGCAAATTTTATGAGCACAAACCAAGCAAGCCACTATAATAAAGCATTTGGAGTATCCAAAGAAGGTGAAGGATTCTTGTTTTTACTTAATTTTTAGTTGTGATTTTCATTTGTTTTTGTTATTAAGCTAACCCTAGTAACTAGGCATGAAGGTGTTAGTTTAGTATGCTTTTGATTTTATTTATCCACTAACACAATACTAATCTCCTCTTCATCATCAAATTCTTAGTTCACATTCACCACTCCATGGGGAACATTTTGTTGTTAGTTTATGTCATTTACTCTTAAAAATGCATGGGGAAACCTATCAAAGAGCCATGACCATCATATTTCATGATATGATGCATGATATTATTGAAGACTATATCGATGATATTCCTAGCAAATCAAACACCAGGGCCGATCATCCAATGGTGTTATGAAAAATATTTGAAAGACTTCATGAGTATAAAGTTAGAATTAATCCTAAGAAGTGTGTCTCTAGAGTCACATTAAGAAAATTACTTAGCTTCATTGTGTCTAGTCGAGGCATTAAATTTGATCCAGCTAGAGTCCAAGCCATAATAAAGATGCCACCACCAGCTAATTTGAAGTAGCTCCATAATTTATAGGGTAAGATCCAATATATATGATGATTCATATCGTATTTGGCTGACAAGTACCATCCTTTTATACATCTTATGAAGAAGGGAGTCACATTTCACTAGGATGATCATGCCAGAAAGCTTTTCAATAGTTAAAGGACTATCTAGTGAATCCACCTATTTTGTTGTCTCTTATGCTGAGAAAGCCATTCTTGTATCTATCCACTAATGATAATGCCTTAGGGGCACTTTTGGCTCAACACAATGATAATGGAAAAGAACATGCATGTAATACTTAATTCATACACTGGTCATGTATGAACATAATTATACACTCATATAAAAAGCCTATTTAGCCATGGTCTTCACAACTCAAAAATTGTGCCATTACATGTTAAATAATAATACCACGGTTATTTCAAAAGTAGATCTACTCAATTATCTAATATTTAAAAAAACTTTACAAGGTCATGTGGCTAAATGGGTCATGATTCTTAGTGAGTTTAACATTGAGTACATCAACCAAAAAGCCATTGAGGGGCAAGTTCTTACAGCTCAGCTTACTGAACCCCTTACTGATATAAATCCACTCACATTCAAATTTATTGATGAATCCATAATGACCATCATTGACATACCTCTTAAGGAGCAACATTGGAAGATTTATTTTGATGGATCATTCACAACACATGGATTCGGGGTAGGCCTTTTATTTATTACACCACAGGGGGATCTAATCCCTAAATCATTCAATATCAACTTTCTTTGTATCAACAATATGGCCAAATATGAATCACTTCTTGGAGGACTTAGACAAGTGGTACAATGGAATATATCTCATCTCAAGGTTTATGGTGATTCTTAGTTAATCATCACTCAGGTTACATACCACTTTTAAACCAAAGATGATAAGATGGTGTCATACAAGGCTATAATTGACACTCTCAAATGGTAAATTGTTGATGTCTAATTTGAACATATACTAAGGGAAAGTAATAGAACCACAGATACTATGGCTACTATTGGATCTTAGATTCACCAAATAGACACAACTAAAGAGTATCAATTTCTCATTAAAAATTTGCTAGCACTAGTTCGTGAACCTTTAACCATCACAGTGATTTTTGATATTATTGGTCCTAGCTTTGTCTAGTATTCAAACCTTTATAACTCCCTCCAAGACCAAATTATACCACCTGACCTATCCCAAAATCAATCCAAAGCCTTCATCTACTAAACCTCTCATTATACTTTACTTGGATCAAATCTTTACTACTATAATTTTGATGAAACTTTGTTTCATTATTTAACTTTAGCAAAATATACACTAGCATTATGGGAAGTTTAAGGAGTATGTGGAGCCCACATTAGTAGGGTAGTATTATCCAAAAATATCTTGTTTACTAGTTATTATTGGTCCATGATGGACATAGATGTAGTTATATATGTAAAGAAGTGTGATAAGTGTCAGTGGCATGCCAATCTAATTTATGCCCCAGCCAAGACTTTGAAACCAATGTTGACACCATGGCCATTTGATACATGGGGCCTTGACCTCATTGTGAAGATCAATCCCACCTCATTTGATGTCCATAAACATATCCTTACTGTCATAAAATATTTCACTTAGTGGGTTGAAGCAATACCCCTCACTTACATGATTGGAAAGCAAATTTCCAAGTTCATTTTCAACCATCTCATTTGCCACTACGGTATCCCTTCTGACATTTTATCTGATAATGGAGGATCATTTAAGAACAAGGATGTAAAAAAGCTGTGCTAAATACAACATCACACAACACTTCTCTATGGCATATTACCCTTAAGGTAATGGCTAGGCCAAAGCATCAAATAAAACTATTTTCAACATTTTCAAAAAGATTATCAATGATATTGATCATGACTGACACCTTTAGATATTCTTCACCCTTTGAGCATACCATACCAATCACTATACACCAATATGAGCCACACCATATTCAATGTTTTATGGTACTGAGGCTATTACTCTCATTAAGGTCAAGTTGCCTTCTCTATGCATCTATTTCAAGCATGTCATAGATGACAACGACTATCGAGTAGCTCATCAATAAGATCTAGAGTTACTTGATGAGAAATGCATGGTTACAGTGAACAATATCTAATCTTATCAAAAATGACTTTGAGGCCACCAAAATTGGTACATGAAACATAGAGAATTTAAACTTGGTGATCTTGTCCTTAAAGAGAACCAAAAGAATACCAAAACTAAAAAGAAGCATAAAGGCAAGTTCAAACCCAACTAGGTCGGTCCTTTCGTCATTATTATAAAATATGAAATAGGATCATAAAGGCTTTCCACACTAGACAAATATGAACTTGATGAAATGATGAACATTATCTACCTCAAGAAGTACTATGCTTAAGTGACTTGGTGTATTATCTATAAGGATTGTTTTAAGTTGTACCATATTATCAATATTCTTATTTATACTATACATTTTACAATCCTATCATCCTACCAACATATAAATTTTTTATATCACATATCCATTCTACCATACCCTTCCCCATCAATTGAGTTGATTTTTCCCTCCCTACCTAACCCTATGACCTTGGTTCCATTCCATTTGGTTCCATCACCATTTTTAGCAAGAGGATTCAAAACATTTTCAATAGTTGTTTCAAGAATTCCAGATAGAGGTAGTATTTTAGAGCAATAAGATAACAATTTGGTAGTTGTATCCTTCATTCCCTATACCAAGTGCACCTGATTATAGCTGCCTATGGGTAAATTAGTATCCCACCAATTTTGTTACTAATTATAATTGCCTATAGGTAAATTCATATAATTGACATATGCCATTGTATCCTAGTTATAACTGCCTATGAGTAAACCAAGGGAAACATTTGTTTATCATGCCTTGACATACCAACTAGCCATTTCTTATGCCATACTATGCTTTTCTACTAACTTTCCCTATTTTGTTTGAATTGGCTACTATACTATTTAAATTCCTCTACTATAAGGTAGAACTATATTAACTTAAGGTCTTATCTTTGGATTACATAAGCAACACTCGATACTTTTTGAGGTCATCTCAGTCACCTTAAGCCATGCTCATACTATTTTATGAGCAACCTTAGTCATGCTCTCACCATTTTATGAGCATCTCAAGTAACGCTCTTACCATTTTATGAGCTTGGACCATTTAGTTTCTCATCATTATCTATTGAGTTGAAATACTTCCAAAATTCTAAAAAAAAATTTAAAATCATTAAAAAAACCCAAAACATTGACTACTTCTTTGCCTTAAATATTCTAGGAACCCTCACTAAGTCACATGCAAATCACTTGTCACTTAGTTTCCCCATCCTTTTTGACCTTTTCTCCCATGCACTTTCTATTTTGAAAGACCATGCCTATTCTTCTATCACATCCATTATATTTATTTTTGAGTAGTTCTCATTTTCTTCCCATTTCTTGGGAGAAATATATTCGGCCTAATGTTTTTGTTGGATATTAAATCCATGAAACTATGTAGGCAGCATCCACTTACTCAGTGCATATGGAGATAGCTCGACTACCTCCTTCCTTTTCTTCTTTCCCCCATCTTGTTTGTATATTAAGTTGTCACCTATTTTCTAGGGATAATGCTCATTGTGTTGTTTATACTAACATTAGGACTAAATGTTATTTGTTTGTTTGTTTGTTGCTTATGTGCTTGTTTGTTTGTTTTTGGCACTGTTGCCTCGATTCAGTCTATATACATTCATTGGGTTCTTCCTTGTGCACCTATACTTGAATTCATACATATTCATATGTTTACATTATCATCATGGTTTTATCATTGGTACATTGCTTTCCCTTGAATATTGGATTATGGGAGTTAGTCCTTATGCATCTTTCAATCTAGTCCTCATGGTGTTTTATCCTTATGCCTACCATATAATGCTACAAAAAAAATTAGCTTTAAGAAGTCTACTTAGTAATGGAAACATCAACATCTCCTCAACACTAACATTATGTACATCCTAATCATATCCCAAATAGAGTAATTAACCACAAAAGAATTTTAACCTTTATTAGTTTGGATGAGCATCTCCCTACTAGCAAGTTGTTCTAATTCATCATTACCCTCTATGTCAAGTTATCATCATCATCAACCAATCAATAATGTTTACCATAATTAGGGTCTAATGATTAGAACTGCCTATGGGAAAATCATTATACACCATCCCACCTACATTTCTCAATGATTATAACCACTTTTAGGTAAATCATTGTGTTCTCACCAAATTTACTTTTTTTTTGCCCAAATAGGGGCATGTTGTTATCTTATTTTTCTATCTTAACTGGGATAGCTCCATCTTCTTAATGATTATAACCACCTTTGGGTAAATCATTATGTTATCATACTACATTGCCACTATCAAGGTACAATGCTTATAACCACCTTTAGGCAAACCATTATACACCATCCCACTTACATTATCAGTGATTTTAACTACTTTTTAAAACTCATTGTGTTCTCATCCCATCATATTCATATGTTTGGTCCCTTCATTTCACTTCTTTCTTTTGAGGGATTATTTGTTGACCTACTTGTCCCAATCATTCCCTTAAGGTGGAGTCATACGGTTCATCCATTGTTGTTGAAGTTGTAGGCATGCAAGACCTTTCCATTCTTTGAAAAGATGTTATTGTGCCTATAGCTTGAAATTCCTTCCCAACTAGGGGTATCTTATAGACACCTAAAAGTGTCCACCAATGACCTCCAATCAAGCTTCAAACTAATTTCTACCAAAATATACAATTTGGCCTAAAACTACTAAAACATGCTAAATGATGTGAATTTATCATGTAAAAGCACTAATTTTGGCTAATGTATCCCTAAATGGGGAAATTCATTTTATGAGACAACTAAATTTAATCAGATCATTTTGAGTCAAAATGATGATTTTACACCTTGGTGCTCCAAATTGATCTTTTCTACCAAATTTATTGCACGAGACACATGCCTTTGTTATTTTGTGTCGGCAACACTCTAAATGGGATAATGGTTCCAACACATATAACATTGCATCTTATTTCTAATCCAGTAAAAATTTGAGCTAATAACATGAAATTTTGATCAATTTGATTAATTTGACCACCAATTTCCAAGATTTGCACCAAAATTGATAAAACATGTTTAAAACTAATTAATTTGAATCAAGAGCTTAAGTTAATTTTCTATAGAACTTGTTGAATATTTATTTTTGAAAATTGATTATGAGTTTTTGCATCATCAAGTGACATATTATTTTTGGGAAGGCATCTCTAGGCCATAAATGCCACAAATATCTAGTTAAGCCCTCTCATGCCTCTCTATCCCAAATATTTATGAGGGAATATATTGATTTTAGCCTCCAAAATTGAATGGATTCTTAGACACGCATATTCATTTTGAGATGGATGGTTTAGGTTCATTCTAATCATTTTAAAAAAATCTATAAATACAAGGCCTCACAACTATAATTTTAAACTTGGATAGTGTAAAATTACCATGCACAAATGATTTAAAAGCCTCATATAATTAGTATTATTATGCTAAATTATTTAGCCAAGCCAAGTCCATCATAAGCCAAAGGTGCCAATGAGAGAAGGAACCAAACAAATATATTTATGAAGACTCTTTGATGCACAAGCTAAGCAAGCCACTCTACAAACCATTTGGAAGCTCCAAGGAAGGTGAAGGAAGGTTTTTTTCATGTTTTAGTTGCTATTTTCATATGCATGTTTATTACTAATCTCCCCCTAGTGTCTAGGCCTAGAGATGTCATGTTTGTTAGTATGTTATGCTCATTTTGATTTCATTTTGATCTAACCCCATCTCTTGAGTCAAATTCCTAGTTCATAGTGTATATTGACGACAAGTGGGAGTATGTTAGGATGTGAAGTCACTATTCATAGAAACTATTCATGATTATGTGGCATGGTGGTGATGTGGATGGTTAGTGATGTGGCTAGTTGGTGATATGGCATGGCCCATGGTGGGTAGTATAGCCCACATAGCACATTTCATGCTGAAAAGATGATGATATAGAAATGGGGTGAATTTATCCTCTTAGTCACATGGGTTGGCTTGTGGAAGCATGTGGGAGATAATAAGAAAGTGAGTCTCATCATTATCCTCAAGCATGTGCATGTGAGGTCAAAAGTTCATAATCTTTTGACTCATGTGAATGTACATAAGTGGGGGACAAGGATCACTATTATAGATTGAGGTCACATGTAAAGTGGGGCATATCACTTTAGTATGCAAATGGAGTGGTCAAGGGGGCATTATGAGATGTAATTCAGGGCTTGACTTAGAACATGGAGGAGACATGGTTCCCTATTTATAAATAATGCTCCCCACTATAGGATGGCACATTTTCTCCTCTCTCTTGTTTCTTCTCTCTATATTATAAATGCTATTAATAAGCATTAAACTCTTTTTGCAATTCATCATATTAGAGGATCCATACAAATTTGTGCTTGCATGTTTAGAGGTTGGATCCTGGAGGCATAGTTATGATTGGTTCACAACTTGAATGCTTCAAGTGGAAGTATTGAGTGCTTGTTTATTAGCCCTGAAGGAGTTGCTAAATTACCTATTATAAAAGAGAGTTGTGTTAATATGAAGTTTGAAAGCTACCATTTTACCTGTGGTTTTTCTTTGCACATTATAGGGTTTCCACGTAATATTTTGTGTAATGTGTCATCTTTATTGTCTCATTTTTGTATCTTGTTATTCCACATTTAATTAATCAAAATTTAGGATATATCTCATTGATCTAATATGTAGTATCAGAGTTTTATTCCTAACATGGAAATTAAAGATGAAAAAACTCTTGTAATCAAAATTATTTTGGCATGTTCTTTCTAAAATTGCCCTACCTTTCATGTTAGAGAAGGACCACTATTGATTCACATGCAAACAAGATGAGGCACTTTGTTTGATTGGCCTCAACATTTATAACATCCTTTTATTTCACATTGATTATGCCAAAACTTACAAGGAAGCCTGAGACAAATTTAATACACTATTTGGTAAAGTTAATGAATTTAAATTATTAAATCTTGATGTTGAAATATTTTCACTTTCTCCCTATGACTTTCCCATTGTCAAATAAGTTATGAAAAAATTCAAACTCAATAGGTTCCAATTGCATGCCACTAGCAAAAAAGAATGAAAAAGAGGTCATCTTTCTAATGTGACCCACTTTTGAGATATTTTGTGAATGACTTACTAGCGAGTAATCCAAGCTAATGATTCTTTACACTCTTCGTATATCTATTTTTTCACGTGTTATTAGCTCCTCCAAAGGCAAACCCAAACTAAATCCAAAGACTATACCCTCCACTAGACAAATAGAAACTACCTCTTAGGCCTATCAGTCTTCTAAGTCTTCCAAACTTACTGAGTATAGTAAGGCATATATACCTTATAAACCTATATGATAAAATAAATTAAAGAATAATTATAGTCATTTTAAATTTTTTTTTGTGGCGGGGATAATTTCGAAGTCTAGATGTTTCAAGAAGATGGAAAATTTGGAAGTCATTGTCAAGCAACACAACTTTTTTGTTCCTACTCCTTATTCAACACCTTCTACAAGCAAAGTGAAATAACTCACTATTATGGCATTTAATGCATCATGATATGGTTATATTATTTATTTTGGCACTTCTCATCACCTTACACACTCTCAGGATATTATTTATTATTTCACAGATTGTATCACTTCCTAGATTAAAGTGGGTAACTCTTCTAGAGTTGATGTGTTTGGGGTCCAATATTGTTTAGATTCAGGATAGTTGTATCAATAATGTGTTATATGTTCCCTAATTTCCCCCACATTTGTTATATGTGTCTCAAAATTTTAACTTAGGCACTAGGAAGATTATGGATTTTACCCCACAACATATTGTAATACAAGAATTATCTATTGATTGTAGCTTAGATAGGGATAGTATTAATAGAATAAAAAAACCAAAAATAGTAAATGATGGGAATAATAATCAAGAACAACAAACTATGAAATAAATGGACTAATAAATTAAATATTATTCAAAAAATGGCTATATTTGCCTCCTTACACTTTCCTATATAGGTTCTTTAACTTCTCACTTGAATCTTCAGTTTCTCACTTGGCTCTTCATATTTTGAATACCTTTCCCTCTTTATTTTGTCTTTACAAGATTTTCACATTTGATATAATTTCCAATTTATAATAAAATCCACTTCAATGTACGCATGCTAACACTCACCCAGACTAAAATAGGCATCTCGCCAAGATTTTATTAAAGCCCTTCCATATTTATGATATGATTTTGATCATATTAAAACTTCACTTAGACCTATGTAACTTGGCCTATTGATATGATAAAACCACAAAATTTTAACACAACCTAAAAGTGTCACTAACACACTAAAAAAATCAAGGAAGATAACCATAATACCTACATGAATCAAGAATTAGGCATATACCTGTCCATGCTAAGTGAACCAAAATGACCACCTATTTTAAGTAGTTGAAAAGAAAGATTCACTATGTTAATCCAAATTTTAGACTCATTTTTATTTATTTGTGTAAACTTAGAAATTCTAGATAGAAACGGTTGGATTTCCCATCATCTAACCAATGATTTTTACCGAAGAAACTCTAACCGTAACATTATCTCTATCAATAGATGTATTTATCCTACCTCTTAAATACTTCCCATCCCTATCATTACCTTCTTGAGAAGATATTTCACCATCTAAAACTTGTTTTGGGATTATGAAGGATGTAGTGGAAGGGATGTGGGTTTTGATTTTGGGTGTGGCCATCGAGATTCCAAAAATGCAATAGTTACTTTATTCCCATAAATGGAGACCTGCATCAAAGTTACTCTCAATATATGTTGAATTCATGATATTTTATAATGAATGCATATTGTGAAGATCAACTTCTATAGGATCTACTAGGTGATTGTTAATATACTTCGCATTTTTATTTTAGATGTCCAAGCTTGAATTTGAATGTACTACCCCTATCTCAACTGAAATCACATTTAGTGCTCTCCAAAAGATGCCAACCTTCAAAATGTTATCTTCCCATACAAATTCTTATTTTTATAATGTTAGGAAGTTTAAAATCATATTTGTTCACTTGGATTGATGGTAAATATGATCCTCCACAAAGAATTGTGAGATACAATAGCATTATTAGATACCACTGATAATAAATTTATCTCCTCTAACTCATCTATGCCTATAATGCTCACCATCTTCTCCACATATTCCATCAAATTGATAAATATACCTTTCAAACTTTTCCAAGAACATGATCTCAACATGTATTGAATCTTAGACCTATAACCTCATGCACATTTTTTTAGATAGGAAGGAAAGAATCAAATCACCCATTCAAATCCCATTACTCTAGAAACTTTGATCTAGGCTCAAATCTTCAACAAAAAGCACACCATTTTTGACTATAGCTTGGATAAGAAGACCATTAAAAAAATAAAAAGACACAAAAAAGTAACTGAAAAGAATAATAAACAAGAATAAAAAACTATGACATAGATGAATCCATAAAAATAAATCTTATTTAAATAATGACTTATATTTGCTTTCTTCTTACACTTACCTATATAGGCTCTTCAACTTATCACTTGAATCTTTGGTTTCTCATTTGAATATTCATATTTATAACACATTTCCCTATTTATTTTGTTTTTACATTTTTTTTTTACTTTTTACATAATTACCAGTTTATAATATATTATACTTCCCTATACCCATGCTAAAATTGTCAAATCCACATGATATTGTTATTATAGGTGATGTTGATCATGGTTCACATCTTTTTACCTTTAAGAGAATTGAACCTTCTATTATGTATTATTTAATTACTCATGCCAATACACTCAATAAATTATGGAATGAACATTTTGGTCATCGTAATTACAAATACCTATAACATATGAATACACATAATTTGGTGATTGGCCATCCCAAGGTGTCATACACTGATGGAGTTTGTCTTGGTTGTATGCTTGGAAATAAATTTGAGACCCTTTTTCAAAGGGTATAAAATATCATGATAAAACCCTCTTGAGATAGTACATAGTGATCTCATGATCTTTCCTACTCGCTCTTTCTTTGGAGCAAAATATGTGCATACCTTCATCAATGATTATTCTAGAAAAACATGGGTGTATTATCATAAGTACAAGAGTGAAGAACTTTAGAAATTTAAACCCTTTAAGGATTTTTAGAGAACCAATCATCTCTTACAATCAAATAGATACATAGATATAATGGTGGGGAGTATGTATCTAACACATTTTGAGAATTTTACACATCACATAGCATATTGTATTAGTTCATAATGTCATACGCCCCTCAAAAAAATGGTTGTAGAGTGAAAGAATAAAAATTTGAAAGAGATGTAAAATTTTATTTCAATCTAGAGATATGGATCATTAATACTAGGCATAAGCCATAAATTATACCAATTATATCAAGAACTGCATTCCTCACAAGGAAGTGTGGTACAAAACTTCTAAATAATCTTGGTATAGGATCAAACCCAATGTATAATATTTTCATGTATTTAGGAATACGACATGGGAATTTATTCTTGATAAAAAATGTATAGCTATGGGGAAGAAAAGTATATCACATATATTTTTTTGGCTATTGTGATGATGCTAAAGCCTATTGATTACTTGAACCTATCACTAATGGTTTTTTTATGGGATGTCAAAATTGATGAGAGTATTATTCTATTGGATCCCTCATCACCTTCTTCTCCCTTTGACATTCTTCCTTCCTCTACTTTGGATGATTTTTTTTTTGATAGTGATGATGATCATAATGCACCACCATCTCCTCCACATGTTTCTCACCCTACACCAAAAAAGGCTAAGTTTACTATGGATACAATTGGTTATTTAGTGGGTGATCCTTTTATTCCCATACTCAATCATAAAATCTGACATTTCCCTATTGATTCATGCCATTTCATATGTTCCAATAATTTTTTCTAAAGCATCAATAAAACTAGGGTGGGATACTAATATAGAAGAGTATTATTATCTCATGAAGAATCACACTTGGGATATAATACCATTTATTAAGGGAAGTAAGCTTTTATTTTTTAGATGGGTCTACAAAACTAAATATACAATAGATGGTTCAATACATAAGTAAAAAACTTACATAGTGTCAAAGGGATTTTCGTAGGTTGAAGGAGTAGACTACTCTAAAACCTTTACTCTTGTTTTTATGATAGATTTAGTTATAATTTTACTCTCCCTTGCTACAACACACCATTATTTAGTTTAGCATATGGATGTAAATAATTCTATCTTACATGGTGATCTAAAATATGAAATCTACATGGAGTAGCCTCTAATTTTCATGTAGGACTCTTCACTAATATGCAGACTCTACCATTCTCTTTATGGACTTAAGTAAGATTTGCATGTTTGGTATAAGAATATGGATAATATTATCATCACTTTTAGTTTCTCTTGTATCACTTCAAGATGCATGTATATATTTAAATACATGGGGATCACATTCTAATACTTGTTATATATACAAATGATCTTATTTTAATAGGAAATTATGACACCATGATTGAGGATACTATGCTTAAGTTGATGAGGTAGTTTGATATGATAAAACTAAGACTTCTATATTATTTACTTAGAATTTAGATTCATCAATCACCTTATGGGATTTATCTTAAACAACAAAAATATGCCATAGATTTGCTTCATCCATATGACATGGTTGATTATAAGCTAACTCCTACTTTATTTTAGTCAACTGTTGTATTAAGTACTAATTATTAGACTCCTATAGTTGATCCCAATTTGTATAAACAACTAGTAGGTATCCTCTTATACCTGACTAACACTTCCCTTCACATCACATTAATTATTAGTCTTATCTCTTGATTCTCACATGAATCCTATGAGAGTCATTGGAAAAAGAATAAGTGAATTGTGTGTTATATTTGAGGCATTACATACTTTGGGATTCAGTACACACTACATGGCACTTCATAGATTATGGGTTACATTAGCTCAAATTAATTAGGAGATGTTGATACCCATAAATCCACCTCCATTTTTTCTATAATATTAGTTTAGGACCAAATTTTGTGGGGATATAAAAAGCAAACAATCATTTCCTTATCATCTACTTAGGCCAAATACTAGGGAGTTATCAAATCTAGTCAAGAGGATATATGGATTTGATAGTTGTTGGGTGAGTTTGGTTTTCCATAACATAACCCTACTAAAATTTTATGTGAACCAAAGTGATTTTTATATTTCTCATAATCTTGTTGAGAACAACAAGATTAAAAACATTGATATACATATATAATTCATTCATCAAATTATTCAGAATCAATTCATTTCTTTGGAGTTTATGTCTATAGCTGAAAAGGATACCAATATCTTCACTAAATCCTTGAATACACTCTATTATCCTCAATTGTAATCATTTATTAGGGTGAAATAAGTAATCATTAGGGGGACCTTATGGTGAAGTCTTTCATTTATTATTCATTTTTATCTTTCTTTTGATTATACAAAAGGGCATATAACATTACATAGTAACCTAGAGCCATCTTATATTCATCCTTGATTATTCACTTACAAGAATGTATTAAAGTATTAGACTAGAATTTAGTAGTTTTAAGCTCTAATTTAAAAGTATTTAATAATTAATAATTAATAATTAATATCATATGTTAAAAAATAAATTGCATTAATTACTTATGTCACACTTATCACAAGCCAATACTAGAATGTTTTAAGTGATAATATTTATCACTTGTATATAATAGAATTATAAATTTCTAGGTGTGACACTTGTCACATGATCCATATAGGGATAAACACCTCTCTCTCTCTCTCTCATATTTAAGGATTACTAGTGTACTTGTGTGAAATAAAAAGAGAGATAAAAACTTGTATGTAATTTTGAAGCAATAATCAGTTACTCCATTATCTTAATTGAGTGTAGTTATTAGAATTCAAGATATTATTTATTGATTTTCATCTTTGAATAGATCTTATCAGTCTTCATGTCCATTGTGTAGACACCAAAATTACGTTACACACATGTGTAAATCCCTATGTCGAAACCCCCCTTGAGCCCCTTTTAATAATTAGCCTTCCTAACCCATGTTTTCACCCCTCACACATTTAATTAATTAGAAATATTCAATTAAATTAATTAAAAACTACTTATTCCACCTTACCTGCCCACCTCATCCTCAGACTAATTCTTACCCTCTGAGTCACCTCAAGACTTAGTCCCCTAATCCTAAATACCCATGAATTGTTCTCACCCCAAATATAAATTCCTAACTATGTCTTTCTTAACCTCACATTTCTACCATTTCATATTAGATACCACACTTGGTAGTAGAAGGAATAGAAAATAGGCTAAAAATAGTCCTTTTACCTATTCTCATGCCAGTAACATCAGTCAACCCATGGCTGATGTTAGTGGGATCATCAACGTCAGTTACTTAAGCCAAATTTCAAGCTAATATTTAGGTCAATAAAAATTAGAAAGATCAATCATTCACATATAAGCTTTAACATTCAACTTTCTACATCTAAGGTTACCATTACTCTGCACAAATCAGTCCAGATTAAGAATTGATATACTACATAGAGCTTAGATTCTTTTAAATCAGTAACATATGCTTGTCTTTAATATTCACCTATTACTTCAACATGCCTCATTAGAGCCATCTATCTAGCACCAATGGTTCATCCATTTCATTAGCTAAATATATATCTATGTTTTGTAATTCCTTTAAACAGTCATTTTACAATTACTTTATGTTTTACTATTTATCATTTTATGAACGTTCTGAGTCTCCTTGTGAAGGAGTTGTAAAAATCCTTCACCTATTTCCCTTTGCTTCAAACATACCAATCCTATATCTAGACCTACCTGAGTCTTACCCACTCCCTTACAACTCTTCCTAACCTCATAAACCTGACCAACATCCACCTCCCAACTCAGAAAAGTCTCCTACAACCTCTTGAGAACCTACTACCCCTAATGACATTGGTCATATAACTGACATTGATCATATCTCCTTATCAACATCAGTAGCCTAATCGAAATTAGTGACTGTGTATTTCCATTAACCTCCCTGAGCCTACCTAAACAACTTCCAAAAGCATAACTCATATTACGTGTACTATGTCACTCTCTGCTTCACTCAAACTACAAGAATGATAATAACATCTCTCTCTTACTCTCTCTTTAATTTTGTTATTCATCACCATTTTGTTTTAAAAAAATGGATTATCATCCCTAAGAAAGTTTGACACTTCCAAGAACAAGAACGTAGCTTGGCAGCCCACTCATATATCTACTAACAAATATTTTTGGTGGTAGTGATTTCTTATTTGTAGGTAGTAATCCTTAGCCAAAGAGGAGTGCTCAACATCATCTGGATACAGTGCACAACCAATCTAGGTTCTCTCTAATCTCTAATCCCTACCCTTCATCTCTATTTCTCCTTAAACATCAAATAGATTCAAAATTTAGTGAAATATTTTTAGCATGCTTGGTGGGACCTTAGAGTTTTCCTTGGGTTCATTGCTTATTTTAAACATTCATATAGGTGAATTATAGTGAAAATTTCATTCCTTGCACTTTCTCCCTCACTTTTTCCTCAAAACAAAATATTCAACATTTTATTTTCTATTTAAAGGCAATAAACTAAAATTTCTTTGTCCTTGCCACTCTTCTCTTTCTTTTGCCTCTAAAATAAACTTATCATTTTTTTTGCAAGCTAAAAAGAATCTCTTTTTTATCTCTTTCTTGCATGCACATTAGGATAGTGAAATTAATTCTTTTTTCCTATTTCATCATTGTTTTCATTTGAATCAAAATACTTCAGGTTTGGGTTTAGAACTTACTGCACTTCATTGTTTGCTTGCTGCATATTAGCTCACCTAGTTAATTATAAGCATTATGAATGAATAGTAGTACACCAATGTTAGACTACTAGATCACACTCACAAAAACATACATATAAACTCACCTAAGATAAGGCCCATCGAGATTTAATCACTTGGTGGTGTGATCTAAGAATTTGACTTGAGAGAGGATGGTTAATATGGTGTTAGTTTTAAAATGAAAATAAAATGAAAGAAACACACTAAATAGCATAACATATATAGGCCTAGACATTAGGGAGATCTTAGTTAACAAATATGAATAAAATACACAACTAAAATGCAAAATAAACCTTCTTTTACCTCCCTTAGATTCTCCAAAAATGCTTATTTTAGTGGCTTGCTCGGCTTATGCTCATGAAGTCCTTGGTAATGGAAGCTTGGATACCTCCATCTCTCCTTATAACCTTTGACTTGTGGCTTGGCTTGGATTGGAATAAATTTGGCATGGTAACAGTAGTTGCATGAAGCTTTGTAATCAATTTTGCATTATAACTTTGTATAATCATGTCTTAGAAATGATGTTCATGGCCTCTCTATTTAAAGATTTTTGGATTTGATCAG
This sequence comes from Torreya grandis, assembly GCA_037957365.1. Lineage (NCBI taxonomy): Eukaryota > Viridiplantae > Streptophyta > Pinopsida > Cupressales > Taxaceae > Torreya > Torreya grandis. The sequence continues at coordinate 2,177,236 of JARHVA010000038.1, forward strand.
AGTCAACCTAAACCATCCATCTCAAGATTGAGATATATGGCTAAGGATTAATCCAATTTTACAATTAAAATTGATAAATAGGCTCATCAATAGTTAGGATAGAGGAACAATTAAAAGGCATGGAGGGCATGAATCTTGATATTTATGGCATTTATGGCCTAGGAATGTCTTCCTAAGAAATGAGGTCACTTGATGATGTAGATATTCAATATTCATTTCTAAAAACAAGTATTCAAAATTTTTCCATGGAATTATTAATTAGGCTCTAATTTGGGTTAATTAGCTCTTAAGCATGTGTAAGCACTTTGTGCATAAATTACTCAAATTGATTAGAATGCCTTGTTATTGGTCTAAAATTCAATTGGATTAGAATTAGAAGGTAATGTCAGATGCATTGGATCAATTATCCCATTTAAGAAGTTATTAACAATAAATAACAATGGCACATGCCTTGTGTAAGAGATTTGATAGGAAAGATAAATCCAGAGCACCTAGGTGTAAAATTGGCATTTTGACTCAAAATGATATGATCAAATTTAGTCGTCCCATAAATTGCATTACCCCAATTAGGGATACCTTGGTCAATATTGGCACTTGAATATGTCAATTTCACATTATTTAGCATGTTTTAGTCATTTTAGGTCAAATTGTGCATTTTGGGTAAAAATTGGTCAAAAGCCTAATTGAAATTTATTGGTGGCCAGATTTAGGTGTCTATAGCTTACCCTTATTTGGGAAGGCATTGCAAGCTATAAACATATTAACATCTTCTCAAAGAATTAAAATGTCATGTTATGCCTGCAACTACAATGATGATAAACTAATTATATGATGCCCCCCCTCAAGGGAATGGTTGGCACATGTAGGTCAATAAACGGTCCCTCAAAAAGAAATAAGTGAAACAAGAGGACCAAGGAAAGATGATGGGGTGAAAACACAATGATATTAAAAAAGTAGTCAAAGTCATTGAGAATGTAAGTGGGATGGTGTAAAATGGTTTGCCCAAAGGTAGTTATAGACATTATACCCTAATAGTGGCAACATGGTATGATAACACAATGATTTGACCAAAGGTAGTTATAATCATTAAGAAGATGGAGCTACCCTTGTTAGGATAGACAAACAAGATAATAACACACCCTTGTATGGGTAGAAAAAGTAAAGTGGTGACAACACAATGATTTACCCAAAGGTGGTTATAATCAGTAAGAAATGTAGGTGGGATGGTGTACAATGGTTTGTCCAAATGTGGTTATAATCATTAGACATTGATTATGGAAAACATAATAAAATTGGTTGAGGATGATGATATATTAACATAGAGGGTAATTATGAATTGGAACAACCTATTGTGATCTACAAATTTGACTCAAGAGAGGATGGTTAGTATGGTGTTAGTTCCAAAATGAAAACAAAATGAAAGAAACACACTAACTAGCATAACATCTCTAGGCCTAGACACTAGGGAGAGATTAGTTAACAAAAATGAATAAAACACACAACTAAAATGCAAAAAAAACCTTATTTTACCTCCCTTGGATGCTCCAAAATTCTTGTTGTAGTGGCTTGCTTGGCTTGTGCTCATGAAGTCCTTGGCAATGGATGCTTAGCTACCTCCATCTCTCTTTGGCACCTTTAGCTTGTGGCTTGTATTGAAATAAATTTGGAATGGTAACACTAATTGGAATGGTTTCTTGAAGATATTTGTGCATTATAACTTTGCACCAAAATAGCTTAGAAATGATGTTTATGGCCTTTCTATTCATAAATTTTTGAGAATGTCTAGAATCAACCTGAACCATCCATCTTGATATTGAGATGTGTGGTTGAGGATTAATTTAATTTTTGGAATTAAGTTTTTAATTATCCTCATCATGAAATTAGAAGAATGGGAAATTAAGAAGCATGGAGGGAATCATGGAAGGCATTGATGAGACATGGAGGGAATGAATCCTGATATTTGTGGCATTTATGGCCTAGGGATGTCTTCCCAAGAAATGAAGTCACCTAATGATGTAGATATTGAATATTAATTTATAAAAACAAGTATTAAATAAGTTTCCATGGAATTATTTATTAGTATTTAATTTGGATTAATTATCTCTTAAGCATGTTTAAGCACTTTGTGCACAAATTACTCAAATTGATTCAAATTCTTTGTTATTGGTCCAAAATTTGACTGGATTGGAATTGGAAGTCAATGTCAAATGCATTGGAACCGTATTATCATTTAGGATGTTACCAATAAAAAATAATAAAGGCACATGTCTTGTGTAATATATTTGATAGGAAAGATAAATTTAGAGCACCCAGGTGCAAATTTGGCATTTTGACTCAGAATGATCTGATCAAATTTAGTTGGTACATAAATTGCATCGCCCCATTTAATGATACCTTGGCCAAAATCAGCACTTTTATATGTTATTTTCACATCATTTAGCATGTTTTAGTTTTTTTATGCCAAATTATGCATTTTGGGTGGAAATTGGCTAAAATTCTGATTAGAGGTTATCAATGGCTAAACTTAGGTGTCTATAGTTTGCTCCTATTTAGGAAGGAATTACAAGCAATAAGAACAATAATGTCTTCTCAAAGAATGAAAAACTTTTGTATGCCTACAACTATAATGATGATAAACTAACTGCATGATTCCCTCTCAAAGGAACATTTGCCACAAATAAGTCAACAAACGGTCTCTCAAGAAGAAATAAGAAACATGAGGGGACTAAAGAAAGGAAAGATGATGGGGTGAAAACATAGTGATA